>JAKTSW010000020.1:0-219177 GCA_030580435.1 Babjevia anomala | reverse complement strand
CAACCCTTACCCCGCTTCATGAAGGCATACGCTCAGCAGGCTGTGGAACCGAGATGTTCTAGCATGCCTAAATTTCATTCACATTCTAAACGGGTACCGCGAGAATAATGAGCGTCCTGTTCGGTTTTGTCGTGAATCAATGACAGATGTATTTAAACAAGTGGAGTGATTCACTCCACTCCGGTCGAGTTATCGCTCGTCCATTTTTACAGAGTTTTTTCGTTATATCGAGAGTTGATCGTATAAGTCAACGTCTGTAACCGAGGGCAAAGTCATTTTATACTCCCACTTGCACAAAAAATCTTAAAATTACCATGCTTCAGACATTTTATAAGATATTCACAAAACATCTGAATTTAAGGAATACAGATTTCAGAGGTCGTAATTGGATAACTCTCGAATCTAAAAATTCATATATATTTAAGAACTTTTAACCAATACACTATTTTCTACATGATTAAATTTTAATTTTGCGCCTTGATCAGTTGGTTGATCTTCTCCTCGCGATCACCAATAGAACCACCTTCGATGAAATGTTTGAACTTTCTTCGAACTCCCCATCCACCTGAAGGATTTGATAGCTTGAATGGCCAGAGAAAGTTAGATGCCTGCTTGAAAGCAGGTCCGACAGTATAGATCTCGTGGATCAAATCCTCCATACAAATAATTCCAAACTTTCCTAGAAACTCTTCAATCAGAGCATTGTCAGTGAGAGCGGTTCTCTGCTTATTAATCTTTCCATAACCACGCTTGTAGATCAAAGATCTGACAGAGGAAAGATTAGGATATCCGTAAGCAACATAAGGCTCAACGATTCTCAACATTTCAGCGGTAGCCTTGGTCAATTTAATAAATACACCGTTATTGATCTGAAGCAGACGCAAAAGTTGAAGAATCTTCCTTGGCTTTGGAGCGATTTTGTTGATACCCTTAATACGGACGACAAATACAAGCTTAGCTTGAGCAGGAACATAAAAGTTTCCAGCCTTCTTAGCCTCACGGTTGAGTCTAATCTTCTCACGCTCCTCCGCACGATATTCCTTGACGTATTTCTCAGCACGCTCAAATATAACTTTGCGCTTCTCCTTGGAGGCCTATAAATTGTTAAAAACATCTTCAGTAAGATTATATAAGCAACTTTGAACAGATTCTGAACAGTATTTTCCAATTATAATAAAGGGAAAAAAAGATGATAGTCAGCCCCGAAAGATGGTATTGTAGTTAACAACATCGCCAAAAGGCTAGTTAATAAGATTCGTGGTCGAGTTATCATCACTCATCTCTTAAAGTTCTGATAATGCTATTCAAAAGTCACTTCAACAGAAATTATCTTACAGCTTTCTTTGCCTCGGTAGCGGCAATTTTCTCCTCACGAACTTTATCCTGACTCTTTCTCTTCTTCAAAAGAGTCTCAGGAATAAGGACCTGCTCAGCGGTAGGGACAGTGCTAATTTCTGAGTCAGAATAAAACTCTTGAAACATTGCTAGAAACCTCCCGAATCAACCATACGCTTCATATTTAGATTCGAAGTTGTTCGGTAATTTATTTAATCAAAATCATTCATCAAATATTCACAGCGAATAATTCAAAATGATAAAGACAAAGACCATCTCTTGATTTACACAGATTTATTAAACTGAGTAAAAGATGTGAAAACTATGTTGAATAAAGACCTTAAACTTAAGAGCATGATAATAATACCAAAGCCCAGTTAAAGTTCTACTATCTTCAACAGAGTCTATATTTATTTGAAGAAGAAGATACTCCTAACAAGCTGCTAAGTTTATCTTCAACTCAAAACCCCATATAGAAATATGCATCGCATACAACTAATACTGGGATACCATCTCTATAGAACCACCATCGAGTAATTTCAAAATCGAATCAATATTGCTTTAGGTTGACCCAGGACGACTAGTTTGCTTCCAATTGTTAATAAAAAAAGAACTTACGTTCCAGCCATGGTGTGGATGATATGTTGCTGAAAAGTATATGATATGAAAGGAAAGGTTTCAGCAATTCCGATAATACTATACTTTCTGTGTGGATGCCCTTTCAGAAAATTTGATTGCCGCGCTTATTACTTTCCCACTTAAAAGATGTGACTGTTTTAATTTACAAAACCCTATTATCATACGTCGTTGCTCCCTACCCTGAGTTTAATTTCAGGGTGAGGGTTATTGCAAATGACAAAGCTAGATAGACCACACCGTAACTGTATCCTTAAACTCCCAATGCATTCCCGCGAATGCATCTTAGCAGAAAGACTATTCGGCTCTCTGATGAACCTTCCGAAACTCAGTCTCTTGCTCTTTATTATATTATTTTATGAGGTGGGAGTAATATCTCCTGCGCAAGGTTTGCAAATACCCTTTAAGGACTGGCGACCAATCGATCTATTTCCACCTCAAATCGAGGGCCCGGAGTTTTCTGAATATCCGAAAGGCTTTACCATTCGTCACATATTTCATCATGGTGCAGAGGAATATGCGAATTTGCATCTGCGAATGGATATCGGGGCCTCTTACCATACTCTCGAATATGAGTTTCAGCCTTTACTTGCGTCAATGGATATGAAGCAAGTTACAAGACTCAAAGAACGTGATCCAGATTTCATAGAGTCTTACTTAAGATATGCTCGCACCCCTGGAGCATTAGACATTTCCTTTGACTGGAATATCGATGAAGTCGTAGTGCCGAATATCACAGATAAAGAGACCCTATTGACCTTAGCACGAATGAGTGCCGATACTTACATACGTGAGCCAGAACAGGCTGATTGGGTTATTGTCGGTGGTGGTTTCAATCATGTGCGTTTATGAAGTATGTAAGCATGACAGCTTTCCATGTTCTGACTTTATATTGCAGAGTGACTCTTTTGGTTGGAAGGAGAAGGGTATTAGAGGTCACATTTTTGCGGATGAGACCAACTCTACTGTTGTGATTGCTCTCAAAGGAACAAGCGCTCGCTTGTTTAATAATGATGGTGATACTGTATCATCTGACAAGATAAATGTTGGTTCATATTTTAATAGATATAATCAAATCGTTCTAACTTTTTAAAAATAGGATAATCTTCTTTTCTCTTGTTGTTGTGCGAGAATAAGCTATATGTGGAGTACAGTGTGCGACTGTTTCTCTGGTTCATACAAGTGCAACCAGAATTGCCTCGAAGATGCTTTATACGAGGAAGACAAGTATTATCGTGCTATATTGGATATTTATCGGAATGCCACGGCTCTTTATCCCAATGCGAATTTCTGGACCACTGGCCATTCATTAGGGGGAGCGTTGAGTTCGCTACTTGGAAGAACTTATGGCCTGCCAACTGTGACGTTTGAGGCACCAGGAGAAAAGCTTGCCGCTAAGAGACTCCATTTGCCAATGCCGCCGGTTCCGATGGCTGATTCAGCTGTATGGCACTTTGGTAATACTGCAGATCCTGTTTACATGGGTGCATGCAACGGTGTAACGTCTGTTTGCTGGGTTGGAGGCTACGCTTTCGAAACTATTTGTCATGCTGGTATGGAATGTATATACGACACTGTGACTGACAAGGGTTGGCGGATATCAATATCATACCATCCAATTTTGAAAGTGATAGAAATGATAGATTCCTATAATGATACGGCCGTTTGTGTAGAACCTGAGGATTGTGTTGATTGTTTCGATTGGGAGTTTGTAGATGAACCGATTTGAAATATATGACAATGTGGACTCATGAATGATCTTGGAGTTAAATATAATAAATATAATAAATATAATAAATATGATAATAAATGTTTCTGATTAACTTAGATGTAGAGTACAGCTCTCGTAGTACCTAATTAGAGAAGCTAGAAAAGCTTGATTGAACATTTCCTATTCTTCAGATCTAGCGACTGTGTTTTCCGGTTCATAGAATTCAGAATACGATTTGTCGTGGAAGTAGCATAACGATTTTCGATATACTGAGTTTTGAGCAGTCTGAGGATTATTGGTGAATGCAGCCATGATGATAGCTAGGCTTACCGCGAAAACACAAACTTCTCCGTATCTATTTCGTCAATGGATATAATAAGCGGTTTACAAGAAGAATTCCATCTTTACCTGAATGTGATAACCTTTCGTCTTTTAACAAGAGTTTTCCAGTAGGCTTCAAATGCACTCCTCGCTACCGGTATATATCTAGATATGCTCGTCAGTTATTTCAATTCAGACAATTAACAAACTAAGCGCCACTGAAAAACCTACTTTAATCTGCCATTATCATTATCAATTACTGCCCACAGACCTGCTACGAATCCTATAAGTTTTATTCGATACTGTGGCAACATTTTATTTGGAAGAAAATTTTGAGTAAAACATAATCCGGCCCAGGCAGTAGCTGTAGACATAGTAAGAAAAATATTAGATCTGAGAGCAGCGGCGCTTGACCTCTTCAAGGTTGCTTTTGGACTAAACTATGTATTAGTAGAAAGTTCTGAGATAATCAAAAGATTTTACAACCTCGTGGACATCTGTTGAAGATTTAATGATCCAAGGGCAATGTATAGTGGGAAAACATATTTTGCAAAAACCTGAAATTGATTGAGAGTAAACCCTGCAAAGTTCCTTAAACACGATTCTTCGAAAGGGTGCAGTAAAGCACACGAAAGATGCTTGATGCCGGGATGTGCCTGTGAGACTATTGGACCGATAGCTTTGAAATTCGTGGGAAGAACATAAGAATCAGGGTAAAGTATCGACGAGTTAAAGGGGCTTCATATAGAAGTAATGTCAACGAAAATGCTAGCAGAGAAATTGCGAGAGATCTTACGGGTATCGCTGTAGGCTGATCTCCTTCAAGCTATCTAAAACTTCTGAAGACGAAGGCCACGGAAGACCTTTTAAATAATTATCGGGTCTTTCGATAATATACCTTGAGGAGAAACTACGAACAAACCGCGTGAAGCTCTAATTTAGCAAGTTAGCAAGTAGTTTAAATCTCACGATGCAATAAACATACAGGCGGACAGCAGTCAACATCATACAAAAAGGTGTAAAGCAGCTGCGATAATGATATGGGAAATAGCGCCCAAGATCCAAGCCAATCAGGAACGAAATTAAGACCCTTATCGAGCATGATGGCATTGTAAGCAAACTCTACTGCCACGGTAAATGCATACAGTGCTATGGAAGCTCTTTCTTTCGCATCACCAATCCAAGCAAGAGAGACACCGGAAATTAGACCTGAAACAGCAGCCGGAAATGACTTTGACCTCATCCATCGCGTCAAAAGTCGATGCTTGTGTCTAAATCTTCTAGCTTCAGGCAATGCTAGACTCCCTTGCATAGCTGCAGTAATCTTATATAAGATCCTATACGTAGTGACGATAGTCGTGATTGAGATGCTAGTGCGAAGACGCTGTGAGCTGAAAAAAAAAGCTTTTTTTTTCGATCTACATCCCATCAGTCGTGAACCTTTTAAAAATAGACATAAACCAATACTGTTTAATTTGACGAGTTAACCTGCTGAGAAACTTGACTATCGTCAGAACGGAATAGGAAACGGTGAACAACCGGATGACGCTACGATAGGATCTAGCTTGTTAGAATAGTTGCAAAACTACGACTCACCTTCAATGCTATTAGCCTATACTTTATATAGTAATCTATTCCATCAATCCTAGTGTCCAATGGTGGAACAGATTTCAAAAGAAATTTCCGAATCTTATCGCGTATAATGAAGCGCGGAGGTCCACGAGAAGACTTGGAGACATCTTCCTCGTGTCCTAGACTATTTTGGGATAAACGCAGCCTTAATACAGCATGCTCTTCAGAAGACAGTAACAGAGTAACCAAATATTTGAGAACACTAGTTGAAGCGTCCATGTTTGAACGGGATGGAATTGAAAGAACTCCAACCCCAGTTACTTTAAGCATACGATCTCGCGTTGGGAGCTTTCGAGCGGTGACGATGATTTAGAAATCCAAGCACAACTGGGAAAGCATTAGACCAGTGCTTACAACTCAGTCCCGCGATCTCCCACTTGGTGACACCATCTTAACTTTAAACTCCAATTCCAATTATCATTCTGCTTACCAATTTGTTTAGTTGAGTTTTTCTATAAAAATTCCGTGCTAAGCTTGCAAACATCTAAATTACAATTATTTTTCTTAGTATTTGCAATGTCTGGCCGTCAAAGTTGCTCAATATTGGAACGGCAAATCCTTAGCTACTATCATCTGCCAGTGCGACCATTTTCTACGGCGTTCCGGTTCTCACCGAATCGAAGCATTACTAGCAACTCCAAAGCTTCAACCAAGCCACATGAAGTTCTCGTCGAGAGACAGTACCCTGGAGTGCAGAGAGTAATCAATCCTAAGTTTGACGAAAATGGCAAAGAAATGATGATAAAAATCATGCCGAGAGCAGCAAAGGTATATTATGCAAGTTTCACCATATATGACAACATTGGAACGCTAACATTTGCATTTTGAATAGAAATTAAACAATATTAAGAAAGTTGACAATAATTCAAAGCTATTACTGAGAGTCACAGTGGAGAGTGGTGGCTGTCATGGCTTCCAGTATGTAATGGGGCTGAAAGAAGATTTTGATGCGGAAGAGGATACGTAAGTCTCCTTGAGTCTAATGTCAGGAATATTATGCTAAAGGAACTTACTTACAGGATTTTTGAGCTTGACGGGGCAAGAGTCGCAATTGACGAAGGATCATTGGAGATATTGAAGGATTCCAAGATTGACTATACATCTGAGTTGATCGGGAGTCAATTCAAAATTGTAGATAATCCGCGAGCTTCTTCGAGCTGCGGGTAAGTAAAATTTTGCATAAATTTTAAACTCTTGCAATGCTAGAATATGTCAGCTGACAGATTTTAGATGTGGAACAAGTTTTGATATTGATTTTAGCAAGTAAATAATCATCGAGGAAGAACCTCCGTTAAGGTGTATGATATATTAAGGTGGTACGATGGAATTTTTAGGATGGTTATTGCATGGATATTAGAACATATTAATGATGACGAATCTTCATGGTACCTTTCCAACTACATATCCAACTCCAATTCAACAAGCATCAAGCGAACAATAAATTATGGTCAACTCTGTGATTGTTCAATTACGAATTCGAACAAAAATATTATAAATAGTAAATACATGTAATATAAAGAATAATCTAAATGCCCCAAAATGCCAACCAATTGAAAACGTTGTCTAATACATACTCCAACTATGAACACCCGCTCTCACCTATCTACTCTATCTACCATCATTTTAATAGCAATCACTTCTCAAACAACTCATTCATCCACAAAATTCCAGTCGAAACAATCTGAACATGTCGCTGGAACTTCACACTTCGGAGGTTGGTCATAAGTATCCATAATTTCTATCACTTTTCGAATTCTGTGATTTTGAATAGATATGTGCCAACCTCTTTCATTCACTGTATCAAACACGCATTCTAGCCCAGAATGACACTGTGTTTCCATCGCATACCCTCCCAACCAACATACGGATGTTGGTCCATTGCAAACTCCCATAAAGATTGGATCACCGTTGTTACCGAAGTGATATAGAGCAGTCTCGTTTGCAGGAACGGGTGGCATGGGCAAATGTAGTCGCTGAGCCGCCAATTGTTCTCCTGGTGCTTCAAATGCGACTGTAGGAAGCCCATACGTCCGCCCGAGCAGAGAACTCATAGCACCACCAAGTGAATGGCCAGTTACCCAGATGGCAGCATCAGGATACATAGCCGTAGTGTTTCTGTAGATATCTAAAGTTGCCCTGTAGTATTTATCTTCCGAATACAAAGACTCTTCCAAGCAGGTTTGGCTGCAAGTATAGGCTTTCGTATAACAACTACAGACAGTTCTCCAGAGATAACTGATTCGCGCGCAGCAGCAAGAGAAGAGTAAGTTGTCCTATAGTCGTTAATTGAAAGCACAAGATTAATAAACCACATATCACTTTACATTAGCTTTATCTCCAGACACTGTGTCACCATCACTGTGGAAAAGAGCTGCGCTAGTTCCCTTCAAAGCAATTACGACCGTCGAGTTTGTGTGGTCAGCAAAAATGTGACCTCGAATACCATTAGAGTCCCAGCCAAATCCCTCGGTCTAAAACACGTAAATATAAAACCGCCATCATATCAAGTTCTTGACAACATAACATACTTCGTTATACACCTCGCCAACATCCAACCAGTCATTTGTCGTCGGAAGCTCAACATACGCATCGGCTGTCATCTTTGCTAGAGACATGACCGTCTCCTTATCTGTGACATTTGGCGAATATATTTCCTCATGCATCCATTCGAAATCTATGCTTATTGCACGAGGAGTCCGAGAATATTCAAGATAAGATTCGACAAAATCCGGATCCCGATTAGCCAATCTAGTAACGGTTTTAGGTCCAGCGGACAAATACAGTGCCTGCACTCCCGTTGCTAGGCGGAAATCGACCGAGATATCTGTTCGTCGATGTAGTTTAGGATACTGCTCCGTACCATGATGGAAAACGTGCCGAAGTGTAAATCCTGGTGCGTACTCTTCCGCCGGCGAATCAGTCAATGGAGCGCCATCGAATGGACCTTTAACTATGAACGGCCGTTGCTCCGCAGCCGCCATTGAGGATTCTCCCCACGACAACGACAGAAGAAGTGTCAAAATAATTCTGTAGAATCGCATTAAATATTATATTTATCACGTAGCATTCCAAAACAGACCCCAATTCAAAAAGAAACCAAAAATCCTTTTCGCGGATGTAATCTGATAATGAAATTAGAAATGATAAATGCTGAGAATCAGTAGTATTTGACTGTTATTTCGGGTGGAAACCACATAACTGTGGCGTGCAGATGCGTATATGCCCTAAATATGACATAAATTTTTTTAACGCCACAAACATTACCCACTCAGGTACATATCATCCTTATCAGTCCGTTAACGATACTCATGAACAGCGCGATAAGACAATTTAGAGCTCGCATTTCAGTATTACATCAATTTAACCAGAAAATCCAACAGTGTGCTCCCACGACCTAATCATGGGGCAGTAGCCAGATCTTGCCAGTGTAGGACAGGATGATGGGTAAATTCGAGATGCACTCAAGTTAGTTTCTTGGGTAATGTGTTTTGCTTGCATAAATTGTGGGTAGGTAATTTGATAGACGATTAAGATGGAAGATGAGATGAATCATCGTCATTTGTATCAGCAAGTATGAAGCAATTCATAAAGAATATGCAGCTTTCCTGCTGGATTTTTCCATTTGAGTTAATTACTCTACTAAATAGACATTCTGACACCCTCTAAAAATACATGCCAAATATTAAATATGCGAGAAAATGAACCATTTTTTTACACAAAGTTCCATAAAAAACAATCAGTGCAAGCTACGACCTTGTGACAGGGCGGAGTAGTGTCATAATGCTCTATCACCTGGATGGTTTCCTCTATCTCGTGATGATTGATTGAGAAATGCCAACCCATATCTTCAACAGTATTATATACGCACTCATGTCCCGAGTGGCACTGCGTTTCCAAGGCATATCCTCCTATGGAGCATATTGATAGAGGTCCGTTGCAAATACCCATGAATACAGGGTCAGCATTGTTGCCAAAATGCCATATTCTCTCCGTACTGTTCGGAAATGCAGCCGATGGCAACTTAAGCCGCTTTGCAGCCAAATTTTCGCCTGGAGCCTCGAATACCACGGCAGCGAGATTGAAGGTTTGCGCAACTAGACTGCTTAATGATGCACCTAAGGAATGGCCAGTCATCCAAATGGTAGCTTTCGGGTAGATGAGAGCAGTTTTCTCATATATCTTCAGAGCAGCATGGTAGTACCTCATCCGACTACCCATCTCCTCCTCAATACATTCCTCTGTACATTCATATGGTCTTTTAGAGCAATCGCAAACTCTTTTCCACTTAGAATCACCACGTGCACAGCAGCAGGAAAACAGCAAGTTGTCCTATTAAATATGAATTAATAAACCACACTGATGCAGGTCTTTATAGAAATTGCTTTAATAATTGCCAGGAAGGTACATTTATCTTGTCGTTTTCAACGACATCACCGTCGTCTCCTGAAAACATTATGCTGGTTCCTTTGATTGCAATTACAAGGATTGAATCAGCCTCATCAGCGAAAATATATCCACGGATACCATCCGATTCCCACCCAAAATCGGAAGACTGTACAACCATTTTCATCAGCACATCATCGCATTTTATATAAAAAATACAAGGTTAATAACGTACTTTGTTCCAACCAGCTCCGACATCCTCCCAATCTGACGATGTGGAATTTTCTACATATGCATTGGCAGACATTCGCGCAAGAGATAGAATTGTCGATTTATCTGTGACATCTGGAATTCTCCACAATCTTCCTGCATCTAATAAATCTTTTGAGTAGGATATTTCTTCAATATTGGTCGGTATTTCATAATCAAGATAGTCTTTTGACATAACAACAAAATCTGATTCAGCGATTGGCGAAGAATTTGTGTCATACTTGACCAAATCACGTTGCAAAACGGTATCAATACAGTTGTTGCTGCTGCAAGGACTATGAATCGCATGCCGCAAAATCATATGATGATATAAATGAGCTGGAAATATACCGCCTAAAGGTAGAAGATCAAGAGGTGTGGCAGACTTATAATTGTCCTCATTTTCATCTACAATACAGCTACACAACAAAAAAAAGTAAATTTGGAAAATCACAGATGATATCAGTAATTGTGTCATTAATATACTTAGATCAAAGTGTAATGATATAAAAAACCAGATCGTAGATATAGCAGAGCGGCTGTAGAGGTCGTTGAAGAACGCGTGGTATGCCTAACTTGTTGAAATATGGACTGACCAGTACTTTCTCCAATATAAAAAATGTGATGTGTTTTGTGTTCCGTTCTACAGACGTTGACTTAACGATCAAGTCTCGATATAACGATATTCGATATAGCGAAAAAACATCTGTAAAAATGGACGAGCGATAACTCGACCGGATGGAGCGATTCACAATTGAATCACTCCACTTGCTTACATACATCTGTGATTGACTCACGACAAAACCGAGCAGGACGCTCATTATTCTCGCGGTACCCGTTTAGAATGTGGATGAAATTTAGGCATGCTACAACATCTCGGTTCCACAGCCTGCTGAGCGTATGCCTTCATGAAGCGGGGTAAGGGTTGATGTCGCATTGGCTCAACGATAATCTACATTCGGTTTACTCATCAAATCGTATGCTTCTGTGTCGGGCTCTGTATTGTTGACACGGTTTGTAGAAACACGAGAGCGAAGGTTAGATAAATCGGTGTTTATGATTAGATATCGAGTAAGGAGGGTAATACGATCAACTGTCGATATAATGATACTCGATATAACGTAAAAACTCTGTAAAAATGGACGAGCGTGGTTTGCTGTGTGGAACGAGGAAGCATGCATGCTCCCTTTTCATTAAAAACGCGACCGGCACGCGTTTTTAGTCGCGACGTTTCAGTTTAAATTTATTTCAATTTCTAATATTGACATTTTCCACTCCGCATCTTCAAATCATATTTACTGTTTCCGCTCTTTTCGGAAGAAACAACCAGTCTTTCTATAGTAACTTCGTTGCTCTGGAGAAACATTACCTTGACACTCTGAGTAGTAGCAATAATGAGTCGCGATGTTCGACGCGAGAAGTTCGCTGAACTGCGTGCTTTGAAAGCTGCTGGTAAAACGCGTTTGTCATCCTATCAGGTGGACGATGATAATTCTATCTACGACGAAGTTGATGATGATGCATTCAAAAATTCTGTACGCAAAAGACTACTTGAAGAAGACTTCGTTGTCGACGACAATGGCCTGGGATATGCTGATAACGGCGCGTATGATTGGGACCCAATTGGAGAGGACGAGTACGATAGTCCGGATGTTGAAGATGAGAAGAGAAGTAGATACCGCAATAATTTGATTAGCTCTTTCTAGTAAGCTAATATGATAATTACAGAAAAGAAAAAGCCAAAGCCAGATAAGGAGCTGGACAAGGAGCAAATCAATGCGCTAGACAAGTATCTTTCGAAAGCTATCAGCGCTAGGTCCACGGTAAATAGCAAGGTAATTATTTTCGAAATTGCTACAACATGCTCTTTAGTGCTGATAATACGCGGCAGTCTACCAAAGAAGAAGATCAAAGTTTCTTAAATAATATATTTGAAGAGCTCGATGGAGACACTTCGGTTCCCACGGGTGGGTCAAACTTGTCAAATTCTCGGATTGGGCTCTTCACAAAGGCGGCAATCCATCAGATATCTTCAACAACCAAGCTGAATTCTATAACAACCCACGCATACCCCAAGGACACAAGTGTATTTAAGCACGATTATTCTACGATACCATCGTCGCCATCAAATTATCAAAGAGATTACAACAATTCTGTCTTCAATACTAATTTCAATGTACAACCTGCTCTCGAAATAGAGGACAACCGTTTCTATTCAGGAAGTTTGCTACCTTCGTCTCCCACTGAAAATGTGGTTGACCGATTTGCTCTTCAAAATCATATGCAAGAGAATATGCTCAATGATGATGAAGACCAAGACAATGAAGATCTCGAAATGGCTGCACCCATTGGTGCCACCACTGTCCTCATAGAAAAGAAGGTGAACTTAGCAGCTTCCAAGGTACTTCCTTCCGAACCAATAGAGGGTTCAAAAAAGTTTATTGTTGGGGATCACAGGTCGGCCGAATCTGAGAACGGCATATCTATGTTACAGCCTTCAATACCATCATCGCCTGATATATCAAGCTTGCGGAAGTTGTCTAGTAACGAAATTGCCAATGACGACGGCATTCTAAGATTCTTCTGGATAGATTATTGCGAGATTAATGGAAATGTTGTTTTATTCGGTAAGATCAAGGCTAAGAACTCAAACAGCTATGTAAGCTGTATGGTACAAGTTCAAGGCATAGATCGGAAGCTTTATTTTCTACCGAGAACCACACGGCTGCAAAACAGTATGGACACGGAAGAGCCTATCACTATTGAGGATGTTCAGCAAGAAGTGTCTGCCATCTTTCGCAAGCAGAAGATAAGCTGGAGAGCTAAGCCAGTTGAGCGTAAATATGCGTTCGAACTTCCAAACGTGCCGGCCGTGTCTGATTACCTCATGGTTCTATATCCTTACACTTCTCCACAAATTCCTCAAAACACGACTGGCGAGTCTTTTTCTCGTGTTTTTGGTACTGACACGCCATTGTTCGAGCAGTTTGTCTTACTGCGTCGCATCATGGGACCATGCTGGCTCGAATTGAAAAATGTTAACTTTACCTTGGCTGCAAATAGTTCTTGGTGCAAAGTGGAGCTATCTGTACCTCGTCCTGACTGTGTGACACCGATTCCTGATGGTGAAGTTGCTGCACCTCTTAATCTCATGAGTATCTCCATCCGCACGATGATGAACAACAAAGAAAATAAACAAGAAATTGTAGCTATCAGTGCTCGTATTTTCCAACATGGTAAGTTCAGCCAGCGATCCTGATTGTGAATGAGATTTAAAATACTAATTCACTAGCTCAACATGATACCACTGTATCTGCTGAAGCTCTGCCCAGTTACGCCATCACGATAGTACGTCCTATACACAAGCTATTTCCCGTGGGTTTCGAAACTGGAGCAAGAAATTACGAGAGTATCAAAATAGAGCAAACGGAGCAAGCTCTTCTCAACAATTTTATGTCTGTTGTTCATAGATTTGACCCAGACGTCTTTATTGGACATCAGCTGGACTCAATTGATATGAGCATTCTTCTTCACCGATTAAGGGACCGTCATATACCAAACTGGCATCGCATTGGTCGACTTAGACGGAGTGAGTGGCCTAGGAATTTTGGCCGTTCAGCTCATAATTTCTTCTCGGAGCGTCATCTTATTTCTGGACGTCTCATATGTGACATGGCGAACGACTTGGGGAAATCCGTGATGCCAAAATGTCAGTCCTGGACTTTAACTGAAATGTGTCAACTAGTTTTGGGGAAACGGCGATTTGAGACTGAAAACATTGATCCAACAGCTGGTATGGAAGCAAGACCAGATAGAACAGCAGACGCCTTATTGGAATATATCAAACATAACGAAATGGATACAATGTTCATTGCGGCTGTAGCGGTCAAGACTCAGATCTTACCTTTGAGTAAGCAACTGACCAATCTAGCTGGTAACTCATGGGCCAGAACTCTAAGTGGTACTCGAGCTGAGCGTAATGAGTACATTCTTTTACACGAATTTACAAAAAACAAGTATATTGTTCCAGATAAGCATCAGTACGAAAGTGACAACGAAGCCCGTCCTCATAAGTTTGTTGACGAGGAAAACGATGATGCAGACGAATCAGTGGTTATCACCGGTAAGAAGAAAGACAAGTATAAGGGTGGACTTGTGTTTGAGCCAGAGAAAGGATTGTACGACAAGTATGTTCTTGTCATGGATTTTAACAGTCTGTATCCCAGTATCATACAAGAGTATAATATATGTTTTACCACTGTGGATAGATCTCATATAGTAAGTTATCTCTAGATATTATCCACAATGATGTTCTAATGATTAGACTGAAAGCGAGGATGCGATCCTGGATCCTCCAACTTCCGATCAAGCTCAAGGTATTTTACCGAGACTTCTGGCAAATTTGGTCAATCGACGAAGAGAGGTCAAAAAAATGATGAAAGACTCCAAAGCAAGCGCATTGCAAAAATTACAGGTAAGCGTTTGTAAGATAGTGAATAACAAAATCCTTGATAAGTGGCTGACTTAGTGCTCTGTACTTAGTGGGATATCAAACAGCAGGCTTTAAAGCTTACAGCTAACTCTATGTACGGCTGCTTGGGTTTCAGCATGTCGCGATTCTATGCACGTCCTTTGGCGACACTTATCACGTTCAAGGGTCGAGAAATTCTTACTAATACCAAGGAACTTGCCGAGTCAATGCAACTGAAGGTCATTTACGGAGATACAGACTCAGTCATGATCAATACCAACTCCCAAGTATATGCTGACGCTTTGAAGATCGGAAATGAATTTAAGCAAGCTGTCAATGAACGTTACAGACTCTTGGAGATAGATATCGATAATATATTCCAGCGCCTGCTGATGCACGCCAAAAAAAAATATGCAGCTCTGAATGTTATTTCAGAGGACAATGGCAACATCGTGACTCAGACAGAAGTTAAAGGTCTGGATATGCGAAGGCGAGAGTACTGCCAACTATCTAAGGAGGCCTCTTCCTATGTATTGAGTCAAATATTATCAGGTGAAACACAGACGGAAGCTGTTGTCGAAAAAATACATGAGTATCTTCGAGAGCTGGCGTCCAAGGTACGAGAAAACTCGATTCCGTTTCAAAAATTTGTTGTCTACACCAAGTTAGGCAAAAATCCTGAGCAGTACCAGGGTGCAAAGACTATGCCTCAAATTCAAGTTGCTTTGAAACGCAAAGCGCGAGGTGAAAAAGTAATTGTGAATGATGTGATAGCCTACATTATTGCCGGAGGAGATGACAGTAATCCCGCCAACAGGGCGTTCACACCACAGGAAATGATGAAGACCGAATCAGAGCTAAAACCTGGTAAGTACTAGTTAGTATTTTATGTTAGCTCTTCCGTGTTAACAACTGTTCAGATCACGATTGGTATCTTGTGAAACAAATTTTGCCCCCTATCGAGCGACTATGCGCACCAATTGAAGGAACTGACGCCCTTCATCTTGCTGAGTGCTTGGGTCTTGATACCCGAAAATATCAACTGTCGGGATCAAGCAGTGAAGCCTTTTCTAGTGAGAAAGACTTAATGTCATTGGAAAGTACAATCCCAGATTCTGAGCGTTTCCGAGACTCTCATAAGCTTAAACTTAGCTGTCGATTGTGTAATACAGCATTTACATTCGAAGGCCTTCAAGGCGAAAAGCCATCTGTTACTGCTGCTGGCATTACATGTCCTGGTTGCAGCAAACCAATAGCTATTGTTACGGTCGTGTGCGCAGTTGAATGTCAGATTAGAGAAGAAGTGACGAGTTACTACCAGGCGTGGCTCCGGTGCGATGATAGCTCATGCGGTGTCAGGACGCGCCAGATTAGTATGTATGGCAAGAGATGCATTGGGAAGGACGGTCTTGCAAAATCATGTCGAGGAGTAATGGCGTTCGAGTATCCGGACAAGCGGTTATATAATCAACTACTCTATTTCAACAGTCTCTTCGATATCACTAAGGCTAAGGGCACAGGGGATGCTCAGATGGATGCTTTAGCCGAGCATAACCGGCATAGATTTGATATTGTTCGTGGCGTGGTTGAGAAATATTTAGGTGAATGTGGCCGAAGATACGTCGACTTTGGGGCCATTTTCGATTTTATGCAAGGTTGAGGTGTAAAAGAGGGCAGCATCGAAGTTTACGCATGAAAGATAGAAAATATTTTCAATTAAAACTTTGGAAGGCTGTGCAGATATGTGTAAGCTCCGACGATGACTTCACGGTGTATGATAAAAAACCAGAGGCTTTTTTTTTGTGTACAATAGTTAGGTTTATCTTTTTAATTCTAGACCCTGAATTTAAAAAATTCGCTATCGAGGGCAATGTCAAAAGAAACGTACAAGCATAGAAGCTTTTGTAGTATGACGCGTTAAGCTATGATACAGTTTGAATTGAATATATATATGCAGAAATAACTCAGTAATTATATATCACTTGTCAACAAAGAGATTAACGACATCTAAGAATTAAAGAATATCAAAACAGAAAAATAAACACTAAATTAGCAGAAAAGATGAAAACAAAATAAAAACAATTAAAACAAAAAACAAAAAAAAACTTGTTTTAGTAACCAAATATGCAAAACTCCAGATTTTTACTCTCGTAGAATAAAATTGCAACAGCGGAAACTTTTTCTCTGCCAGAAATGTTTTCTTTACCGTGGCGATAAGTGACACTGTGACATTATCACAATAGAAATTAGATAAATGCAACCCCGAGAAATAAGATGACAAAATTGCCAGAAATCCACGACAAAATAAAGTAATTAAAACGATTAAAAACGATTAGAAAATGTTACCGAGAGACAAAAAGACCCAGAACAATGTTAAGTCTATTAGATTTACCATCCTCTGGCGTGATAACCAAATTCTGAATTATCGTACTCTTCTCTCCAACTGGCACCACCAGCAGCATCTCCTGGAGCACGAGATGGCTCAGGATAAGCAGTCAAGTTAGCCATATTGTTGGTAGTATGACGTCGCTTCAACACCGCAGATGTGGTCATGTTCTTCTGCTGACGTTCCCACAGTAAATTCTTTCGAAGCGATTCCGATAGCTCCGTTGCAAGCATGTTCCGCCGAGTGGATCTAGGAGACAAAGCTATTCGTTGATGTACCACGGATATCGATCCTGTAGAGTCCGATCCACCTGCTTGAGAGGACACAGAAACTGGCTTAGTTGTAGTCGAAGTCGAAGCAGGTACTTCATCGAATGACGAAACAGACCGCTGCCTCATTGTCGACGATGGAATAGGCTGGATAGACAATGCAACAGGAGCAGGCGCTGCCTTGGATGATTGCGAAATAGATACCGACGAAGGCGTTCGCTTAAATCTAGGTCTCGTAATTGGATCCTGATCAGAAAAGACTGCCTGATTCTCATTCGAAGGTCCACGAAGTATGTGCGGAGTTCTTTGATCAAGCTGTGCTGAGCTTTGCAACGTAGAATCGCGCCGTCCAGAAACATTGCTGCTAGATGTCAAAAAGGGCGTCGAACGAGATCCCGTATTTGTTGCCAACTGAGTTATATCTGTCTGCGAGTGCAGCAGAGTAGACAGTAAGGACCTTCTAGAAGGTATAGTGGGTCTCTCTTCTCTGATGAAAAAAGCACGCTCATCAAAACTTGGAGGTCCACTGTCATCGACCGAATCCCACTCTGAATCATCGTCTTCAATTGCACTTTCCGATATGTCGTCCGGTACTTCATCTTCAAAATTATCGTCCTCATCTTCGAGATCGTCAAGTTCATCATCATCGCCATTGTCCTCGTCTTCTAAAGAACCACGAAGCGAACTTGGTATAGTAGTAACTTCTTCCAAGAATGACGTGCGTTTTCGGGCGTTATGCATAGAAGCAGATTCATTCGCACGCAACGATGTTGGTGTCTTTCTAAAAGATGAGGGGTTTCGATGTTGCTTAACTCCGTGTTTGGCGAAAGATTTCATGCCGTCTGTATTCAAGGGAGAAACACTCTCACCATAGCCGTCTGATCCGGATGGTGACGATTCTATAAAGAACATTTTCTTTTTGGACGAGCCAACAGTTAGTTGTTTTGAAGATGATGATGACGAAGGAGAACTCGCGGACTGACAATGGAGTGAGGCGGATGCAGCTGCCATACCCACATCACTTCGAACAGAGTGAACCGAAATGGCGGAAGGAGAGAACCCTCGAACAACACTCGGTGATGTATGCAGTTGCGAAACAACTTGATTGAATGACTTACTGCTTGCTGCAGAAGAACCGGCCGTATCAACATAACTAGAGTTGCTTTCAGGATCTATACTTTCAGAGGAAGATATAGGGACCATATTGTCGTTGCTTTTGGCAACAGGAACTTCACCAACTTCATCCACAAGTACCACAGCAGATGCGGATGAGCGGACTTGCTCTCTAGTGTCCTTTTCAACAGATTTCTTACCGATTCGAGAGGCACACAAAGACTTCCAATGTAATTCCTCCTGGCCAACTGGCTTAAATGTCTCGATTACTTGCTGAAACCGGTCGGCATTCTTTTTGCGATTACTCCGTTGAGAAAAATTGGAACATGTTCGCTGACGACTGGATGGAGGAACGTGGGTTGCCAAAGTAGATGTTACATTATATGATTTTGGTTTTGCAGGGACAATCTCCGAGGAAGCAGAGTCGACGGATGCAGACAACTCCGGCAGGCTTGATTCATCTTCTGCGTTCGAGACGTTCGTCGAACCCGGACGCGACGACGCCGAATCAAACGCATCATCTTTTCTGATGCACGCGCTGCTATTCCACAGTCTCCACAGAAGATTCTCTAATCTTCTGCCATTCTCAAGACTCTCGGCGCATTTCGAGAATACCGTCCAAACCGAATATAAGTTTTCAGCGTCCGACGTGTCTATATTCGAGAGGTTATGCACCGCCAGAGATAGGACAGGATCCTTCTGTTTTGCTGGCATCAATATACGAGTAGGATATACAAGATGCAAAAAGCCGTTGGTTATAGGTAGGAACAAACAACTAATGAAAGGATGGAAAAGACTGAGTAGAGGAAACAAATGGGACCAAAAAAACTTGTTCTTCCTAAAACCGCGCAAGTGGATGACATTGCAACGACTAGCGTTGTGATTTGTGGGGAGCTGCGTGACCTCGGAATTGTGAGTTTTCGCCAGAAGATCATGTGCTAGTATATACTCCTAGGCATGTGATCCATTCTTATGACACTAGCGTTATCCGGTGGAATTATGTTACCCTACCTTAGGCGGACATAGTGCCGCCCGAGGTAAGTGATCAAAACAAAGGCTGAGAAGCAGCCAACAAACCAATGGCTACTTTCTATGCTTCATTACAAGGCTAGCAAGGTACATGATTATATGGTAAATTGTGCCTAGTGCACACAGAGATAGTAGACATGTATACGGCTTTCTTTAGTGTAAAGTGTTTACTTTCGGCAAGTCATGTAATGTTCAATGGCGCACTCTATCAAGACACCTAGAATAGTTAAAGGTAAGTTTGAGCACATCGAGATCATAACAGTAGATGCCCAGCAGCCCCAGCTAGCTCAGATGCGAGGAACAAGATAATATCGGCAGACAAAGGACAAGAAAAATTATTGAAAGAGCAAAAGGAAAAAGAACTACATTGCTTACCTAAAGAAAGAAGCGCGGATTCGTCCATCGCGCGAGTTAGTGATCGTGTGCTTTGGCTAGCAGACCTATCGGCAGCATATTGATGAATGGCCTCGAGGAGGTCCTATAAAATGTGTAAGCTCTAAACTAATTAACATTTAATGTTCCGCGAGAGCAAGAGAGTAACCACCGACGCAGTAGTCTGATCATATGTCTCGACAGATAACACTTACACCGCCTGGTCCGGTGAGATTTCGCTCCATTCGCTGCTCAATACTGTCGTATTTGTCTTTGATCTCATCCCATATCGCTTCTTTCTGACTGGTATCTTTTGGCTTTCTGTTCCTGTGCCCTATAACCTCGTCGGCTCCGATTGCTTGCTTCCGTTTCCGATCTCTGGGAGCGTCAACCATGTGGTCGTGTTCGTGTATATTCGCGTCCAGCCTCCGCCATCTCCCCAGCCGGTCTGCAACCGCGTCGTATATGGTTGCCTCTCGTCGTAAGCTCTTTTCCTCAGAAAGAAGCAAATTGCGAGACCTACTTTTTGTCCTTGTTTTCCCGGACTCGGTATCCCAGCTGTCTCCTCTATGTTCGTCATGCTGGGGTGTAATCGCGTTTGCTAAAATTTCTGAAGCCACATGATTTCTGTCGCTGCCATCATCAGCAATAGATTCTTCCCCGTGCATAAGTCTGGCATTCATTTTACCGGCCTACTCAAGAGGAAGAAAACTAATCAGAACGTATTCTTCACTTAAAAATGCCCGGTGTTTGGTTTCTTCAATGATGACTGTCTATTCATAAATCCGGTTCGTTATATAGCTATATGACAAAGAACTCGTTCAGTAGAAACATATGGTATCTCGAATGCAAAATTGAGCCTTAACTTCAGAGACATCCATAAGATTAAGGGCTCAGTACGTAACAGTAGACACGCTAAAACTCGATTTTCGATAAAAATGCTTCTCCCAATAGAATATGTGAAAGCATCACAGGAAAGTTTAATTTAATCCACTCGCTCAAGTTTTCTTCCGTCGCTAGAGTATTCAGTACACAGCTGCTGTCAGCTAATATGCAAATCGAGCAGCACAATAATATAAGGCCTCGTCTTCAATCACCTGGAGGTCTGTACGCTGCGGAAGAAAATACAGACGAAACCTCACCTACTCCTCTGTCGCCCTACTCAAAATCCCGACAGCAGATCCGAGAATTCTCGATTCCACAGATCTCTGCTTCATTACCACTTTACGATATCGGAACACCTGATATACTCTTAACTGATCCCTCGAAGGAAGCTCAAGCGGCTTCAAAGGCTACGATAGATATCGTGGACTCTCTTCTAGATCTGCAGAAGAAATTGACCAATACAACTGGTGATTCTTTGGAGGAGCTGCTTGC
The DNA here is from genome assembly GCA_030580435.1 of Babjevia anomala. NCBI lineage: Eukaryota > Fungi > Ascomycota > Lipomycetes > Lipomycetales > Lipomycetaceae > Babjevia > Babjevia anomala. The sequence goes on along the minus strand of JAKTSW010000020.1, from coordinate 197,893 downwards.
ACTGAATCCGAACTACAATTTATTCTTACTCAACAGTTTCTCTAACCCACGAGGTTCGGAAGAGTTATTCAAAAGCTTGTTTCCTAGCGTTTCTTTTTTAAAACAGGAGGATGGTGCGTTCCGTTCGTACGGATCGAATTATGATCAATCGGTTTGGGATCCATTAGATTGTATGCACAAAAGCTTATCAACAAACCAGGGTATGGAGCGTTTTGTCTAAAAATATAAATAAACAGCTTGCCTTCCGCCGTATTACAATTGCTGACTGTCTATTGCAGAGCCCAACCAGTCTGACAAAGTCAAGATTGCATTCGTTCCGCCATCCTCTTCAGCAACAAAGGAAGCCGCCATTAATCCTACTAAACGAAAATCTGAATGGGACAATCCAACTTCCGACACTTCATCTTCAGATAAAAAAGGGGAAAGAGAACGCATACGACAGGATGCCATAGGTAAGGAAGTTGAAGATAGCATGAGGTCGTCTCAGTCAATAAACTATCAAGGAAGAGATAGAAGTCGGCGCTACGATGATGCTAAAAGCCACCGAGTAGATCTCAACCAAAGCAAACGCCATAAATATCATTAAGAAGAAAGGAAGCTGGATTTGGAATATCTTAATCTTCCTGAAGAGGCCGGGGCATTTGACCTATGAAGAACTTGTGATTATCATGACGCATTCAGCAAGTGTAAGTGAATGTTTAAAGCTTCAGAAAAGAGGTTGATTCGCTTGAGTTTTGTGCTCTCAAGGCAGAGTCCTGTACTATAGACTCCGTAAACAATAAGACATAAAATTCTTAATCAACATGTGTACATTATGCCGCACTTATATTTACAATGCTATCTACAGAGTCAAGGTCCCAATGCTCATAAGTAAGGCCTGAGCAGCAAGTTGCAACGACCAAAGGCCCACCTTTTTCAGCCTGCGAGCTCGCTCCTCGTCATCTGTGACGTTCTTCACAAATGCTTCATAAACTTCTGCAGAGATATCGTCCATAAGTCCGCTATCGAAGATTGTCCAACTCCCATCGAATTCATGCATCTTTTTTAGGACGCGGCTGTTGATCACAATATATGTCTTTCGGTTATTTATATATGCCACGATAGGTCGGACTAGGGCGTTGTTAATGTAGCTCAGCTCGGGTGCCATCAAAGGCACCGCAGCACGTACATTATTGAGTTGAACTCTGAGATCAAAAACAATATACTTGTCCCTCCTGGAATTTGTGTGATTTTCCCAATGGTTGTGGTCAAGCAAGATCTTTGATTCGTTTGTGCTATTGCCATATAATCCAGATTTAGTATGCATTTGAGAACCTTCAGTTGTGATAGCTGAGACCTCTATATCGTTCGTATTTCGTCGTTGTCTGGTCAAAATGTTCTGTTCCCATCTCTCTATGATATCCTGCATGACTTCTGAAAATTTGATATCTCCTGAATCTTCAGGAATCATAACATCCGCTACAATATCAACATCGCCTCTAGTTATCCAACTGAAAGGACCAGCCTCGATACCACCCTTAATGTGCTCAATATCGACTCCATCAATTCTGAGCCGAGATGTCTTTTTCCAAGGGTTCTTTGATTTGATTTTTAAGGCTCCTCTATTATCTTCATTTAAGACATAGTCGTCTTCATCAACGGTTGAGTAAAACGTTTGTCGAGGGTGAATGGTGAAAAGCGAGTTATCATAGGATCCAGACATATGGTTTGCACTTAAAATATCATAAAACAGCCATTGCTTCCGAAGTTGTGACATGTCACAGGAGAATATACTTATATTGAACGGGCGAAATCCTCCTGGCTGGAGGACGGTTACAAGTGAATCCTCAAGCACAAAATGTTCAATCTCGAAATCACCAGGCTGATGGATTCGCTTGTACTCTCGAGGATCAACATTCGGAGGCCATCGCACGAAACGGCGGTCTAAGACTCCACGAATACCTTTGACTTCCACATCTTTTAGAAGGCCCTTTCCGTTCATCCACTTGTTGAAAGACAAAGTCACGTTAATTGTATCAACAGTCAAGTCAAACTGTGTATAGTTCCCACTTTCCAAATTGGAATGAGAATTATCTTCTAGAAGCTCAGATGTCACCGGATTCATGTATACCGTCGTACTTGATGTAGAAGGCGACGTTCCTGCAGCGGCTGCGGCGGCTGCAGCGGCTGCAGCTGTAGCCTGAGATCCTTTCGAAACTCGATTGTGCTCTGTTCCTGGTCTTCGAGAAACAAATACGTTTCTGAAAGAAATAACACCATCTCTCCAGCGTGGCACAATAGCATTTTCAAACACGATTTTGATCCCAGTTTCTCTTGTCAAATAATTTCCAATAAGTTGAGCCAGAGATTCTAAGCAAAAATTAGAAAATGTGTATTAGAAATTAAGTTCGTACAATACAAACCTTGTGCAAATACAGTGTTCGCCGTGAGGATTACCAACGAAAAAAAGGTGGTTGTTCCAAGTGCAATCCATATTACGTTCCCAACAATAACCCATGAGAAGATTGCAAATATATCATCAGTATTAAATGGGCGAACCTGGCGTAGAAGCGTCCATTTAAAGCGTATTTTCAGTCGATCAAACAGGCCATTCGCCGATCGGAGGAGCTCTTCCTTCGTGGGCCGATGCAGTCTCCAAGAATGTTCTGACGACGATGACGACTTCGATTGAATAGGAGATGAAGAGGTCGCTGGCGTCGCCTCCGAATTTTTGGATTCCTTTGCTCCGGACGATGTATCGTGTGACCGCTTCTGGAAAGGGTCGAAATTTGAGATGCGCCTAGTTGTCGAGAAGGGACGGCAATGAGGAAGACACTCAAGCTCAAACTTCCTGCTAGTGTTCAATAATCCGGACAGTCGCCAGGCTCGTTGGTGATAAAAACCTTGTTTTATGTACCCGCTCATCACAGCCGTGGTAGGAGCACCAGCGAGCGCACTCGTGGCAACTGTTGTGGCAGCATTCGTTGACGAGTCTTTAGTAGAGTGCTCTATATCTAGCATTAGAAATGGCGCGAATATCGATTTGCGCTTGGCATTTCTGTATAGTTTCAAAGTTTGCCAGTGATGATACTGTTGATTGTTGCAGTAATATCGCCAGATCATCGTTGGTCCGCTAAGAATACGCGTGTTCCATGATGGATGACCACGATTCAAAGAAGCTTCCGGCGACAGATATGACAGCCCACGTTTAAAAAGTGTCACTTTTAGAATGAATGACGAGAATATTTTATGGTGTATAATCATGGCTTTCTGTACGGCCTGAGCATTTCTGGCATCGTTGATTTGATTGAGATTACGGAGAAAGAACTGAAACTGCGGTTAATTTTTTTTAGATTTGTGTTAAATCGAAATCCCAATGATATGGTCGAAACCCTGCCAAAATTTAAATTTTCTGCAAAAATAATTTTCTAGTTTCAATTAATTTCATCTACTTCAACTTCTGATTGTAAAGAAATTTAAAAATAATCAAATATGCCTGCCCCTACCGCAGCTCTTATCAAGCATATTGCTGAAGTTCCTGAATTAATCGATAGTGGTATGATTACTCTTATACTGAAGTAACAAACTATTTTCTTATGAGATTTTTCAATTAACCCGGACAACTATTTTAGAAGAAGAGATCCTAATCGATGCGGAGTCCATAACAACTGCAGCTAGCCGTATGGATGATGTCGATACAATTTCTGTTTCGAGTGTACCGTCTTCTTTCTCTGCCATGGACGTAGACATCAATGGAAGACCTATTTTTGCGAAGGCGAATCTTACCGTTGTATGACTATTCCCAGTGACTAAGAAGCTTGCGTATTATATATCCAGTACACTAATTTATTGCATAGGGGAGAGTAAAATCTCAATCCCGAAAAGTACCTGTACCTCCCCATCGCATGTCACCTCTGAGGGCAGCGTGGTCGAAAATATATCCTCCCCTTGTTGAGCATTTGAAGCTTCAGATACGAATGAATGTCCGAACACGGACAGTCGAATTACGAACTTGCAAGCAAACGGATGACAGTGGTGCGATTCAAAAAGGAGCTGATTTTATAAAGGCTTTCACGTTGGGATTTGATGTTGATGATGCTATCGCACTTCTGAGATTAGATGATTTATATATCGAATCCTTTGAAATCAAGGATGTGAAGACATTACAAGGAGATCACTTGGCTAGAGCTATCGGCCGTATTGCTGGAAAAGATGGAAAAACAAAGTTTGCCATAGAAAATGCTACCAGAACTAGAATAGTATTGGCAGATAGCAAGATACACATTCTAGGCGGTTTCGCCAATATTCGAATGGCTAGAGAATCTATAGTCAGCCTTATTCTTGGAAGTCCTCCTGGGAAAGTATACGGAAATTTGCGAATTGTTGCTTCTCGACTCAAGGAGCGTTTCTAGAATATTTTTGGGAGGAGAAGCTGATGAGATAGCATTGAGAGTTCGTTTATGCATATGTTTGTCCTGGTAACTTGGTTGTCGACATCCTGTTCTTGGTTAGTGAATAAATTACTGGTTTGTGTATTCTAGACCCATGGCGAGATCCAATTGTGGATTTTCCAAATTATTCTGAGGAGTTGGTTGAAAATAATGTTCCGGCCTTCGTTAATTTAAAAGTGTCTGCTATAATTACGCAAATAATTTGTATTGACATTAGGACAATTGATCTGTTCAAATGAGACTTAATATCTGCAATCCTAGATATTTGAGCTACGTCTATTACGTATAATCTTATTTTTTTTGACACTCCTTTCCATATACGACACTCTATTTACAGAAATATAGACATCCTGCCTGTGTCTTTTGCAAGGTATGCTTTGAACTTTTTGCCATCAGTCGATACTGGAATTGATACTTCCAAAGGTTGACGAGAATGTTGAAAGTCAATAAACATCTGAAGCCGCTCTTCATCGAAATTAATCTGTGCATCTGAAAGAGTTTCAAAATTGACACCATCTATGGTCACTAAATAGGTTGGAAAACTATCTCGTTTCAAGAATAACATGTTTACTTTTGCGTCTCTCTCTGATTCTTGTACCGCAGGCTCTGCATTGAAATCAGAAATTATTTCAATTAATGGAATCTTCCTGGTAGGCGCAATGCCTGCTTGAAGTGTATCAGGCAATAAAGATATATGCTGGAATTCTTGATCCTTTAATTTAGACTCGAGTGTGATCTCATTCAAAAGATTGCTCGAATTTTTTTCCGCTTGCGATACAGATGATTTAGATTTATTCTTGATATCTTCACCGGTCGAAGGGGATGTAAGAGCATTCGATGGTAGCAGGATCGCCTGAGGGTCTCCCTTGGATCGAAGTTTCGGCAGAGAAAAATCTATAACATAAGTTTACATTATACCTTAATATTAACACAAAGAATCACCTCTAGAAAGAAAGACAGAGGCTCTGTCCTCCACCAATTCGATACATGTTTCGATTAACAGCAGTCTTATGTCACTTTCTTGCAGAGCTGCACGTAAAACTTTTGAATTCGCACTGCAATCATAAACGTAGCAATTTCGCCCAGCTAAATTAATCAATCAGTATTAGGACAGATAATCAATGATGTACAGCCAGTGATAGAACTCGTCATACCTTTGTCTGTATCCATACGTTCCTCCGAAACAATTATCGGAATGATCCAATCGCCTCCTCGTCGAATCCTCTCAACTACTTCGGCGCCATATCCATCTAAATTCCGAAGACTTTTAAGCACTTTGTCTCACAGTACACTTGTCGCTAGATTTTACCTTCTGGCTCCGGTAGCTTTTTGTCATGGCAAACGTTTATGAAAACTTTCGAATTTTGTTGCCGTCGTTTGGAATTTGTACTTTCTTCGATCAGATTGGTTTTGATAACAAATCCTGGAGATGGAAATATGCTGATATCGCTGCTCATTTAGCTATGCTTGTTGAGGAAGACTTAGTCTTCAGTCCTAACGATTGTAATAAATTGCCGACTAAATCTGGTTGCTTAATCTTATTTCACTGAGATGTTGAACCGGCAATCAAAAATTGGGAACATTAAATCAGTCTGGAGACAAACCGCATCACACTCCATACGACATAATCCACAACTATATTCGAATTATTCGAACGCTACCTGCTATATAATAAATATAGTACGTTTACACGTTTCCTATAATCACTGTCATTTATATTTTTCTCAGAGATGGCAAATAGTGGCCAGGCATCAAAAGTGAATAATCCTGTGGTGATTACTTGTAAGTTATCTCAGGTCTTTTTGACGTAACTAACTCACATGGTACCAGCACTCCCGCAACTGGATCTAGAGTCATATACTCAAGGCTACACAGGTTTGTCAAATATTTTGCAAAATTATGCTGACTGTGTCCCGATCTTCTTTATGGATCTTAATTTTGAATATTTTAGGGAGGACTATCGTCGACCGACTCTCGTACATGGCGAGCATTTGTTCTCAAATGACTGAAAGCGCATTGTCTCTTGCGATAACACACCTCAAGAGATCATACGATAGTACTAGATACGAAGAAGTCGTCGAACTTCTAAGGGGCATAGCGCCTGATAACGAGCTGGCTGTCTTGGATACGGCATGGACTGAAGATATTAATCGACGAAACCGGATTGTCGGTGACAAACTTGAACAAGAGCTTAAAAGCTACAAAAACAATCTTATAAAAGAGAGCATTAGGATGGGAAATTTTGAGCTGGGAGCTTTCTTTTTTTCGATAGGCGATCTGTCGTCTGCAATCAAATACTTTGCCCGTCAAAGGGAATATTGTACAACACATAAACATATTGAAGATATGTCCATGGACATAATTCGGATAGCAGTTCATCAAAAAAGTTGGTCACAGGTTGAAACTGCAGTCTCCCGCATAGAGTCCACTTCCGGCAAGAAGGAGGAGCTTCAACCATTTCTTCGGACCGTTAAGGGTCTATATACGCTTTCTCAGGGAAACTACGATGTCTCAGCGACTACTTTTTTGAGCATTGATTTGCCAGCTTTGACAGCTACGGAAAATGCCGATGCCAATCGTCCCTTAGTTCCATCTTTAAACGAATTTGTCACAGCTAGTGACGTAACTACCTACATCGGACTTTGTGCTTTAGCAACTTTCAGTAGAGATGCACTAAAGGATCTCATAGACAATAATTCTGGATTTAAGGAGCTTTTAGAGTTCAATTCTCAGATAAGATCACTTCTTGAGTCTTTCATCTGGTTTCGTTATAGCCGTACTATAGAAATTTTAGAGCAGCAGAAAGATATTTTCTTGCTCGATATTTTTCTATCAGAGCATGTTGATAAATTATACGCGCAGATCAGGGAAAATTGTTACATCCAGTATATCAAAGGCTATAAGTGTGGATGGCTTTCTAAGATGGCAACTTGCTTTGGTATATCTGAGACTACAGTAGAGCAAGAACTCTCGAAGCTCATCGAAAGCCGTAAAATCAGTGCTAAGTTAGATATGGAGACTAAGGTAAAAAAAAAAAAAAGTGATAAGTTTTGGTGTTTTTGGTTCTATCTGACGAGTCTTTATTTAGTGCTTTGTTGAGAGATCTTCTGACGCACGAGCGGAAGTATTTGGACAAGCTCTGGCATTAGCATCAAATTATGAACGCAGCTCGAAGTTATTACTCATGAATATTAGTTTCATGCAAGGCGGACTCGATTACAGCAATAATGTGAAAAATCAGCTATGATGGAGATAGGCGCTTACGTTTTATAAGACTCTATCGATTGGAATATTATGACAAGAATAGCGTCTTAATAGATGATACAAAAATTATATACAATATGTACAATGAACCAAGACATGAAGAGGTCTCTCATGACGATCCATCAACAATGCTTCTTCTCAGTTTTCGTTTCTCTGAAATACAATTTTTACTTTGCCAATCTGATACGTCAGTCAATAGCCCTTCCAAGCTCCACTTTCTCAATGGTGTTGCATCCAAGGACGTGTACATGCCTTCTTCCCACAGTTCTATACCAGCCCATACTATCATGTGCGCGTTATCTGCACAAAGACTTAATGGAGGAAAATGGCATTTCATGGAATCACCAATTTCTTTGAACAACCTGTTTAAATAGAAACAAAAGTCAATAGCAATATCTACCAAATATTCGCCTATGGATTTTACTCACATATTTCGTAAGGTGGTGTTTGATGCCACTCCACCAGAGCATACAAAGTCACTGGTATTGGTACTGATCGAAAGCGGAAGTTGTTTTAGGGCCAATAATACCCTATTCACGAGATGCTTGAGTATCTCATCCTGTATTTGTTTTGCTACTATCTGAGTTTGAATACGAGTCAAGTTGCTTATGCCACCAATGCTGTCGATTCCGCGCTCTAAAGCCGTAATGAAAGCTGAAAATGAAAACGCGACAATGTCAACTCTGCGAGGTTTATTCCTTAGAGGTTCCGGTAAACTAATCTTGCATTGTTTTTGGTCTATAGGGTCGATCGTGGAGTGCTCCAAATTGTGCCTCGACAGATATTGTTCGTATTCCTTAACAAAATTCTCCAACTCCAAACCAAGCATATTTCCAACCAAACCAACGGTCCGTGCGCACTTGTCCAGCATGTCCCCTATCGCAACATCAAGCGTATCAGCTATTATGCGGTGCTCCAAAAGACTCGTTGATAAAACTAACATCGTATGACCTCCACTAGCCAACAAAGAGATGAAAGGAAACTTTGGCGACTCTCCATTTGTGAGCAATCTTGGCGTCAGCAAATGTGCTAGCATATGATGAACCCCAACCATAGGGATATTCCAAGCTACGGAAAGACCCTTGGCGAATTGGAGACCCGCCGATAGAGATCCTTTCATTCCGGGACCTCTAGTAACGCAAATTAAGTCCGGCTTCACATCTCCTTCGTGTAAAATTTCAGACACCAAGTTTGCAATGTGAGTCTGATGATGATTTAGTGCATTCGTAGGAATAATTCCGCCCGCTAAAGAATTGTCCAAGGATACCCGGCGTTCTGACAATAATGCAGGCGGCGCATTTGGCGAATAACGAGAGTAAAGCGCAACAGCGGTATCATCACAGGACGTTTCAATTCCAAGGACATGATATTTCCGGTAAGCAGATCTTATTATAGGTAATAAAAATTTCTTAGGTCGTATTTTGACGTGCATCTAAAATATGAAGAACAATCGTTTTTCGTCGCAGCAGTAGATCCTAAATCATCGCTTAAATTTTAAGATTTTTTGCAATGCGTATTGTGACAAAGTAATTGCAAGTTTCGACAACGGATTTTCCCAGAAAGTTGTGTGGATTGAATTTAGCCAAAGGAGACAAAGTTCCTTCTACGAATCAGCTTTTATTCATAGCACGTCTGGTTCAATTTGCTATTGTGTTCATTTAAGATCAAAACGGCTATATGGATGAAATGGATGACCAAGAACATGAACATCAACCGACAGCACCAGCGCCTGCTTCTGTTTCTGCAAATACAGTAATGGAGCGTCTGGGGGAGCTACAGACTATAGATGAAGTAGGTCTAGTCGTCGAATAATCAAATTGAACAAACTTATAATCTCGTTAGGAAATAATTTCTCTCTTGTCCTCAGCATCTCAAGCTTTATCTTCGCTAAACACTAACAATCCTCAAGTATCGCGGGAGATTTTTAAGCAGCATGTTGAGAAGTATTTCTCTGTCCTTGAGTCGGTTAGCGTGAGATTACGTAAAGAAGCTAAAGCTCTCCAAGATTCAAACATCTTGACCGTGACTGTGAATACTAAAGCCGAATGGGTTGGCCGACAAAAAGAGAGAGAAACTCTTCAGTGGGCAAAAAGTGTTGCCGAAAAACTACAACATTTAGAAGTTTCATGAAAGATCGAGAAATTTTGCGATGTGGAAAGTTCATGTTTGTAATGGAGCTTCCTATAGAATTACCATTTACTCCAAAAATGGAGACTCAGATGTCTGTCAAAAAGAAAGGAAAGATAATGGACGTTATCTAAGATTTTTTTGTATTAATAGCTAAGAGAACTCCAGAAGAGTCAGCATATATATATAATATCATAGTTCACAGTGATATCCAAAAAAATCAAACAGAAAATGATTTGACCGAAAGCTACTGTCTCAAAATTATGACCTTCAACGATGTATTTGGGAAGAGGAGGTATGCAGGCACCTCGTTCTAGAAATTTATAGCTCCACTATAGCCGCTACCACCATTGAATCAACGATCACAAAGTATTCGCTGAGCAGACAATCCTGAACAGAAACCTAGAATGCAATTGCAATGTTAATTCAAAATAGCTCAACCACATAAGGATTTGCAAGAGAAACCATAATAAGTATGAGTTACAACTGTAAATTCTCAATCAGATACTAAATGCATCCTGATATAAGGAGCGGCAGGATAATCGAAACAATGGCGGTTCGAAGTCAAGAGGTGTATTAGGATATTCCTTGCATTTCAACAAAGATACCTTCAACTTTTCTGAACATTTAACTTTCTTGTTTTAGAATTTTCTCTGGATCCTGTGACTAGGCAAGTAGCATCGCAATGGCTGTAGATAGTTTATTACTCGGCCTCATCTATTTTGTTCTGTAGTTGAAGTCAATCGTAATCTTGTATATAGTGTGAGCCTTTCACTTTTCAAAGATAGATGACTCGAATCTGAATCTGAACCATTATGTAGACTATGGTGAACCTGGTAATTATTATTTGCTGGGATAGCGTGCCACTTCATAGAATAATCTGAAAGGCTGCATAGAAGGCTGCAAGAAGCATTCCATATAGTTGGTCGATCAAAGATATTTACGAGAAAGTGTGTAAATTTCGAGCACTGTTTTCTGGATACTGGATACTGAGACATAGATAATAGAAACAACATAGATAGAACGAGCTGACATCATAGACAATTTTATGCCGCTGTAAGCTGATTTAACGTTTCTGCAAATAAACAACTTGTCATGATTCTTATTCGATTAATCAGCCGTTGAATTTGAAAAGACAAGACTATTTGAATAGGACCTTTACTGAACAATAGAAGAACAACAGATTTGGTAGGGTGTTAAAGACTCGCACTTATTGACTAATCCCTAAGGCAGACGAATAATCCTCGCTACTATAGAATTTAAAGAGAGCAAGATACTTAGAAAAATGGCAAGGAAGGCTTTAACGTTAGCAAATTCAGCTAACTAGCCAACAGCTCTGCGGTGAAATATACTTACTTCATATTCAATTTCACACTATATGTCAAATATACATGTCAGCTCAACGCCTAGGCCTTGCATAATCGTCGTCGTAAGTACGACCGGGAGGAGGCAAGCGCTCTCTGTCTCGATCCGCAAACCTGTCGCGATCTCTTTCGCGGTCTCTATCACGATAGGGCATATCACGATCACGATCGGCATAACGATCGTTATAACGAGGAGGAGGTCTTGCACGGTCGCGGTCGCGGTCGCGGTCGCGATAATCATCACGATAAGGAGGACGATCATCATATCGTGGACGTCGATCTCTGTCGTCATATCTAGGTCGTCCATATGGACGGTCATCAAATCTAGGACGACCGCCTCCCCTCCGAGATCGCGAGTCATCCCGCTTAGTTGGGCCATAGTACTTTCCAGGAGTTGGTGTACGAGGACGACTTCGACGAGCTACTTCGATGTTCAGAGTTCGTCCGTCAATGTCGTGACCTTGTAGTGCCTCCTTTGCGGCATCAGCAGCTGCGACATCTTGAAATTTGACGAATCCAAAACCTCTTGACTCTCGAGAGTGAGGATCAGTCATAATCTGACATTTTTCTACAACACCATACTTGGCGAAGATATCTGTGAGCTCGCTTTCAGTCACTCTTGGATTAATTCCAGTGACAAATAAATTGTTTCCACTGTTAGGCAGTTCTTCTCGAGGCTCAGACCTACATTGAAATAATTAGTTGCTAATCATCTTATCATTTAATCAATGTCGTCAAGAGACGGCCGGTGCGTAATGAAATCGTCGAACTTTCTACGCGTAAAACATTTATAGAAATACATTCATACCTGTAATCATCTCTAGCAGGACTCAATGGTCGAGTTTCCATTCGGTTTGGAGATGCTGAACGACGATCATAGCCTTGATCTGGTCGATGGATCACAAAATTAGCACGATACAATCATATCTGTCACTGGCAAAATAACCAACCATAATTATCTCTTCGCTCATTCTCATATTCCATCTTGCTTTCAGTTTTTTAAAATGAAGTATATGAGAGTTGTACAAATGAAAATGTGGAATTGTGAATGTGCGCCTGACTTAAGACTGACCACAACCCTACACCTATAACAAAACACTGTCCTATAAAACTTTTCATCTATTTTAGGGTCGGGGAGATCAGGGTTTGGCATACAGACGTTGACTTATACGATCAACTCTCGATATAACGAAAACATTCTGTAAAGATGGACGAGCGATAACTCGACCGGAGTGGAGTGAATCACTCCACTTGTTTAAATACATCTGTGATTGACTCACGACAAAAGCGAACAGGACGCTCATTATTCTCGCGGTACCCGTTTAGAATGTGAATGAAATTTAGGCATGCTAGAACATCTCTGTTCCACAGCCTGCTGAGCGTATGCCTTCATGAAGCGGGGTAAGGGTTGTTGTTTTGCATTGGCTAAACGATAATATACATTCGCGTTACTCATCAAATCGTAGGCTCGACCACTGACATATTTGGCCTGAACTAATGTGTCGGCCTCTGTATTGTTGACGCCGGTTTGTAGAAACACGAGAGCGAAGCTTAGATAAATCGGTGTTTATGATGAGATATCGAGTAAGGAGGGTAATATATTAGATATAACGAAATCAACTTCCTGTAGATTGAGTCAAAATAATATCCTAAAACTCCACATTTTTGTTTGGTAGTTTAAACTTACACAACTCACTCACTACGCATGTATCCACATATATCAGCCATTACTGAATTTTTCTGTTGGATGATATCGTCTAATACTCTATTTCTATCCCATAGAGATTTTCCTTTCCATGCAATTTCCAATAGTGCAGAATTAACTTGTTCCAATTGTTCGATAGTGAATCCTGTGGTTTCCTCTGCCAGTTGACTATGAAAATCACCTAACCGAACGGCATCTAGTTCAAAGGGAGGATGTAAAACTTCATTTACAGCAGTCATCCAAGATGGTTTCAAATTAGCTGGAAATGTTGAGCTTCCGTTAGCCGGCCTTTCGTGAATGTCAGAAACTCTCGCCGTGGTCTCTTCTGTCATATCTGCAACCTGATTGCTATTGTGGACCACCGCTTCTCGTCCATATAAAGAGTCGTTATCATACCGACTGTCATCAACAGATGGATCTCCGTTCGTAAATGGCTCTTGAGTCTTCATTTCCTGCAACTTCTTCTCTGCTCCGATACGATATTCATCACCTAACTGTTGAACCCGTAAATACATTCGTTCGCAATCCAGTAAAAATTGTTGATCGCCAATCTCATCCACGGAAACCTGTACGTTCGCATACATTTCCGATGCTCTCAAAATGCGATCACGATCGGTACTAGTTTTAGCATCTTCTAATATATATTCCACGTCTTTCAAAAATTGTCGAGGAACGCAGTAGTAACCATTCCAAAGCCGATCTTCTATAACATCGAGATCCATATTATGATACTTTCGACCTGTACTAGCTTCAAGAATCATCTCATGGTCTACAATGGAATATTCCGGCACGATTGCTGGATCTAGAATTTTTGGATCAAAAAGATGTAATAACAAGTCTTCATCCTTTAACCGAGAAATGAAAGTTAGAAATGGTAGACGGCAATAACATAATTCTCGAATACGTACTATCATGGGTTTACGGAACCTCTTATATCTAACTTTCAGCAGGTCCATCAGACCACTTAATTTGATTTTAAGATAGTTCTTTAACCGCTTATCTTTCTGCTCTTGTGCTTTCAGTTCAGCCTTTGAGGGAGGTGGGGGTGGTACTGGTGGAGCCTTAGGTAAGTCTTCCAAAACTCTTTTCTTCCTATTCTCTAAATCCAGATATTCTGTCGGAGGCTTCGAGAGATAATACTTAATACTATCAAAAAACTGATATCTTTCATTCTAAAAACAGATAATATCTGGTTAATATTTCAATAACAATTTGAACCTCAGCTTTCCATAACATACCAACGTTGACTCTGTAATCTCAATTCGGTTCGCAGTGGAGTATCCGAACAAAGCCTTAGCATCTTCATGAAGAAGCTTGAAGTCGCAGTCCGAAATTCCAAGTATCAGTATCAGCTCAGCCGGCGATGTGTTTCTCAACAAGCTGATGAACGTAGTTTTAGCTGATTCTGAGAGGGTTTGAAACCAAATATCTAAGTTGGGAATGTAGATCACACTGGGAGTATGTCGTTTGACTTCTACAAAAAGCTGAACTACGGCTGCCTCAGGCGTCTATGAAATACATTAGTTCGTATGATATAAAAAAAAGAATAATTTATACCCTTGTCGAATCACTAAGTAAAGTTGCCAGATCAAATGTTTGTATATGGAAACCTTCCAGATGATGTAAAATTGCTGCGCCCAGATACTCCTGTCCCATACCAGATTTCCCAGATATGATAAGTCTTGGCCTAAAAACTTTCGCAGATTCAAAATCTGAATTGCATTAGCGAAACTTCTACACTAGATGATAATATGTCTCAATGACTTACCTTGCATCATTCTCTCTTGTTCGAACCCGTACTCTTTCGATTCATCATCATACAAAGCCTCCTCAGCAATAGATCTCTTTTTCTTGTTTGGAATAATGTTATTTAAAGCTTTCTTTATTTCATCTAAGGTAGGACCCAGCAGCGCCTCAACTCGTGTTGGAAGTATGGCTGCGATGGAAGCCGTAGATCTAGCGGAGGAAGGGATTATCTCTATACACCACATGTTAGAAGCCACGACAACACTGCAACAGGTCAAGACATCAATTATCATACTATTCAAAGACAATATAAAGTCTTTTGGTGTAATAGCTATCGAGGAAGGATCAATTAATAGCTTATCTGTACTGTTGTATATTTGCGGATATCGACGCTGAATTGCCGATAAGGCTGACTCAGTGCATAGAGCTCTCAAATCAGCTCCACCATAACCTTTAGTAAGTGTGGCGACCTCCTTGATAAATGAAGGCTCCAGAGGCGGCTCCCACTTACTGGTGTGTATTTCAATAATTTTTTGACGACCCTCAATATTAGGTAAAGGAAAATAAAATTCTCGATCAAATCGTCCAGGTCTCCGCAAAGCCGGGTCAATCGAGTCTGGTCTATTTGTTGCACCAATTACAATAACTTGCCCTCTATTGTCCATACCATCCATTAAAGCAAGTAATGTGGACACGATAGAAGCGTGGATCTGTTCTTGTTTCGAAGACCGAACGGGAGCGAGACCTATTCGGTTAGCGTATTTTATGCTTCAAAAATTCTTATTTGTGTAGAAAAGCTTACCGTCTATCTCATCAAAGAAAATAATGCTTGGCTGGGTATTCCTCGCTTCTTCAAACAGAAGCCGTAGTTGCCGTTCTGCTTCACCAACCCATTTTGACAAAGCATCAGCACCTTTCCTCATGTAAAATGAAATTTTTTGACCGCTAGAGGAACAACTCGTCGCAAGTGCTCGTGCCAATAGGGTTTTACCTGTGCCAGGCGGTCCATGGAACAAGACACCACGAGGCGGAGTAACTTTAAATCTCATAAACATCTCAGGGTAGAGTAGAGGAAGCATTATCATTTCCTTGAGTTGATTGATGTGATTATCTAGTCCTCCAACTGAATTAAAATCAACTGACGTATCCACTCCAAGTGGATCTGTGTCTGATAGATTATTTCTTTTCACTAACCCCAAACTTGCGGTTGCATTAGAAACAGGCTCAGCCTCGCCGACCCCTGGTGGCTTGGAAACGCCAGCGTTACCGAGAGCATCATCATCAGAAGAGTCAGAATCGGCGGCACCACCAGCTGCCTGAAGCGCACCACTCATGAGGCTTTTTCCACCTCCAAATATGGAGGCTACACCAGCACCTCCAAATGGTCCAAAGGTTGAATAAAGCCTGTGATTTGCACTCGCAGTTCGTCGTCTTGGAGGGGGCTCATTGAAAGAATCTTCAACTAGTTCAACAGCAGGAGGAGGTAATATTTGGTAATTTACTTGTCTCCTTTCCCGCAGATTTTTTCGCCGAAGTGGAACCCCATTTGATTCGCGTAGTTCAGCAAGCTCCTGCACGAGAGACAACTCTTCCTCATTTTCAACTTCGTCATTTTCACTGTTCGAACCAGTGTTATCACTCCGCCGTTTTGCCCGGCGAGGAAGAGATCTCGTTCGTTGCCTAGAACGGCTGGATCGCGTGGTAATCTCAACCGCATTATCTGAATCAGCGGATTCGTCACTGACGATAAAGTCACGTTCATCCACACGATCCATCTTAACGTCGGCATCTGACGAAGAAGCATTGTCATCCTCATCTTCAGCTTCTGAAGAAGATTCCAAGTAGAATTCCTCATCCGACGAATCATTCAACAAATCATCCTTACGTTTTTTTTGACCTGCACGGGACATCGTTGCTTTATGTTGTAACAGCTGCTGTCGAACAGATGTGATTGATGTACGACGTATGGAAGAGCCCACAGAATTAGAACGGTTCCTCTTGAAAGTCCCACCGTCGTTTCTTTCTTTGGCCGGCCATTTCTTGTCTTCGTCGTAAGGAGACTCATCCTGATCAGCGTTAGAACGTTGCTCATTCTCGTTCAAAACATCACCAGAAACTTCTTCCTGGTCATTTGAATAAGTAACAGCAGTAGATGTTGAAACGGCATCTCCGACATTTTTTGACACGTCCCGCAGACGTAGTTTAACATGCAGAGATCTACCGCTCTCATCATTTTCGAGCCTGTTTAAGCCGATACGGCTATCATTACTAACTGCATCACTAACCTCTTCTTTTGCTATGCCAATTTTATCTTCATCGCTCTCATCTTCAAAAATAGAGCTGCCCTCGCTCTCCGCATAATTAATTCTTCTTCGGGTTCTAGAAGATGCGTTATTGAGCTCATCCTTCGAATCATCGTCAGAGATGATGGTTTTGCGAAGGCGCTTCCGTTTATTCGGCATTATCAGATATTTCTATATCAACAGCTGCGGATTAACCGCCAACAAAACTTGCAGCAACAATCAATGACGTGATTGACAAGACAAGAAAATCTTTGACAATTTCGCAACTAATTTAATCGAATGTCAAAATTAAATTGGGCGATTGTATAAATTGATCGGTGTTGCTTACTAGACGAACGAGAAGGGTACCAAAAGCGTAGGTGGAGTGTTCGAGATTGGGTTAAATGCAGCACCGAGTGACACATAGGGCTGTAATCAGTTGTTCTGTGACATAGTACAAATCTGCAGTTACGAGTGAACACAACCCATCTACTTATGCTTTCTGTAACTTAAATTCTCATTCATAGAAGTAGTATCACTGAATCAACAGTTTTAACAGACTTGCAAAAATTATCATCAGACCATTAAATCATCTTTGGTGCTAAAAGCTGATTGGTGAAATCTCAAGTAAATTGTTACCAAGCATCACGGCTCTAGTTGGGTCTTTCAAGATTCAGGGGTAAAGAAGTATCCTCCCAATGTAAGCTTTGTAGAACTGACTTCTATCTTAATTCTGCAGAAGCCATATTCCTCGAGCAAACGCTACTTGTAATCAATAATATGCGCTGTTGAGATAGCCCCTCGACTTTTCGTTTCAAAGAGCAGCTGCAATCGCAACATCATTTGTAGGATAAGCCATATCTGTGAAAATTTTATTATACCAAAATGAAAAAATTAACAATTGGCAAAATATTTAGTTAGAATTGAGGGTCTACGGTTGAAAATATTCAAAATATAAATTTTCTAAGTTGCATGAGCTGATGTCTACGCCGTCGACACATTAGAATATTCTGCCGAATTGAATATATGCTAAGTATGCCCATAGCTACAATTAATACGGCAGGAAGCCTTGAGTCAGTCGACGCTATCGAACTTACCCCTGAAACGTTCACCAAATTTGGAGGAGTTATCTCATCTTCGCAGCAGTTGCGGTCTATGCCACTTATTTCGGCTAACTATGGCACAGCTACGAAGATAGCGGGAGTCTCACCAGTAGTCAATAATTTTGCAAACGCTCCTAGCCAGAAAACGGCGACAGCGAATCTGAACTTGTTTCGAAGTAGTTTACCGAAATCGGTGCACCGTACTGGGAAAAAGATTTTATATAACGCCGGTGTGCTTGAAAGGCACCCATTCTCAACTCAAACATTCTTTCCGATGGGCGCCGAGGGAGGCGAAATAGCTTACTTGGTGATTGTGGCCGAAAACGGATCTAGTAAGTTGCGACGTGTTTATTTTGCTTAAAAGGGCGAGCATCTCACTCTTGTCTAGATGGGCTTCCAGACTTAAAAAAGGTTGAGGCTTTCGTTGCACATGGAAACCAGGCAGTCACTTATGCAGCAGGTATTTATTAATCTTAAGTGGAACGATGTCAGCATTGTGTTAACATCCTATAGGAATATGGCATGCTCCTATGGTATCGCTTCGAGATGTGAGTAGATTATGCAACCGACTAAGAGCTGAGAGCTGTTGTATGACTCTTGCTGACGATTTTTTATAGGTAATTGATTTTGCAGTGCTGATACATGAAAATGGGGTGGCAGATGAAGACTGTCAAGAGGTCTATCTTCAGCCGGGTATTCCGATTTCCGTTCCATTGACTACCGCCAGATTATGAGACTTGTACTTGTACTAGCATCTTAAAGAAGACATTCTAATTTATACCTTGACCATCGGTTGGATCATCTTAAAATCATTGAGTCGGCGTTTTTATTTGGTGAACAAGTCTTGTTAACAAAGTTATGTTATATTTGCATAATGATAGATCATTGAGTGGTCCAGTGGGCATGTCAATGGCTCGGAACTATGAACTTTATAAATTTTCAACTCAGACCATGGATTGGTCTCAGCTATTCTCTTAAATTTTTAATTGTCTCTGGATTGACCTAATATTTTTGCGTAAATCGATATACAAGCACAGCGTGTAAGCTAGATCTGTTATGTCTGTAAAACGATTCGGATTTTCATACATATTAAATACGAGTGATGAATATCTAATGCCCAAATTGACAAGATTGCAATCACTTGGTTACTTACTCATCTATTCTTGATGTTATCTTAATGTTCGGGTGATGGGGATGAAATCCTTTTTTGTTTGGATTTAGTTAGAATTGGGATGTGGGATGTCGACAAGCTAAAATTTGTCGGTTGAAAACGTAGAATAATATTTATTAGTCGTTCCAATAATTGTTGGTTTTCCGCAGTTTCTGTCTTCCGCAATACAGCATCTAACAAGGTGGCCGGTCTCACGAACGCAATTTTTTTTGTTAAACATAACATATAGCCACTACGTACACGAGATAAAGATATTGACCAATGAGTCCTCTGCTAAGAAGTTCTTTGCTTTGGAATTCTCGAAGATGCATTTCTCTCAACAATGCCGGAACTAGAAGTAAGTTAATAACTTGACTGAGTGCTTGCTCTTTCTATACCATAGCATTTCAATGTCTGTGTATTTTCGATGCTATATCGTATTTATTGATGATAATAGATTTTGAAACATGCGTTGCCAGATATGCCGCGTCTAACTTTGCTATGCCGGCTTTGTCTCCAACAATGACCGAAGGAAAGGTCTCGAGCTGGAAGTTAAAAGAAGGTAAGCGACTCGTCGCAAAAAGGAATGTAGCTGACCGACAAATTTTAGGAGACTCATTCGTGGCCGGTGACATAATCCTTGAAGTTGAAACAGATAAGGCTCAGATGGACGTTGAGGCTCAGGATGACGGTATTCTCGCGAAGATTTATGTAAGTAAAGCGTTCACATCTATGGCGATGCCATACCCTACTGTACCATGTTAACGGATATGGTCAGATTGACGCAGGAGACAAACAAATCCCTGTTGGCGCCTCGATTGCTGTAATTGCTGAACCAGGCGACGACTTACAGGCCTTAGAGTTGCCGGAACCAGTTTCATTAGATAAAAAGCCTCCACCGCCTCGGAAGACAGAAGAAGCAGCATCCAAGAAAGCAGAGCATCCAATACCTGGTCCCCCAAGACGGCTTCCTGCAAAGGGTCCAGGTCTAGCCTCTGCTGCAGAATCAGCTGGATCTAAGGCAAATCTCAAGCAACAACTCTCTCCATCTGTTTTAGGACTTCTACAGGCTAACCACATGTCTACTGAAGATGCCGTAAAAAACATTTCTGCTTCTGGTCCCAAGGGGAGAATTCTGAAAGGCGACGTTTTAGCATATTTTGGCAAAATTTCGGCATCTAACGTCAAAGAACTTAGCGAGTTCATTCACAAGCGTGAAGCTTTGGATCTGTCAAATATTAAAATTAAGAATCCTGAACCAAGGGAACAGAAGAAAAAGCCCGCAAAACCTGCTCAAGAGAAGCCAAAGTCTCTCATAAACTTTGACGAATTACTAACTTTCAATCCCCCTCGAAGTGAGTTGACGCTATACTGGTTTACTGAAGTACAAGTTTTTGAGGCTAACCTTAGTGACAGTTCTTACCAATACCATTATTCGACCACTTCAGACTGTGTTAACCGTTCCTTCTATTTTTAAGGCGCCCTCTATGAAGGAAACGGTCGCCGAAAAAATTACTCCTCTGTCTGCTTCAGCTGAAACGACTATTCCTATTGAGCCCACGGTGCCGGCAAAGTCTACGCTTTCACGTTACGATGTTATTTTTAATGAGCTAGTTTCTATTCCGAAGCCTAAAAGCATCTGAATTTGTTTATTTGTAGGTTACTTCAGATATTTTAAGTTTAGAAGCTCCACTGATTTCCAAAAGGAGATGGACTTACATATATTGACAACATACGCAAGGCATGAAAAATAAACTTGTTACTACTCATATGATCCTCTCAAAAGGCCGCAAGGTCTTACGCTTTATGCAGAATAAACAAAGAGGCACCAACGTTAATGCTATTGCAAAACTTTGTAAACATTAGGAGATCAAGCCATCAGCGACAGAAGATGGCTGTCTGCGAACCTAAGATCCTTATATTAATGTGCATCCTGTTTTCACTTAAAAGAATTTGACACATTTTTCTTCAGCTAAAAAGGAAAGGACAGTCTCATTGATACAGAATTCTCCGCAGTTGTATTTATCTATATTACACCTGATCCATATATTCGTACATAGTTGTCAGATCCTTACAACGTCACAACATGTCATAATCATCGTGTTCTTGAACTTCTTATTTATTATCTAGCCTCAAACTGCACCATTCGCCTGGTCCTTTGCTTATAAAGAACTCGGTGACCGCATTCACGACATCGTACAGGATCGTTACGATTTAGCGTATTAGGAGCAGCACAGTTGGCACATAAGTAGGTGATGGCTTGAATAGGCTGGAAAGCGCGACCGGAAGCCGCTGCAGCATTTGCAGCTACAGATGATTGAGTAGGAGGAACGAACGACTCACGGTTCATACTGAAAAAAATTTCGGACTGAAGCTGTTGTTACTGATGTAGGCTCCAAAAGATTGTGAATAAACTTGATGCGGGATCACCTTCCACTTAGATCTCAAGAACAAACAGATATCTTTCTAGCAAATTAGGAGACCCGAATTGGGTAAAAGATTGTAGAAAGGTCGTTAATAGTTCGCAGCTTTACTTCAGTTCTAGTTCGTCGTGAGAATGATAAATAGAAATCGATGCCAATAAGCAGAGTAAGAAATTTTCCGATTGTTTTTAGATTTCCCATATGTAAGAAAAGCGTTAAAACACTTCGCCTCATGGACATGCATCATCTAATTTTTTTTGGTTGTGACCCATAATTTCCAGGGTGTTCAACCGCGACAAAATACATTCAGAGCCCCTTGAGATATCTCATTGATAAATGAATTGTGTCTATATGTTGTTTTGAAGACAATTCGTCGGAAGTAAAGAGTTGATTTGAGAGGCTACTTTTTTGTTGGAAATGATGAGGTTATCAAGTACTTTGTTGCATAGTCAGTGCGTCAGGTCTACACGTTTGTCAATAGTTCTGAACTCGAGTTTGAAGCGTTTGATGGGCCTTCCGGCATCTAAGTCTTATAGCTTTACCTCCTATAACACAACAGTGCAATGGCGGCTATTTAGCTTGCGAAGAGATCACGTCATTGGCATGCAAAGGCGATTCGTCTTGGACTTCAACGTTTGCACCTCAATGCGATATATCAGTCAGTTGGTGAAACCGAAAATTGCTCACAGCCGAATAGGGGCAAGATCTCAGTCTTCTCGGAAATCTGTAGCTGCTACGACCGGATTAAGCAAGGGAAATGTACCAGCAAGTGAGGATACTATTTCTCAACCTGAAGAGCTTGGTAGACGAACAAGCGTAACTCCCGAGGTTACAATCAATCCTCCCATTGATATTCCGCGAGTATCGTCAAATGATGGAGAGGGGTTTACATATAGTGATAGACTGTTAGCCAAATGGCCTCTGTCTAAAGAAGTTCTGCCAACGTTGCCATTACACAGCTTAATGGCTAATACTCCCCGGGTGTCCAAGGACATGTCTTTTCATATGCTGATGAGAACTCTGAGAAATTCAAAAGAGGATGAAGTTCTTCTATATCATTCGGAGCCACATAGACTATATTTTATTATCTTGTATTCGGCAGCGGTGGTATTTGCTGTCTACGGCCTTCTGTCGTTGGATTGGACTTTACGAGAAAGTTATAGGTTATTCATTGAGTGAGTTCATCTTTGTATTATCCTATGACCAATCTGTTCTAGCGCTAAATAGTGATAGGAACTCGGATAATGTGGCAGATATTCAGAAGGTAGCTCTATATATCGCACGAACAAGTGTAAGTCTTCTGGTCTTCATGATTCCAGCGGCCATGGTATATTTTTTCATAGTTTTTCCAACATATTTGGTCAAAAGGATGTGGTATCTTCCTGGTCGAAAAGGAGTCGAAGAGCATGTTAGATTTGTCACACATCCACTACTTCCTGGAAAGGCATATCCTGTCATAACAATGCCGGTATCGGCCATATCAAGAGGTTTGAACAGAGGCGGCACAAAAGTGTGGACTGGTGATGGCTTATACGGTACAGCAAGCCGGTCGCAGTTCATGATTTTTCTTTTCGAGGAAGGCAAAAAGATGCCGTATATTGTAGACAGACAGGGATGGTTCTGGGGAGATGGTCGAGTATGGGATGTACTATATGGTAAAGAGACAGTTTCCGAAGCTGAAAAAGGACTAAGTGGTGATGATAAAATTATGATGGCTCGTGTAAATAGAAAGCAGCAGAGAAAGTTGAAAGCTGGAGCGTCGCAGAAGCATATCGCATCTGGAAAAGAACAGAAGTAACCTGTAAATAGGGGAATAGGTTTGGTCACGACCCACAGCATTTGTTTTGATGATATCAATTTATGGACTGTCGAATCGAATAACTTCACCATAGCTCTCTCATGTCACATTTAGTAAATAAATAATGTATAAATAAGATATTGATCAATTAAATGATTATACCAATATCATTATTCTCTTCAAACCTTCAAACCATCCAACTATCCAGACGTACCCCCCACCACTCCCCTCCTCAAACGAGCAAAAGCAGTCTGAGGATTTAAATATGCATTTATATATGTTTTTACCAAAACTTCATTGTTCCAACGTAGCAAGTTGATATCTTCTATAGGGACTTCCTCGATTAAAACCCAGAAATCTAACTCCGACGACTAACTAAAGATTATCTTATGTCTCAGACAAAGGCTCATTATTCCATGTTTCCTCGCTCAAAACAGATAGCCATCCGCTGCCAACATCCTGCCGCAGCGCCTCTATATGCTTTCTGTATTCTTCACTCTGACGAGCCCGTCTGTTATGGTCATCTGATGACACACCGGTATGTATACCGGCACTCGATGCTGGTCGATCCGGAAGAACAATCCGTGGCGGAAATCTTGTAGAGTCTGCAAGATCGTTGGGTAAAACGGTTGCAAGAGTGTTGTCTTTTTTATTATCGTCAATATCTATCAGACGTCGACGACCATGCTTCTTTCCGGAATTTCGAGGACTCACTAGTTTAACTCTTTCTATCGAACTCGATCTTGAGCTTGGTTCGCTTGCCGTGGTGAAAGTCTTGCGATGGTCTGACAGTGCACTTTTGACAGATCTACTATCGAATGTTGTCCACTCTTCACTATTGACTTGGGAAGAATCCTTTGCACTGTTTGCGAAACTACCACCCAATATTCTCCCTCTCGTGTTTCTCTCTGGAATGGCCGGCTTTTCGAAAATAAAACTTTTATCATCTTCTCTAGTGTCTCCGTTAACATCTATCTTATCATCGACCGAAGACAACCGGCTGTGCGCTCGTCGATCTTCGTTTGGATACACCTCTGGCGTGTGTCTAAGCACAGGAGAAGGCGCTCGCTCTTGCACACGATCTACCAAAAGCCGTTGCTCTATAATACCTGGTCGTGTGCCATCTAGTACAATATCTTCGGAGTATCCGGGGGTTTTTCGGAAAAGATTGAAAATTGTAGCCCGATAGGACGAACTATGAGACTTGACGAATGGATTTCCAGCAACCCATATTTCGCTCATATCTGGAGCGCTAGTCAATCTAATGAGTTCGAGAGCATCCACAATGCAGTTGTCTCGAAGATCAACCTGCTCTAACGATAATATTTTATCTAGTCCGGCCAAAGAGTTGAGCCTATTCCCTCGCAGATCGAAGATCGTGATAGCAGGTAAAGGATAGTGCGCAAGCGAGTGTAACGATGTAAGAAGATTGTAACTAAAATTCAGAGAAACGAGAGAAGACAGAAAAGCAAACGCTTCTGGAATGGCAACGAGACAATTATGTGATAAATCGAGCGAAGTTAAGGAGGATCCCAACGATTTCATCGAATACGTCGCTATGGATGACATTCCATTGTGAGTAAGGGATAAATATTTAAGATAATTCCACTTATACGGCGGTAGGTCGGGTTTGTCGGATGAGCCTGTGGTCTTATTACGACTATCACTATTAGTCTTATCGTTTGAAATGACAGCTCTCGAGAAGGTTGAAGAAAGAGCTGAATTTGAGAGTGTGTGAGGCGGAGATGAAGAGCTTGAATCACTCTTCTCAGACGAATGTGACAAGGTAGTCTGTTTGATCGTCTGCGACCGGGATGATGTGTCTCTGGAACCAACTAATTCAATATCCTTTTGACTCTTTTCAAGATTGTCCAACACGAGGTCGTATAAAAGATCAGTAGGGTCATCTATCGGCGAATGTTTTACCAACAAGTATTTGAGCTGCTCAGATAATATGTCCCAGCCGTAAAACAACGCAACATCCACATTATATACTTCTAAAGATACCAGACTTTTGAAGATGGTAAGAGATATCGACCTGTCTAGTTGGCAGTTTTCAAATCCTGCTATGACCTTTGATTTTGCTTCAGGTGCGATTCTCAGAGACGGCAGTTTCGTAAATGCTGAATAAAGGTATTTGAGATCATTCTCAATTGTGTCGCTCTTCTTTTCGGAATTCGAAAATATATTAAAAACGGCTGATATTCCGGACATAGAACTCTGAATTGAGAGCCTGCTCTTCAATGATTGTGCATCCGGCGAATTACGATATTTCGTACTGTATTGGCTATTTCGTAGCTGAGCCATGTAGTTTGGGCCAACATCTTCCTCAATTCCGATAGTCGCTGGACTCGTGTATAATCCCGCCTCTTCGAATCTATATATCAGATAGAAAAGATGATGAGGTGTAATAGATAATCTCACGGCTTTCCTATGAGTAAGGTCGGGTGATAGAGACTGCACCAACGGCAGGAGGAAAGAAGCAGAATCTTGATTCTTGGATGAAGACTTATTACTTCTTCGAGATGTAGCAAGCTGGATATCAAACGAAATGTTAGCTGAACCCACTCTTCAAAATATTCAGACTGAACGACATACTCGGTGTTCATTGGAGCGAATAAATGATGCAAGGTTTCTAAGATAAGTGTCTCCGTCTATGTACTCGAATCGCGTACTGTCGAGCAACCCCATCGTGTGTGAAACCTTGATAGCGCGAGTAATAGTAGACTAATTGGATGGTCAGGTGGAGAACTCACAGGTACGGACTGGAGTAAGCTTGATCATTCAACTGACAACTAAATGCTAAACAAACACAGTATGTCAATTCATATATCTGGCATTCCGATCATAACAGGCGATGTTATATTTGTGGTTGCGAAAACGAGATATGTTTTGTTTTTTAGGTTATCAGTTCAATCCCGGGCCATCTGACAGCAAGCATACGAAGTAACGTGTCAATAGTGGAGGGACTGAATTGACATCGACATCACGTGACTACTGAAATAATCACTTTCTGATTTTAGCCTTTAGTCTCTCTCAAAGATGAAGGCCAATTGGACTGTTTACTATTAGCGGTTATAGTATTTTTTACTCTAACAAGATCCATGCTTCGAGTCGCGATATTTATTTTGTCTGGTGATCAGTTCAAGCATGTGGCTTACGGATGTAGAAGGTCGAGAAACAGGGTAGGATAAAATGTAGCTGAATTGTACAGTGCTCTGGCATTGTTGTCAACTAGCGATCTCAAGCAATTTGTAGAAGGATGGCAGTCGAACCTAAATACAGTGTGAGATCTAGATTCGTCTGCAAGAACAAATCTCGAGTTATTAATTATTTTCTAGTTATGAGAAGAACAACAGGATCAATGATCGAATTACACTTCATAGCCATTCATTTGGTATGTCATAACCTGATCTTAACCAATTAAGTATATATCTATAAAGAATCGCAGCAGTATGCACGGTAAAAGTCATATGAGTCGATGAGAAGTATTTTTGAGATTTGCGACAACTGTATGACCACCGTATGACTTCTTGTGAAAGGGACCTGGAGCAACTCTTGAAAGCTTAAAACAGCTACGTCAGAGGTCGTAACAAACTAATTACGTAGTTAATGACAGAGTTACTGAATAATCTGTTTCAGCTTTTCTAATGTTTGGAAACTGCCCTTACTCGCAACTTTCAAGAGCTTATGAATAATCGTGACGCAAGTGTTATGGGCTCTAGCGCTGACTTCTCATAATCAACGGCAATTTCACTGTCTGCGCAGAAGGCTTCGACGAACTAGTCCGAGAGCAGGAACTTTCCACATCAAATCAGAAGCGGCTTAAAGCCTACAGGCCTTGAGATAGCCAACAATACGACCATCAATCAAATCCGTTGGCACAGCCAGCACGATACTAAAATGATTTTTGCAGATGCAGCGTAGACTGAAATGCCTATTTGCCTGATCTCAAAGAGATGCCTGCAAGCCAGTCCTACCTGACCAATTCTTAAAAACAAGTTGCTGCTACAGCGAAATCTTTTGTTGCGTCGCTAACTCATAGGTATTGGAAGCGATGGTATAGAATATTGCTGACTTCAAATCATGACTCGAACCGCTAGCTGCCAGCTTCAGTCAGTGAGGCAGATGATGCTGATTATATGAAATTCACTTGTTCGAGATTATTGGGGAACAAGCTATCTTAAGAGATGCATTACGATATGAAATAGACACTCCCGAACACTTCCAGACATGCCTGGTTTTTCAACTTCCCCAATTGAAAAACGCGTTTGTATTGATAGAGCACGCATTTGATGTCAGAAGCGACTTGGTTGGTAAAGCTACTGTTAGCCACCATACTCTAGAGTTTGAAGCTTCCTGATTCCCGTCTTGTGGCTAGAAAAGAACTGTCAACTGGAAAGGAAGCGGTGTTACAATAGCAGAAGTTTTTGCCCTTAATTCTTTAGGCTCAGAGTTTAATATCTTTGAAATTTGCATGCCATGACGCAGCGACGCTGTTCGCCAAATTCCGTAGACATGCAGCCACTAGTGTAACCGTGCATTTGCGATACAGACAAGATATGCAAGCAATTTTCCTAAGTCATAAATAAAAGTAAAGATTTTCCAGAGAAAGAGCTCTTGCTTGTTTCCTTACTGGTTGATACTTCATCATGAACAAGATTAATTCCGCGAGTGATGTGTTCTAAATTGGAAAAGGGTATCAGATGTTGAGGAACGGCAACTGAGCTGCCACGAGGTGCGCAAGTGGATTCAATTCAAGGAGAATTGGTTACACCTGGATGAGAAATTTGCTGTCAAACATTCTATAGAAACTGCGGAATAGAGGGGTTACCGAAGATAATAGATCGAATCGTATCGGCATGATAGGAATCGTCTCCTGTCTTACAAGTTGTGAGTTATATGCTAAGATGAGAATGTATTTGGCTTGCGACTGCTAAGTGGTCTGAGTATTCGTACGCTTGGATTAGTCGAGGGCCTTTGACTTTATTGGGTTCTCTGCTTGCTACCTTGTTTTTCAATGCTCTGGGAATTCTTCTTCCAATAACATGGCATTTGGATAGTTTTGGACCTAAATTAGTCCTACGATCTGGTCTCGTTATTGATTTGGCATTCATCGCGCCAAGGTAGTTGCATTCTTGAACTTATTTCATGCATTGGATGGACTAAGATCAGGACCGTCGCAGCTGCGCAGTTATGTCAGTCCTGTAAAAAAAATGTATATCTTTGAGCTGATATCTTAATCATTATCTGTCTGCGTTGTCTGATTATCCTGGGGTACTGTTTGGATACCAATTTCTCTCACATATACGATCATGGATTCTCAGTTCATTACTATCTTGATTGTAAATGAAGTAACTTGTTGACATCTTTTATCTCAGTCTTGCTGCGTCTATATCATGGATAACTGTTCGCCTCTTGATTTCAAATGCTTCCACTACTGGCACTTTGGTTTCTGTGCAGGCGGCCGGTAGTCCTTGTCTTTTGGTTCTGCACTATTTTATGGAGCAGTTGGATAAGCGATGTCTACCTGCGATTGAATTGCATCCCAGTCACTTGATTTGAGGTAAAGGAACGTCGTGGTGACATTTTCTGTTGCTGTGACCTCGATTTGTTTGCGGATCTGGTTGCTCTGGCTTGCATGGTTGGAATATATATTTCAAGATCTTGGCAGCAGCTACAATATGAGGGGAGTGGGAGGTTTCTGGTCTATCAAGTTATTTACTCCGTATCAAATTAAAGGATTCTCTAGGAATTTTTGTTAAGTCCTGCATGGTTCTACTACGCTTTCAAGTATTGGAGAAATCTATCCAAGTGTTTATTCATGCTGCCTCTGTGTTCAGCTGCTCCAGACAACTTTCTTGGGAATCCTTATGGTAATATCGATTGTTGCTTCTGGCCTCTTTGTGGAGTTCCCATGCCGCATACTCCTCCTTTGAAGCATACGAGCAGGACTCTAGACATAATTGGATGCCGGACTGCCACTATTTCTCCGTCTCTATTGAGTATCTCGTTTCCAGTAAAAGAACTTCCTCGAGACCAGTTAATGGATCCTGCTGCTGCTCGAGTTTTCCATTGTTGAGGAGTTGACGTAATAATGGTGGGAATGAATCATTAGTTTGCATGGATGATGTTTGATTCGAGCTTATATTGGCGTTTTCTTTTCTTTTATTGACTATAATTTTTGCTAATATAGAACTATAGAATATAAATGCTTTACGAACTAGATCTGCAAATCCCTGCTTGCGCGTGATAACACGATCAAGTTCACACAGATCAATCGTGCGTACGTACGGTCCTGATACTTTGACAATCTATAGATCTATTTGTATCAAGCTAGCTACTAATCGTAATCGCACCCAAAATCGAAAGCTACCTACGAATTTGAGAATATTTTGCTGTGCAGTCGCTGATTACAGTCAAGTCTCGATATAACGATATTCGATATAACGAAAACACTCTGTAAAAATGGACGAGTGAAAACTCCAGCGGATGGAGCGATTCACAATTGAATCAGTAAGGAGAGTAATATATTAAATATAACGAAAATTCATGGTTTGTTTCGTTATATCCAGCGCCAAATCATATCCTTATATCCGATATACTTAACTGTAGTACAAAATGAAATTTCTTGAAATGAAATAACAGCCATAACAGAAAAAGACCAAGTGACTTAATAACGAGTCATTAGAACATCTCTAGATGGAGTTTGGTCTATCCTGAAAGCTAAATGCGAAATCCTGTAAGGGATCCTGAGTTCTCCAGCAGTTATTCTTGGCTACGCTTTACCGGTTTTTGAAAACTTTGGATTTTTCGGAGACTGCATCATCATCGTACATACACCATGAGCGACTGTTCTATCATAACGGCTACGCTGTTATTTCACAAGTGGCAAAAAAAGGTTAACCTAAGACATCCTATGTGCAGAGAGCGACTGGATTTCGTCTTCTCGCGATATCTACATGGGCTAGCAATTTTCTGGAAAAAAGATAGAAACGACTCGCGCTATGTGTCGCGGGCCATAATTTCAAGTCAATTTTGCGTAAGGGTGCATATATAGCCCTAATTACGGTCGCTATCGGCGTCTGAATCCTCTTCCTCTTATCAGGACAGACGCTAGTGCCTCGTGAAAAAACCTCTCGTGTTATTTCGACTTAAAAGTTTTTCAAATAGATGGTATGGTAGCAGAGCGTATCGAAGATAAAGATGAGCGGCTTTTCTTAGGGCCCGGAAAGGCCTTTATGACGGAGACCCGGTAATGACTTCAGATGCTGCGCTTCCTACGCTCTCTTGTCCGGTCCTCCTAACGATTAGTTAAAAATTTCGTAGAAAATATGGGGGACAATGCTAAACTAAGAATAGCTTCCAACCGATAGCCACGAGGTTGCAGGGCCACAAACGCTATCTAGACCGTAAACTTGAGAATTCACGCTACTGCATCTGCGGAGTTCTTCTGCTAGACAAGAGCACTAGCAAAATTTAGTTCTCAGACTAGATGACTAGATCTACACGCTAAAAAGCGTAGTGTTGACTGTACTGGTTTCGGAATGACACCTCTTATCATTATTGCCACTTAGACCATAGAGATCAACAATCGGGGCCAATCGCAGACTAGCAATAGCATTCACTTTTGCTAACTCTGTCCTAAATACTTGCTCTTTATCTTATCCGCCTTCGATATGAGGAGCTCGAGCGCTTGTTATCATATCTCAGGCGTTCACGCGGTTCCTTCTTTTTCAATATTTATGTTCTGCAGTTAATCAAAACCGGTGAACTGCATTTCGTAAGACCAAGAGCTATATGTCATATTTTTTGTTATTCGTTATGACTCTTGAAGACTCATTCGCCTTATGAGCGAGTCAATACTTGGTTTGCCTTGGTATTCTCACCCTTGACTCTTGAGTCTTTGGTTTTTAGTGGCGTCACGATCTGGGAAGGCTTATTGTCCTCAACACCAAAGCAGTCATGGAACATGTGACCAGGTTAGCCTCGCAAATCGGCTCTTGCTTCTGAAAATAGTGACTTCCACTTGCAATGTAGTGCTTGAGCTTGTGCTTGAGCTTTCTGGCTATCGCTTATCATGTCAGCGAAGGGTATGGGCCATTGCGATGGTCAAACCTACTACTTCCTCCTTTTTTTGGAGCTTCCGCCTTTTCTATACTCGGTTAGATCTATGCGCAAAATAGAAGCTTAGAACCAAAATGAGTGTCTAGATAAGCGGAAATTTTGCAGCTCCTGCCACTCCTTGAAAAGCTTTTTTATTATCTCCAGTCTGATATTTGCTAGCATTAATAAAGTTTGACCTTGTCCCTCCAATGGCTGTGTTATCTTTGCGCGTCTACTGTCCGGCTGACAAGGACTGATTGAGTACTCAGCGTATACTGTTCCTCTATATGTCTCTGATAGCATATGATTTAGTATCTCTACGGTCGCTTGCCTCTGACTGTGCATGATTTGCTCTCAACTTATCATCTGGGACGATACGCTGAACTTTCCTGATATGTCAGATAGCTGGTATCCGCTTCTCTCTAAATGGTGTTTTGGCTTTATCCTATAAGATGCCCTTGATTTCCTTTTTATAAGCATTATTTCAATTTACTGTGCCTGATACCTCTTGCTTTAGTCGCAGTAGGAATACTTTACATCTCCCGCTGATATAGGCTACAGGATTCTCTACTGACAATGGTTGAAGATTTGGAAAAGTCTGTTAAGCTATCGGAGAAGCAGCCAGGTGTGGAAGTCACTGACTATTCTGTTGAGGTCAATGGTCTTCATACTGAAGACCTTATCAAAGGTGAGGGTATGGTTGCCCGTATCCAGCAATTTGCTGTCAACTTCGGTATGGAAGCTCGTGGGGTCGAGCGAGTTCCTGAGGACGAGCGAACTGACAAATCGCCATGGAAGGCTGGTTTTTTTTGGTTCTCAACCAACCTTGTTGTTGCTGCTCTGTCCACTGGAGCGATCGGTGTCGCTTTAGGTATGACCTTTTGGGATTCTTTTTTGGTTATTCTTTTCTTCAACGGACTCGGTTCCTTACCTGTTGCTTTTTTTTCTATTTTCGGACCGAAGATTGGTATCAGACAGATGCTTCTGGGTAGATATTGGTATGGATTCCACGGAACTAAGATTTTCTCTTTTCTGAATTTGATCTCCTGTGTTGGATGGAGCGCCATTAATACAATTGTTGCCGCTCAAATGTTGCACACTGTGTCGAAGACACACAGTATACCTCCTTGGGCTGCTATCTTGATCCTTACTACTCTCGCTTTCACTCTTACTTTATTCGGATATAAAGTTGTACACACTTATGAGAAATACTGCTGGATCCCCACTGCTATTATTTTGTTTATTGTAAGTTCATTGACTGGTTATTTACTTTTCTACATCTTCGAATTGCTTTTCTGATATTGTAGATCATCGCTCGTTTGAAAATATCTGGTGCGTTTACTGCTGGCACTATGGGCTCTGGAAAGCTTGAGGCTGGTAACGTCCTGACTTTTGGAGCTATTCTCTTTGGTGGTACCGCCGGTTGGTCAACGTTTGCCTGCGATTACGTCGTATACCAGCCAGTTGGTACCAATTCTTTCAAGCTCTTTTTCATTGTTTTCTTCAGCATCCTTATTCCTGTCGCATTTGTCAACTCGATTGGAGCGGCCTGTGCCATGGCTGCTACGACGAATGAAACCTTCGCCGCGAACTACTCCGAGAATGGAATGGGTGGATTATTATATGCTATCCTTGTTGAAGATTCTCTTGGAGGATTTGGTCGTTTTTGTCTGGTTATCTTGGCTCTTTCCACTGTTGGAGGAACTTGTCCCAATAACTACTCTTTTGGTTTAAGTATCCAGACTCTTGGTAGCGTATTCCGAAAAGTCCCAAGAATCATTTGGGCTGTCGTTTCTTCTGGTCTGTTCATTGCGGTTTCCATTCCTGCATACTATTCTTTTGAATCTTATTTGCAAGACTTTATGGATATCATGGGATACTGGGTTGCTGTTTATATTGCAATTGCTGCCATTGAGCATTTCGTATTCCGTCGAAGTTACGCTGCATATGACCTTTCTGAGTTTAATGATCCGAAGAAGCTTCCTCCTGGTTGGGCTACTCTATTCGGGTTTTGTTGTGGAGTTGCTGGTATGGTTGTTGGTATGTATCAGACATGGTACGTTGGTGTTCTTGCTATGAAGTCGGAAGGTGATATGGGCTTTGAGCTGGCAATGGCATTTTCTTCCATCGGTTATTTTATTGCTAGGGTTCTTGAACGTAAATATTTCGAACGATAGATCGTTGGTCTGTATGATTTGTTTATAATCTGTTACATTATTTGAGTATTTGTGATTTGGGGAATCACGTATAGGATAGCTTCGAAATTAATTGCTTTGACTTTTTTCACCTACAATATTTCCACCTCAATAGCAGCTTTATTAAAAATGTAGCCTCATTTTAAGTATTTATAAAACGTAGTATCATGTTTCCTCCCATCATCGGGCACATTCAATATCGTAGAATCCGTAGAGATAGAGTTCTCTTATGCAAATATCATCTCTGATCTATGCTCTTTCCTCGTCGATTCAGTCGCTATGTTTAAGATTATATTGTCAATGATAAACCACGCTTTATTATTAAAAACATATCAGCAAAAAAAATTCTGTCGATTGAAAGGTTATACGAGAGAGATTCTATTGTTATTTACGGCTGTAAAATGTCGCCGATTATAATGATATTTGTCAGCCGTATATTTATCTAAAAATTTCTTTCTGATAAGCAATAGCTGAAGCTGCGCGGTTGAGCATAGCGAAAATGTTGTCACACATTATTCAAGAATCAAAAATATTCGTAAATATAGTAGTCATTCTGAGTAGTCGCCATTTAGGACACGAGAGAGTGATCATATTAGCAGTCTTTCTATAGTAGGTGTCAGTAAAGTATGGGAAGAATACAACGATGCTCCATTCGAGCCGTCAAGATTCGAGTACCACTCTACATGGGTACTCCCATTTTTTGACAGTAATCGAAAACATCTACAGCGGAAATCATCGAGACCAGTTTTCGTCTATGCTCGCTTTCATGGCCTAACGGTAGCTTGCAGCTTTTCTCAGTGACAGTTATATATCTTCTATCTTCCAACATCTTCAACACCTCGGTTATCTTTGTCTGCGGTGTTACGTGCAACGAGGTGGTATCGTCGCTTTCCTTCGCTGAAATACCTAGCAACGGATGCTGCCACGGCGTTAGAGCCACGAATACCGGAGTGGCAAATGAATACTTGGTATCGCACAACGCCGCACGGATATTATCTATAGTGATATGCCCGATGAGATACTCCTCTGGCTCCTCGGCTGCAACTGAAACAGGCTTCTCCACCACCGGAAGAATGTCTGTATTTTGCTGTTTCATCAGAGATATGGCTTTTCCGAGCGTCTGCTCAGGATAGACCGATACGATTTCTTTGAATTCCATGTGGCCGACAGTAAGCATTGAAATTGACAACCGCTTATCCCCACTTTCTTGTTTAGACATATTTGACGGAATTTGAGTAAAGTCGTGGAGAAAGCCATGCCCACGCATCCACTCATCGTTAACAAATTTCGACAAATATGATCTGATGCTATCTGCAAATATAACCACTAGTAAATCGTCTTTTGAAAGTGTTTGAGCCACCTTCAGCGCACCACACATGGCACTACCACTGCTTCCTCCGACGAGTAGACCCTCTTCTCTGATGAGGCGACGAGCCATCATAAATGCATCCTCGTCATTTGTCTTGACCCATTCGGATACAAGACTCCTATCGAAAACCTTCGGAATAAAATCATATCCAATACCCTCAACCTGATATGCTTCTGTAGCTTCATTGAGATTCATAGGTTCTGCAAGAACAGAACCAACTGGATCGACTCCGACAATTCTCACATTTGGATTCTTCATCGTAAGACATTTCGCAATACCTGTGATCGTTCCTCCTGTGCCGGCACCGGCCACCACGACGCTCACCTGTCCATTTGTTTGTCTCCAAATTTCTTCTCCGGTACCTGTCAAGTGCGCTTCAGGATTCATCGGATTGGCATACTGATCCAGCAAAATGGACTTCGTATCATCGTGTGTTTCAGACCAGTTCTTGACTATTCGTTTCGCTACCTCTATGTGACTGTCTGGGGACAAAGATGACGCCTCAGTCGGGGTGCGGATGACCTCTGCGCCGAGTGCTTCCAGCACTGTGATCTTCTCGTTTGACATCTTGCGTGGCATGACTATAATCGCTTTGTAACCCCGCACAGCTGCTACTAGGGCGAGACCGATGCCGGTGTTGCCAGATGTCGGCTCCACTATCGTGTCACCTGGTGAGATCTGTCCTTTCGACTCGGCATCTAGGACCATCCTTATAGAGATTCGATCTTTGATTGATCCTCCCGGGTTGAACAGCTCTGCTTTGGCATCTAAAAATTTGCAGTTATTATTAGCCGTCTACAAAACTCATAATTTCGTCTTTAAATTGGGAGAACCCAGTTTCGCGAAGTTCCAAAAGACATGCATATCGTGCACTTGATCCCTTCGGCTTGAGGAATCCGATTCAATTTTATCAACGGAGTGTCACCTATCGTCTCTAATACAGAACCGTAAGCTGGCCGAGTTGGTAACGGGTCATTGATTCTCGGGGGATTGAAAACATCATGCACTTGGTCAAGCTTCCTTTTGCCAGGAGATGCACATGAAAGCAAAGCCGACTCAGGTAGGCTTCTTTTTGCGGGCTTCATAGTCAATGTCATGGTGATCTTACGTTAATTGATATTCCTATCTATAAAAAAAGAGTTTGAAAAAGTGCACTATTTACGAAATGCATGCGTATTGCATGTTCTGTCTGAAGTAATTTTGGTCCGATTTGGAATCGCACGTAGATTGCTAGTCCAAAGAGCAGGATTATACAAACAAAACAAAAATATCTATATCTGCCCTCAGTAACCCTATAGCAGCGAAATAACAAAAATAATTAAATATATGTAAGGCAAGTTTAGGTTCGTCTTTCCCAACCACAGGCTACTGCGCAATCTGATTTTCAGTTTAAGGCTTGCATCTTCCTGTAAAACGAGGGTATAGAGAACAATCACGGACTGTAAACCGATCTAATAGCCATGCCAAAATACGCTCAGTTCCAAGTCCATAACCACCATGCGGGCAGGTACCATATCGTCGTTGATCACTGAACCAGTAATAAGGTTCTGGTTGGATGCCTTCGCGTTCAAATCCAGCATACAGTTCCTCAAGATTGTCGATACGCATGCTTCCCCCGAGAATTTCTCCGACATTAGGAATAAGTAAATCGACTGACTCAGTAACTCGGGCGTCATCGGCGCATTTCTTCATGTAGAAAGACTTAATCTCTACAGGAAAGCGCGTCAACAGAATTGGCTCGTTGATAGCGTCAGTCATCTTACGCTCAGCAGCCTCTGCAATATCATCTCCGAACTTGAAGCATTCGCCATCTTCATTGGGTATTCCATTTTCGTTGAGCCAATCTAGCGCAGACTCATAAGTCATCCTGCGAAATGGCAATTTAGGCTGCGAAAAGTTTGGGTTCAATTGCTTGATTATTTTGGCAATATCAGGATCTTCTAACGTATATTCTATAGCCTTCGAGAACTTTTAAAAATCAGTATCAAAATATAGGTAACCGTTGATAGAAGAAGGAAACCAGATTTACCAATAACTCCATATGGCCAAGAAGCTCATCGAAAGAAAGAAATGCAAGCTCTGCCTCAATATGCGTGTATTCACTAAGATGACGTCTGGTGTGCGATTTTTCTGCACGGAAAGATTCCTGCACACAGAAGACGTCTCCTAAAGCAGGTAAACATGTCTCTAGATATAGCTGAGAAGACTGCGTGAGATATGCTTCTTCGCCGTAATACTTAAAAGAAAACAAAGTACTTCCACCCTCCACTTGTGTTTGTACCATGCAAGGAGGAGTAACTTCAAGCAAACCGAGTTCCTCATAAGATTTTCTGAAAGACCTTAGTAGAGCTGCACGGACCTTGAAAATTCCAGACATAGTCTCTCCTCGCAGAGCAAGATGACGCATGTCTAAGAGAAGGTTGGGATCTGCTCCCTCTTGAATTTTGTTAGAAATTGCCTCGTCTCCACCAGGAGCAAGCCCAATCACTTCGTAGTAATCAACAACCAGCTCATGGTTTCCGGGAGCAGATTTGCCCTCTGGCAAAGCATTAATCACACCGTATATAGTCACAGTTGATTCTAGAGTGAGGGAGACAGTTGTATACGCATTTGCAAGATCACCCGACAGTACACATTGAATGAATCCAGTACCATCACGGAGAATCAAGAAGGCTAGGCCTTTCTGAGAACGCAGTCTGTGAACCCATCCTTGAATGGTAACACGCTTTCCTCGGGAAGAAGTGCTTTCTCGAATTTTGATTTTCTGAGCAGCAGGTAGAGAGGTATCCGCTTTAATAATAATCTTTTTTGATTCTTCGAGCTTTTTGGCGTCGTCTTTTTCCTTTTTAAGGCGCTGCTCCTCGGCATTCTTAATCTTCTTTGCAATGCCTTCTGCTCCTTTCTTGGCCTTCTTTAACGCAGAGGCAGATATGGGCTCGTAGCCACCGTCCTTCCGAACATATAGTGAGTTTGCATTATGGCATGAGTAGAGCGCATAAGCCGCAGACTTATATGGACTATCTTGTTGGGCACCGTCTGTCGAATCTTCGTCTAAGCCAGTTTCCTCATCGATGAAAATGGTTCCGGAAGGAGGTGGTGGAACGCTTTTCTCAACTACTTCGGTAGAAGACATTAGATTTTATGACTAATTAGGCAATTACAGATATTTCTTTCTAAGTTAAAACAAGAACTCCGAAAGGAGGGGAATACAAATTCGCGAAGATGAGTTGAACAATGGGTAAAAAATATGAAGTGTGCGTGCGTGTAAAAGATAATTTCCACGATAGTATGCTGAGGTTTGAGAATCTTCTTGGAGATTTTGCAGAAACTTAATTAGTGTGCTTTCCTCACCACAAATAACTAAAATAAATCTGCAAACAATCTTAAATACTATATAACCCAATACCGACTGGGCAAGACACGCGATCTCAAATAAATCTGATAATGAGCCTTCTAACTGCCTATAAACGACAGAAGCAAGCAAAGTCCACTGTCATATGTTACCCTCCTTCAATAGGTGGTGGATTACACATTATTCTGATTTTCCATGAGATTACCCTCCCTTCAACTCTAAATATACGAATTCTGCTGTAAACCCGTGCTTGAAAATAAGCTGACCGCTGCGGTATTGCTTCTGTAGTATGAAGTTGAGCTTCAAGCACTTCAATTTCCTTGAAGCCCCTAAAGCCTTTGAATGTAGGACATCGGGACGCTGTATTGTTCAATTCGTCGTAACTGGATCCTTCAAGCGTGTACAAAAGGGTCTTGTTCAAAAATATATAATTAGCTGACATCGGGTAACAGACCCTTGTAACCTCATCCCTTCATTATTTTTCGCTCGTCCATCGCCATTATCTTTTGAAAATTGGCTTTCCTTAATCTTGTCCCCTAGAGTTCTTCTTGCCTTTCTCTTTATAGACCTTTGCTTCACTGCTCTTTTTCTTTTTGTTGTCTTTTGTCTCAGTTCTTTTCTCACTCTTCTCTTCTTCTTTCTTATCTTCTTCAGTTATTTTCGTTCTAGTTCTACCTCACTCGTTTTATTAGCGTTTCAGCTTTATTTCGTTGACAACCTCTATTTATTTTCCACTGTTATCGCTATTCAATTAAATTATCTTCCGAGCGATTCTTGGTACATTTAGATCTACTTTCCAATTTATTATTGACATCACGCTTTTCGATTTAGCGAGTTGCCTTGGCTAGTACCTGGCGGTTACATTTTTCGCTGTTCAAAATTGGTGGTGAGTGCAGTCCTTATTGAATGCCAAAATTTCAAGACAAGAAATTTCAAAAACATCTATCAATCTCTTTTTCTAAGTCGACGGTAGGTTTTAATGTTACGGAATTGATCTTATCAGCCAATTTGAATACATATTTTTGGTTTGGTTTAATGACCCTTTGCTGAACTCAGTATCTAAACGCATTTCTAAAATTGTTTCAGTCGATTCGCGACCAATTTGGGGGCAATCCTAACGCACTCAGTTTTTACAGTCCTAGTATCAAGTACAGTTTATCTTCACGGACATGTCTAACATTGTTATCGGTAACAATTCCTCCAACGCATTATCGGCATCCTCCTCAATGTCCTCTTCGAACCTACCCAATGGTTCTTCAGTCTCCTCTAGTAATCTGTCTTCGGCAAGAAGAATAATCTCACCTTCGACTCAGTATGATATGCAGTTCACACCTCTA
The DNA here is from genome assembly GCA_030580435.1 of Babjevia anomala. Classification (NCBI taxonomy): domain Eukaryota; kingdom Fungi; phylum Ascomycota; class Lipomycetes; order Lipomycetales; family Lipomycetaceae; genus Babjevia; species Babjevia anomala. Next base: position 158,142 of record JAKTSW010000020.1, on the reverse strand, counting down.
TTACCAAGCCAGTTGTTGCTAGGCTCCCCTTTTCAATCGGGGACCCCTTCCGGTGCGTTCACAAGTCCTCAGGTCGCCTTCTCAACATCACCTAATCTCAGTCCTGGGTTCTCACAAACAGATCAATATGTCAGCATCCCATATCCAAGTTATATGGACATTACTGGGGCTGCTGATATGAATGGTCTTGGCGTTGGTCTGGCATCTGCCGGCATACCCCTTCAGGCTTCGCGTACGATATATCTCGGTAACGTTCCCTCAGAGACCACCGCAGAAGAGCTTCTCTCGCTTGTCCACTCGGGTCCCATTGAGTCTGTGCGCATGCTTCCAGAGAAAAGCTGTGCTTTCGTATCTTTCCTTAGCGTCAATTCTGCAGCTCACTTCCATTCCGATGCAATCTTTAGAAAGCTCTCAATTCGATCTCAAGACATTAAGATCGGCTGGGGAAAGCCCTCACCTGTTCCCACAAATGTCGCGCTCGCGGTTCAACAGTCAGGTGCGTCTCGAAACGTTTTTCTTGGTTCATTGCCTGAAGACATCACAGAAGAAGAAATAAGACAAGACCTTGGCAGATTTGGTGCGATTGATATAATTAAGCTTGTTCGAGAGAAGGCTATCGCTTTTGTGCATTTTCTTACAGTGTCATCTGCCTGCAAGGCTGTTCAGCAGCTGCCTCTTGAATCCAAATGGGCACAGCGAAGAGTCTACTACGGAAAAGACCGATGCGCTTATGTTTCGAAGACTCAGCAACAGAATGCTGCTCAATTTCTGGGTATTTCGCCTGGATACGAACATCTTGTTGCGAGTGCAGACAGGGACATGATTTCTTCTGCTATCGCTCAGCAATCTGCAGCTGCTGCCGCTGTTGCGACTACCGCCGGTGGCATGGGTAATTTGGGCAATCGTACAGTGTATCTTGGTAGCATACATTCAGAGACCACTATTGAAGAGATCTGTAATGTTGTTAGAGGTGGGCTTTTATATAACATTCGGTTCATGCCTGAAAAGCACATCTGTTTTGTAACTTTCGTCGACCCCACTGCTGCTGCTCAGTTCTTTGCAATGTCAAGTATTCAAGGTCTAATGATTCACAATCGGCGGCTCAAAATTGGCTGGGGTAAGAACTCTGGTCCTCTTCCTACCGCTATTGCGCTCGCAGTTTCAGCAGGTGCTTCTCGCAATGTCTATGTAGGCAACATCGATGAATCTTGGACTGAAGACCGTCTCCGTCAAGACTTTTCTGAATATGGCGAGATTGAGTTAGTCAATACTCTACGAGAAAAATCGTGCGCCTTTGTCAATTTCACCAATATTGGTAATGCTATCAAGGCTATTGAGGGTATCAGGCAGAGAGACGAGTACCGTAACTTCAAGATAAACTTTGGGAAAGATCGTTGTGGAAATGCGCCGCGGTTTTCTCCTGCAGGTTCTGGAAATGGTGGCGGTAATGGGCACCACACTCGTACTGGATCTATTGGAGTTGGTAACGTGAGGGACAGTGGACATGATGAGAGTTTGATGAATGCGTCTGTCTCTGTTGAAGAGGAATATGGTTCTTGTAGACCTGCGGAAGATGGAGTTGTCGTCCCTAGTAATGTCAATGCTGAAACCGATCTGGTCAATAACGGAACATCACATGTCGCCGCACATAGCCGAGCTGTAAGTTTACCTGTTCTTAATGGCATGACATCTGAGCAAGGTGTGTACGGTCTAGCTATTGGAGAGGAGTAGCAGAAAGAATGCCGGCTAGGTCAGGAAAAGTCACAAAGGTGAGGTGGTTGGTTCTTCCTTACGAATTGCGAGGTCATCTTGGTGGATTAGTTATTAATTTCATATTATGTTTTAGTAGTCGATAGTTCGTCTATAGATTGTCTTTATTATTTCACGGCTAGCTTTTCCTATAGATAAATTGTGCGCTTACAATATATAAACTTAAAATGAACGCTATATGGAGAACGAACAACGATGCGTAATGATATCAATGAAAGTTAGAAGGAATTTATTGAGAACCAGCATCTTCTACATCCAGAACCCACTTATCTATAGCCGCAAATTTTTGTCGAATCTCATATTGCTCCGCTAAGAGTGAGCTCAATCTGTTTTCATCATCAAGTTCGTCATCATTTAAAACTTCGCTCTGAATCTCTTCCTGGTCCAGCCCATCGTTCCCGGTCTCATGCTTGTGGTTTGATTCTCTCTTTCGCATTCTTGCGTCTCGCCGAAGAGGCAGCATATTTTGCAACTGTGAAGTCGATATTTCACTAAGAATTTTTCTAGCGCGACCCTCAGAACTCGGTCTGTTCATTCTGTCATTATTGCTAATCCTGTTGTCATTAGACAAGCTATCCTCGACAATATCTACAATATCTGAAGGTGAAGAAAGATCGCTGTCAGGAAAGGTATACGTTGCTATTGATTTGCGTTTCCGTAATCTCCTACTGTTTAGCTTTTTGCTACCAGACCCCTTGCGTTCTGACACGCTGTCCTGTTCATCTCCTAGTTCGTCCATCTGTTCCATCAACTGCTCTTGCACGTCATCCACGGATTCCGCATACACACTGCGTATCGATATGCTATCCGAGTTATTAGGTGAATCCCTAGTTTCCTGTTGATCTTGAGAAGAGATATCATCAGAATGTTGACATCGTTTCGATGGCGGAGATAGATATAGGTTAGGATGGATTCCCTTTATCGCCGAAAACCCAAAAGGATCTGACAACTGCGATGAATCAGAATTCAAAGCAAGAACTTCACCAACTTCTTTTCGATTTTGCTGTGAATTGGATTCCACTGTATGGGATTCCGCAAGTCGAGGAGTAAAGCACGGTAGCTCCGGCATCAATTCAACTTTATCTCCAATTCCGTGTTCTGGCTCGTCGTCAGACCGTCCTTCCTCTTTTTCTAGTACTACATCGTCTATTAGTGTCTCCTTTTTTCCTCCTGTTCGACGCGAGCGTTCGAACATCGGTTTAGACGTGCTAACAACAGAGAGATCAATTGGAGAAGAAGGTGGGAAATCTGGTTGGTCCTGCTGCGACGCGTCTTCTAAAAAATCTGAGCCTCTTTTCCGCTTTGTAATTTTTTTTCTGCGTGGACGAGGCATTGTATTTCATAGGCATCTAAATGTCAGACTATTATAGAAGCAATTAAAGTTACAATACTGATTTAGAGATGAGCCTTAAATTGAAGTATGTCGGGCACCTTTGATGTTTAGTTGGTGGTTTATAAATCCAGAGACTGCGACGGTAGTCACGTCTTCCATCAACCCGGGTTGTATAACGTGTGTTGACCCGCGTTCCATATGCGGGTCATGGAAGACTGTACCAACTCCCAAGTGAAATACGAATCAAATAACGAGCACGGAAGGAATCTGCAAAACTACCACCTACAAAAAACGAAAGACAAGGCTCATCACAACCCCCACTGGCTAAGATGCAAGTTGCAGAGCCTAAATTTTAGGCTGCTAGCACGCAATTGACGCAAATAGTAAGGGAAAGACTGTTGATTATTCAAGTGGAAGTTAGTCTAGATATCTTGCTTTAGTCGATATCTAGCTATAGTTATCTTGTGTACACTATTGGACAGCACAAGAATGGTGAGGACTTTTCGTTTGAAAGAAAGCGGATTAGTATAGTAAAACTGGTTTAAGCGATCAAATTCGAGCTTTGGCGTTTGCTATCTATGTCAGACACCGACACCGACCGCCTATCTAGGGTTGATATTGCTGTATCGAATGGACTATCACAGCAAGGCCATGTAGTACCAGATACTATGAGTCTACATCAACTGCAGCTAGGCGAGCAAGAAAGACAGCAGCAACAGCCAAGCGGACTTACAGATTATTCGACAGCAGACATACAGACGGCTTTTGCCCGAATAGAATATGTTCTCAATACACAAACCAATCAAATAAATTCTCAATTGAATGAGATCCGGCTGGCTCTTAACAAGCACAACATGAAGTTGGGATATGTTACCAAAATGCTTGACAGTATTGCTGTTTGGGCAACCTCACAAGCACCGGATTTGGCTACTCAGTTGGCACCTGTATTTCAAGAGATTGTTGTCAATTCTGGTACTGCATCGGCAGCAGCCGTTGCGATTGCAGCTTTTGCAAATGTTTCCAATTCTACCTCAGCTCCAGTCCCAGCCATAGGAAATGGAGATGTGGCTACTCTCCAGGCAGACAATGCCATAATTGCTGGGATCCTTGATTCAACAAGTCAACAGCATCAGCAGGATATCGCTCTTTTTAATGCTGTTCAGCAGGTACAGAATGCTCAAGCTCAAGCGCAGGCCCAAGCGCAGCGAGACGCACATAAATCGCGAAAGCATTTAGCAAACAACCGAAGAAGACAAGATCCCTATCCTATTTCTGGTAGCGTTACAAACAATACCATGTCTCCCTCTATGAATAACCCTGAACTTTCGGGAGAAGAATGTCATGGGTTTGGAATACGTATCGCTGCCTCTGACGTAATCTTGAACGAGCCGGTTAGTGGTGCCTCTACCTCTCCACCGCGTACAAATGCCGCTATAGTTTTACGAAAGCAGAGCGAGCGCAGGCAAAAGGATAATCAAACTATAGTCCCGCAGTACCGGATGAGCAGACTGACTGTTACAGTGCATGATCTTTGGCAAGAGTGGATCGGCGGTCTGAATGGCGGCCCAGCAGTTAAAATGCTAGAAGAGACTTATGGAACCGGATGGAGGAATCACAGTGCAGAAAGAAAATTTTTCTGCCTGAGAAAGGTCATAATTGACTATGTCCAGAAGTTGGCTGCTTCTGAACGTATCGATATAGATTTGGCTATTGAGCGAGTCGAGCAAGTGAGAAAAGACAATCAGTTCACGTCGTTGCAGCGGCTTGCGGAACACATTAAACGAATTAGACGAGGTGATGCTACGATATAAATGACCAAAAATAAATCATTTAGAGAGACTTATAATTTTATAGATATATTTGTAAAATAGTAATTGAAACCCTTTCCGCTACCTGCTTTCTTTACCTCTTCTCTGCTAGCATTTGAAGGGTCGCGATGATATCATGGGTAATTACCCTACTTTGAAAGACAATTTAACAATTTGTTGCCCCTTTTTTGTTTCCACGCCTTTTCCGTTAGAAAAATCGAATGTCATAACCAGGTCTCCCTCCACCCGGCAGTTGTTTTCTGCAATATCTGATACCATCGACAAGTTGAGCAATTCTATAATTGAGGTTATAAATATAGCGTCTTGTTTGGATCTTTTTTTGAAGTAGGCCCTATGGCTCTTCCTTTTCCAGGATTAACTGAGCTTGGATCGCAAATGTCCGCGACAAGGGCTGCTCAATCTAAGCGATCCTCTGTTACTGCCCTCTATGTTTCTATGTCCTCTGAGCAAGACACTGGAGTGGACGATGCTCTCTCTAGAGGTGAGTAGTTTGAATATATTTCGTCAGTCATGTTGGTGGTGAGCGTACGGTTCACCAACCTTTTTGTGAGCGTACGTATGTGTACGAGTTGAGTCCTGACTTGTTGCAGCCCAGAAACGACTTAGAGATCTTAAGGCGAAAATCTCATCACAATCAAAAACCAACTTTTTGTTAGAGCGGGATGTCCGTTATTTGGATTCTCGAATAGCACTTCTTATTCAAAATAAGATTGCATTAGAAGAGGTAAGAAATATTCTTCATGGAACAGACAAAATAAACAATTAGCCGAACTTCATAAATTTGCTGACCTTCATTAAGCAGTCGGAAGTCACCAGCAGATTGGAAGAAAGTGAGCTCAAGCAAGGAACCTTTCCCGATCAGAGAAAGTTAGATAAATACGGGAACTTGTTCTTTCTTCTACAGACTGAGCCGAGACATATCGCGGCATTGTGCCGCTTGCTCTCAATGTCTGAGATCGACTCTTTTTTGCAAACAGTCATGTTCACGATCTATGGTAATCAGTATGAGCAACGTGAAGAGCATCTGCTGTTGACTATGTTCCAATCGGTCTTATCGTCAGAGTTCGACACCGCTACGGAGTTTTCTTCGCTTCTGCGTGCAAATACGGCTGTCTCTAGGATGATGACGACCTATACCCGTAGAGGACCTGGTCAAGCCTATTTGAAATCTGTACTTGCAGATAGAATCAACTCAGTAATTGAGCATTTCGATCTGGATCTTGAAGTAAACCCCTTAAAAGTCTACGAGGAGATATATAATATTGAAAATGCTCGTAATGGTGGCAATATGTCGAATGGACTTCTCAAATCAATATCTGCTGAAAACGCGGCGGTGAACAAGGAGGTTTTGGAAATTATTGAGCCTCGAACTCGACAGCTCCTTGACATCGCATCATCGTTCTTAACCACGATTTTGGATAGTCTGGACCACATTCCATATGGTATTCGTTGGATTTGCAAGCAAATTCGAAGTTTGACTCGCAGAAAATATCCTAAGACCGATGATTCTGCAGTTTGCTCTCTCATTGGTGCTTTTTTCTTCCTGCGCTTCATAAATCCGGCCATCGTTACTCCGCATGCGTACATGCTCGTTGACGCTGTTCCTGCAGAGCATTCTCGAAGAACTCTGACATTAATCGCTAAGATGTTGCAAAATCTGGCAAATAAACCGGCTTATTCGAAGGAACCATATATGTTAAATTTGAATGAGTTTGTGGAAGTTAATAAAGCTCGCATGAATAAGTTTCTCAACGATCTCTGCGATGTACCAGACTTTTATGAAACTCTTGAGATGGACCAGCTTGTGGCTCTATCAAAAGATATATCACTCAGCATTACTATTAATGAAGTTTATATCATGCATGCTTTACTTGAAAAGCATTGGATGGTTCTATGTCCGGACAAATTTTCGCGACTCGGTATGATTTTGAAGAGCATGGGTGCTGTCGCACCGGTACTACCTCGCTCTGAAAATTACGTAATTGAGCTTCCGCTTTTCTCACGTTGGGAGACGCCCATGGATGATCTAGGGGCTTCATTAGATCTCACGCACGAGGATGTCGTCTTTATGGAAGCAAAAAGTGTTATGGTTCAGATATTACGAACGTTGCCCAGTACACATCCAGTAGTTGGCAGACCATTGAATCTATCCAAAATTGCGGATACGGCGGCAACAATGAAGGACGTGGCTTTGGTAAAGAAGGGTCTCAAGGTTTTGCAGTTACTCAAAGAAATCGAGCCCACAAATACCACACTTGCAGGTGAGGTTGAAGAGGAACTTGACCAGCTTGGATCAGTTCGTGATAAGGTTCTTGAGGAACTGAAGTCTCTTGAAGCGGTGTACAAAACAATTCGGGATCACAATGATTATCTTCGTGGGCAATTAGATACCTATAAATCCTACTTGCGCAATGTGCGAATCCAGTCCGGTCCTAAGAAGACAGAAAATGATAGAGTCGGTCTCGTGGCTATACATGGCGGAAAGATGAAGAAGCAACCGAAATCTCAGTGCCTCGGACCCTACAGGTTTACACAGCAGCAGCTGGAAAAAGAGCGTGTCATTGTGCTTTGCAATGTCCCGGACAATCGACGAAACAATCTTTTCTTTTTCATCTCATCTCCGATGCCTGGAACTTTTGTAATTTCACTACATTACAAAGGACGAAGTCGTGGACTATTGGAGCTCAGTCTTAAGCTGGATGACCTACTTGAGATGGAAAATAATGAAGTCGAAGTATTGGATTTGGAATATGTGGTTGTTAATATACCCCGGACCTTGTCGCTGCTGCAGAAGCAGTTTTCACGTGGAAAGCGACATTAGATTATCGATAATTAGAGACATTCGAAGACAGTTATCCAACAAAATTGTATTACCTTGCAAAATTTTTTGTTTTGTTGTTTCTTTATGCTATTATTGGGTGTTATTTTGTTCGTACTAAATATGTCGCTGTATTATTACTATTTGGCTGGCCACTGATAGTGTTATATTTATTCGCTTTTTAATTTTCGAAATTATCTACTTTTTCTTGGGATATTTTGACCATTAGTGGAGTTCACACCTTTTTGTCAATATTTACACAGAAATTATGTGCTTACTCATTCATTATGTATGATTTAGCTCAATAGTTTATTCTATGTAAACATAATTTGTCACTTTTTGTGGGATTATTGTTTTTGATTATTTGTTAATCGCGGTTCTGCGTAAGGTTCAAACCGATGATGTAACTTCAATTTATGTTGTGGCACTTTTCTTCCCCATTCTTTGGTTTCCGTGTTCGTGTTTTGTGGTCCCCCTGTGCTTCGCCTGCATCAGTTCCAAAAACAGATTCCAAACTCCAATTCCGCTAACACTCCTACACTTCTTTAATTGTCTTCCACCTTTCTCAATTCCATCCTTTATTAGAGTATTAACTTAACTTACTGGGTATCCAATACTGTTAGTTGGCTCATTCATTTCTACATCCTTCTTTGCTTCACATACATGTCAATTTATAGACATTGCTCAATCTGATTTAGTTGGTTTATTTCTTTCTGTCCCATTTTTGCATATCAATTGCTTCCTGTCGGATTCGCTTGCTGCTTCCTCTTTCCTAACTTATTCCTGATATTTTGGAATATTACGGTCTATCCTGTATCAGCTGGCCTAATATTTATTTGTTCGTGCCTAATTATTGACTTCCTTATCTTCCCTTAGAAGTTACAATTAGTGGATAGAGTCATCGAGATTTAGTTTGCGACTGCGTCAATGTCTGCTCAGGAATTTCATCTAGGCACCGCTGAGCTTACTCCGGCCGACATTATCCGTGCAAAGCACGAAGCTGCTGCTGCTGCTGCTGTGAAGAGTTCTGCCGAGTATTCTACAATTCCATCCTCTTCTCCAGCAAATGACAAGGTTGTTCTCGACGAAGATCTTGCAGCTTTTGATACGACTGATAACTTAGTTCTATCCTCATCTTCTTCTTCTTCTTCTGCTTCTGGACAAACTCCTTCTGCTAACGTAGCTGCGTCAGCTGCTTCGTCGAAGAAGGGTGGTTCTGGCAAAACAATAGCCGAGAGACTCGATATCTCTTCTTTGGAAGCTTTCCCTTCGCTTGGAAGGAAATCCTCAAAGTCAATCCCCGCTTCGGCAGTCTGGGGTGTTGGCGCCTCAAAGCCCGTGACCCAGGTGTTTGTTTCTAGAGTTGACTCTGGTTCTGTCGATGCGGCTGCCAGTGCTGCAATGACTGCTACAGCTAATGCGGAGGCTTCCAAAACAGCTGCAAAGCAGTCCTATAGTGTGAAGGCACCAGCAGCCGCACGGTCAGGTGAAGTAACGGAGATTTTCACGCTAGATGCGAATTCGCAGCAACCTCGGTCGAAGAATGTTTTTGCGGAAATTGTTTCTAAGGCGCGTGAAGACTCAGGTGCGGTAATTGAAAGTTCGACTAGTGTATACTCTGGCACAACAACGTTTGTAATCAAAGGAAAGCCTGAGAAAGTCCAGCAGGCTAAAAGAGATCTTGTTCGAAAACTAGCACTTAAGGTAAAGTAATACCAATTTTCAATGAAGGTGAGAAGTTAATGGGACTAATTTTTTAGATTAAAGTGAAAATTGTGGTCCCTGCCAATGTGCGTTCTTTTATAATCGGGCCAAAGGGAAAGAATTTAAAGGCTATTACTGATAAAACGCAAACGAAGATCCAAGTTGCTAAAAAATTAGAGGATACATCAGATGAAGAAGAAGAAGAAGAAGAAAAGGTTGATGATGGTGACGAAGAGACCGCTGATGTCACTATTGAAGGTGATCTAGATGGTGTTTCAATTGCGAAGGCAGAGATTCTCGCAATCGTTGCAGAGCGAACAAAAACTCTTTCTCTCAAAGTTACTTCTGTCGATCCAGATTTCTATCCTTTTATTGCGTCTCGGGTTCCTGCACTTGAAGAGAACAAAGACGTAAAGATTCGGGTACCATCATTTTACTCGTTGCAGGATCCTCAGCAGCAACAACAGCAGTCCATTGTCATTTTCGGTGATCGTACCGCTGTATTTGAGGCAAAAATGCAGATTGAGGATATAGCGAGTGAAATAAAGTTGTCTTATGGCACGGCCAATACTGTAGTACCAAAGCGACAGCATAGATACATCATAGGAGAGAAAGGAAAGACACTTCAAGAGATCTTCGAAAGTACAGGGTGTATTGTCAAAGTACCTCCTATCAATGATCCATCTGGAGATATCACTTTCGTTGGTCCTCGTGCGAATATAGGGGATGCAATCAGTATGGCGCTCAGCAAAGCAAATTCAATTGTCCTAGACTCGATTGATATCTCGCGAGCGCATGGGAAGAATCGCGATCATGCTTGTGATCTTTCTCGATTTTTTATATTCTCAAAAAGAATTCAAGCAATTGAGAAGAATAATGATGTGCAGATATCTGTACCGCGTGTCACTGAGCTGTTTGATACAGCGAACATATCGGGAGTGACTTGTGATATTGCCGGTAAAACTGCTGAATCAGTAAAAGCTGCTCGTAGGGATCTTGTCGAATTGGTCAGCAAGTTCCCTCCTCATCATGTTGCTCATATAAAGGGCGTGGATTTTCTGTTACATCGATACATAATTGGGCAGAAAGGCCGTAATTTGCAGAAAATGAAAGAGCAATATGGTGTAGAGACTATAATTCCTGACGAAAGTGATCCCAATTCGGACATTGTCCTAATATACGAAGGTAAAGAGGTAGATGAGTTCCCACCTGACGCTACCGAAATCGGAGTCATTCTTGATAATGTCAAGCAGTTCTATGATGATATCAGGATCAAACAAGCAGACCTTATAGTAAAGACATTAATTATACCATCGAAGCAGCACAAGTACATAATTGGGCCGAAGCGATCGACGTTAAATGCGATTACAGGGGGTTTGGATTCTCCTATTTATGTGCAATTGGGTATCAACAAGGAACGTGCTGCTCAAGATGCGGAAGCCAACATTACTGAGGATAGTGTTGTCATTCGTGGATCGGCTTCTGAAGTTGAGCGTGTAGCTAGCGAAATCTTGAATGTGGTAGAAGAAGCTGCGAACAATGAAATTCTCAACAGTTTCACGGTTAAGTTTGACTTTCCCACCAAGTTTTCGAGTGTGCTAATCGGAAAAGGTGGTGCCAACATTTCGAAGTACAGAGACGACTTGGGTGTCAAGATCGATCTTGATGAAGGCGGCAATGTGACGATAAAGGGTATCAAGAAAAATGTCTTAGAAGCTGAATCACGCATCAAGATTCTTGCGAAACGTCTTCAGGATGAGGTTGTTCTTCGTCTTGTGGTGCCAAACGAATATCACGGTGCTTTAATTGGTCAAAAAGGAAAATTTGCTAGGCGATTGGAGGAGAAATATGATGTCCGAGTCATATTTCCACAATCTACTTCCGCTTCAGCTGAACAGTTGGAAGATGAATCCGCACCCGATCCGTCAGAAAAATCGACTTTGTCAAAGGATGAAATCATTGTGCGGGGACCATCTAAGCAGGCAGCACAAGCTCGTGATGAGTTGATGGACTTGTATAATTATGAAGTTGAGCACGGTCATACTAAGACGCTTAACATTCCCAGGAAGGCTCTCTCTCGCGTTATTGGTCGCAATGGAGAGTATATCAACGATGTTATGCACTCTACTGGTGCGAAGGTTGATGTTGAACGTGAAGGCGTATCAGCATCCAGCGCAATTGTTCCTGTCATTCTTTCGGGAACCGCCGATAGTATCGATGCTGCCGAAATTAAAATTTTGGCAGTTGTTTCTGAAGTAGAGCGATTCGCATCCAAGACCATCTCAGTTGACAGAAAGTACAGAAAGGTACTCATTGGTAGCAAAGGCTCAGGCCTCCGCGAGATTGTACTAAAGGCCGGTGGCCCAGAAGACGGCGCGATGCAACGTCGTATCATTCGAATCCCACCTATGGACTCTGAGGAAAGTGATATCATCGTGCAAGGAAATTGCGATTTAGTCGATAGAGTTATAGAAGAAATTAAGAGCAAAATTGCTATCTTCGATAGGCAAGTCGAACAGGCAGTTGATATTCCACAAGATAGACATAGATTTATAATTGGACCGGGGGGGTCGGTGAAACGCGGAATTGAGCAAGAGTTCGGTGTCACAGTCACAGTACCTCCTCAGAATACAACTTCGGAAATCAAGATCGCGGGTGCACGCGAGGATGTTGAAAAGGCGGTGCAGAAGGTCCAGGCAATTACTGCTAGGAGACAAGTTCATAGCATTGGAAACGGAACTAAGAAGGAAGTGTCTCTGGGCCGGATCGATGATGAATAGATGATGAAAATATAGCGATTCCTCATGTATTGCAGTTGGTTTAAAGCGATCATGTTATAATTGGATTTTTGTATATATTAACGTTTAGAAGACTTATCTTGAAGAAGACAACAAGTTTTCTCATTACACTTGATTAAACGAAATGCGCATATGCAGATTAGACAGAGGTTTACAAAAACTGCGAAGAAATTAAATTAGACGTTAACGCTCTTAGTTAATAATTGACAAAAATTACACAGATAAAAAGCTGTTTAATAAAAGTGAAAATCGAGTTTCTGATTGCTTTATTAGATTTATATCTGTGAAAACTTGCTTATCATCCGGAGAATGTATGCTTCAGTTCAATCTATCCTCTTATTCAGAAGCATTTGTCCGAGCGGTGATTCCAAAACACCGCATTGGATATCATAGATGGGATTCCCTCGGAGAAACGTCCTTTCAACGACACCTTTAAGCGTTGCGCCCTTATAAGGAGATATCTTATTCTTGAAGACTAAGTTTTTCTCCTCGACTACAAATGATTTTTCAGAATCAAATATCACTACATCAGCATCCGCTCCAACTGCAAAAATTCCTTTCTTGCCTAAAAGACCGACCTGTGCTGCAGTGTTTTTTGAGGTCCACTCAGACACTCTAGCGAGAGAAATTCCTCGTCTAGAGGCTTCAGTCCAGAGAATAGATAGTCCCAATCCCAATCCAGATACTCCACCCCAAGACTTAAAAAAATCGCCTGTGTCCAGATCCTTCAGCTCTGGAGTACACGGCGAGTGATCGCTGACAACGGTCTTAATCACCCCTTTCACTAGTGCATCCCACAGAATATCCTGATTTGCCTTCGAACGAATTGGAGGACAGCATTTGTAGTGTGTACCTTTATCCGGGATTTCCTCTGAGTGAAAAAATAGGTAATGAAAGCAAGTCTCTGCCGAGATTGGTAAGCCGACCAGTTGTGCTTTTTCAAGAATGGGAAGAGCGGAAGACGAAGAAAGATGGACAATATGGAGCTTGGTATTCGGATGCTTTGCCGAGAGTGAAGTTATTGTTTCTAGGGCAGTGGTTTCAAACGAATCGGGTCTGGAGCGCAGGAACGACGCATAGGCACTTGGCGGGTCTGAGAAATTGCTATCAATATTCGCGTTTGGCTCCATCTCTGCGTGAAACATCAGAAGTGAAGCAGAATTTTCGAGCACACTCATTGCCTTGTCAATATCATGTGGATCAACTGCCGGGAACTCGTCAACTCCAGATTCAATCATGAAGCATTTGAAACCTCGGACTCCTCTCTCAGCCAGTTTGAGAAGATCGCCATCATTTCCTGGTATAACCCCTCCCCAAAAACCAACATCTACATAACATTGACCTTTCGCAGCTGAAAGTTTAATATCAAAGTTAGCGACAGTAGTCGTTGGTGGGATCGCATTTAACGGCATGTCGATAACCGTTGTGACACCACCTGATGCCGCCGCTCTTGTGCCAGTCTCAAAACCCTCCCAATGCGTTCGACCAGGCTCATTCAGGTGAACATGACTATCCACTAGTCCAGGGAGAAGTGTCTTTCCTGTGAAATCAAGGTATTCAGTGTCGTTGCTCTCGAGCTCGAATTTCGGCACAATACGACGCACAATGCTAGAAATCACACCGTTCGATACAAACAGAGATGCAGGACCGAAGTCGCCATCAAGTAGTACATTATTGGATACAAAAACCTGGTCTACCATATCTAATCGTATATCTGCAACGACAAGCGGACGATGGATGGATTTATATTTGTTAGTTCGTCGACCAGCAAATTGCTTGTGCGGCTCACACGCGCTAATGGAGATGACCGTTCCGCATATCTCATCATCATTAAAGGGAAGCGTATATTTGTGCACGCTCGTTTAACGCCGAGAATTCGCGAACCCTGTAGTCCCCGGGTTCAAATAGATTATACCCATATGTGATACTATACCCGAGTTTATATCAAGAGCTGAGTGCAGCGCCACGGCAAGGCCTCCACAGCCGCAGATCAGCGGTTTGGGTGAAATACCGAAAACGGAAACATGGGAACCAGAATCGGACAATCATCACCATCACAAAAGCAAACCGAAGACGAGATTAAAAACCACTACATCGAACTGGCTCTTCAGATCGTTATATTTTATTGTCGAGAATAGTCTATTTTTTCAGTTCACTCTCTTATAGTGCAACTTTTTGTCAAGTCAAATTAACTGAGGCTCTTTGGGCTGCGGAAAGTTGCAAAGCTCATATTCGAGTGAGAGTAAGCGGCGCCATGGAAGTGTTGCAGCAGCAGCAACAACATCAAGGTCAAGGACAGCAGCAGCAGCAGCAGCAGCAACCTCATGAAGACCAATTGGTGCCACGACAGGAACCGTATGACCAAAAGCAACCGTATAATGATCAGAATGCTTCGTCAGTACTGCTTACCGAGCAAACGTTGCCGTCGCAGCCTATGTACAAAAGCCTAAGCTCTCGATCGCTGTTACCACCACGGTCGACGGTTACCAAGGGAAAGTACATTCTAAGTGATTTTGAGGTCATGCGGACAGTTGGCACAGGATCGTTTGGTCGAGTGCACCTTGTACGGTCAGTGCACAATCACCGCTACTACGCAGTTAAAGTGATAAAGAAGGCACAAGTTGTCAAGCTTAAGCAGGTGGAGCATACGAACGATGAGAGACGAATGCTCAAGCTGGTGGAGCATCCATTCCTGATAAGGATGTGGGGAACTATTCAAGATGCAAACAACTTGTTTATGGTCATGGATTATATTGAAGGTGGGGAATTGTTCTCACTCCTCCGAAAAAGTCAACGATTCCCAAATCCGGTAGCCAAATTCTATGCTGCGGAGGTCACGCTTGCATTGGAATACCTTCATTCACATAACATCATTTATCGTGATTTGAAGCCCGAAAACATTCTTCTCGATCGAAGTGGACACGTTAAGATTACAGATTTTGGTTTTGCAAAAGAAGTTCCAGATGTGACATACACTCTTTGCGGAACTCCAGATTATATTGCCCCCGAAGTTGTCACCACGAAAGCATACAACAAGTCAGTCGATTGGTGGTCTCTCGGAATTCTGATATTTGAAATGCTGACCGGCTATACGCCGTTTTATGGTCAAACAACCATGAAGACTTACGAGAACATTCTGATATGCCAAGTGAAGTACCCTTCTTATCTCTTGCCAGATGCTCGTGACCTGCTCGAAGGTCTCATTACCAGAGACCTTACTCGGAGGCTTGGCAACCTTTTGCATGGAACTGCAGATGTGAAGAATCATCCTTGGTTTAAGGAAGTAGTTTGGGAGAAACTACTTGCTAAGGATATAGAGACCCCCTACGAGCCTCCTATCCGCGTGGGTGTTGGCGATGCGAGCCTGTTCGAGCGTTACGACGAAGTGGAACCAGATTATGGTGTTCAGAGTCACGATCCATACGGTCTCTTGTTTCCTGATTTCTAGGCGCTGGTGCTTTTTTAATAAGATCATTCTTTGTTACATAATAATTTTGTCCTAAGTTTCTGCGTGATCCAGGCAAATTAATTTGCTTTGAAATTACAGAGACTATCATAATTCAAACCATTATCGTGCTATGCTCTCAGCATATTATTCATTAATTCTTATTTATATATACAGCGTTAAATTCATTGTAACAAACTTTCTTCAACTCCATTATTGAGATCATTCTTGTGACTCTCTTGTGGTCCAATCCAGGTGTCCTAATAAAGCACCCATGCCTTCAGAAGCTGAAATGGGTATAAAATTTGAGGAAAATAAATGAAATAAAAGAACATAGTCAATTTGAAACAAACAAGCGAGATAGTTTACAGTTTTTAAAGACCTACCCAAGTTCGAAGAATATTCGTTATAGGAGGTATTGCAGCTAAAATAACCATAGTAGTACCAAAAACCATGAAACTAAGACTGCTCATCGCTCCTGCTCGAGGATCTGTCACAAGAAGATGTGCTGAAGCAACAGCTGAGGAGTTAATTCCCAGAGTGATTCCACGTGTGAGATAATCTTCCTCTCTGATCCGAAGAGCTTTTAAAATATACCCACCAATGAGTACACCGACGATCCCACTCAGAATAGCGGTAACCGCCACAAGAGACTGCGACCCACCCAAAGATAAGACGACCGGTCCCGCCAAAGCAAGCGTCACCGAGCGGCCAACAAACGCAAGCGAGCGATCAGAAGAGATGCCTATTGCATAGCAAAGCGGTGGATAAACAAAAAAGGATATCAACGCAATCGTTACGTTTGGAAGAATAAGAATTGAAAACTAGATTTCTGTATCAGCAAATAATACACCGTGGAAGAGAAAACAGATACATACATGCCGCTTCAGGTCTTCGCGATAGCGGAACAATGGAAGAGCAAGAGAAACGATGCTGACGTCAAGTAACGTCTTTAGTACATCTCCAGCTCCAGGTTTTATACCAGCATAATTTGAGTCAAATAGATTCAAGTATGTCTTGCCAGTACTATAAGCGTCTAGGCCGTCATTCAATGAAAGGTGCTTGGTAGCAGCAAGCACAAATATACCCAGGATCGTGAAGCCAGAGCAAGTGAATATAGGATGAATAATTCTCCTAAATTTTGCAGGAAGCCACAGTCCCAAATATAACATCAAAACAGTGAACATCAGCTGCGCAATTAGAACATATCCTGTAGTGTAGTATACCGGCAGGCCAACACAGAAAAATACAAGAACGAAGAGAATAGTGTTCAAATATTTTGTCATCTGCGCTGCATATAGCTCCGCCTGTAAAGAGTACGAAAATGGAAAAATAGTTTCTTTTGAGGTAGCTGGAACTGTAGCAACTGGCTCCATAGGATTTGGAACAGACTCAGTTTGACTACCGTTGTCAGCATTAAGAAAGGCACTGCTGCGGTTACTACCACCTGCAACAGAATCTGACGGAAAATTGATATACAGATGCGACATAGTGCTGCTAAAGTGAGTAGTCAGCCTATCGTGAAAGCCATGTGCTGTCAGGGCTACAGGCTCGGGTAGATCAAGTATATGGTCCTTAGTAAACTTTTCCGTAGAGGTATCGAGAGTGTCTAACTCGATTCCCTCGTTTTCCTCTATCTCCATCGAAATTTGATCGTCTTCTTCAGATGATAGGGGAGGAGCGACTTCATCAGCACGACTAGCTCTTGTTCTTTTCGAGATTTTGAATAGCTTTTGCAAGAATACTACTAAATATGCCGTAATCGCCATAGTAGCCACGAAACCCAATATAAAAACAGCTGCAATCTTTCCAACCTCCGATCCTGAAACGCCTGGTGAAGCTGGGAGCAGCACAAACGAAGGTGTGAAAAACATGTTTATCCATCGAAGAGCGAAACCAAGAGGAACGTCGACCATCCGTGAAAATGCAGCAGTTTTTCGCATCCCCAGAGTCACATCACATAGCAATAATACCAGAAAGAGCAGAATCATGCAGATTACTGAAGCTGGGAAGTTTACAGGTGACAAGGCAATGAGCGTATGAATACCGTAGAGAAACATCAAAACCAAAACTAGACCAATGGGTATTACCACATATGTGTGAAATAGGCGACGCCCATGTCTGTTCACAGTCTAAAGTAGTCAGCATTGAGAATTCAAATCTTCATCAAAGCATTGTAATCTGAACCCACAAGAATGACAGCTGCGCTGATGTCTAGCAATGTTGCTTTCGTAGGAATACTACTCTTCAGCACCCATGTTGATTTAAGAGAACTTAAATGCTCAGATATTCGTCTAAGGCTTGACATTCCTTTACTTTGTCAACCTAAGTAAAGAACTAGACGGCAATATATGAAGGAAATCTGTAATGGCTTTTTCGATGAAGTCTAATTTTCAGCAAGAGTGAGCTATTACTTTACAGTACTTCTATACATATAAGAATAACTTTTGGTGGCGACGAAAAATTGCAAGCACAGTTCCAAACCCGTCGTCCAGGCGTCTCGGCAGCGTGCGACGTCAAGATGAACGGAAATTGTCCACTCCCATGACTCTTCCTGCGCTGCAAAGCTTATGGGATCAAGTTTACATTAATTCAAAAAGGACAAATGAGCTATATTTAATTACTTCAATCTTATCAGTTTACGACTCTCTCTTCCATCCAGTTCAGCCATTGCTCCACCTTTCCTGTCTCCACAGAACCATTGAGAACCGTCACCTCTGTCTCGAGTATCTCAAATTTGAAATTCTCTTCCCTTTTACCACCCCAAAATCCTTCGCCAGCTGAAGTGTCATCATTTTCTGCGTCGGTAGCTGATGCGTTTTCCACGACACTGATAGCCCTAGCCCGTGTGCGTGCAATCTTAAGTATTTCACCTTCTAGTAGCGATCTTACTCTTTTAGCCGGAACAGCAGTGAATAGCTCACCTTTATTTGCTGCAATTAACACATCAATTCCTCCTCGTTTTCTTTCAGTTTGTTTAAGCAAGTCGAAGAGATATTCAGCCGCACCATGGAGTGAATCTGCCTTCGTCATTATCGAAGCGTCAATCACGAATATTATTCCCAGGAGATCTTGAGTTGGCAGCAGCCTCTCCAGACTATCAAAGAATTGCCTTCGTAGTTTAAAATGACCTGGAGTGTCAACGAGTACAAATTCCTTAGACGAATCAATCGACGGAAGCGTCAGATGGTTCGTAATGTTAGATTGCAGCGATGGTAACGTATTTGCCTTCATTTTGTATCGTAACTGTTATAATATCCAGTAAGTCCATGTCAATCATCTGCAATGTTCCAGTTTCAAAAGATACCAACATAAGTGAATAATGCAGTCTTGCCGCTTCCAGAAGGACCAGCTATCAGAAATGTCGGTCCATTTGAATTCTTCTTAGACACCAAGAAATTGTAAATAAATATAGAACAGCTGAGTACGACTAACGCTATTACAGCCACCAACTGGAAGCTCGGCATTGTCAGCTGCAGAACCATAGCAGTTTTGCTAGTTTAGATATTCTAATAATCGCGATCTCAAAAACTCGAATCCACTGTTTGAATTATGGTTTCAATAAAGCGCAGGGTAATCGTGGATGTTAAGTTGCGCCTATCCATATATATCTTAAAATCAAGCGGAAAATTTAATAGAAAAAAAAATTTAATAAAATAAATAATTTGATCTCTTCAAAATACTGTTTACTGGGCAATCGACTGGAGTGCTCTTTGTCTGGAGTCGCATAATCTGTATGCCTGCTTGATCTGCTCATGGGTATATCTCGTTCATGTCATGATTTTCTTACGCAAACTCAAAGTCATGCTTAAATTCTGTTTTCAGTAAGTTCTTATAAGGGTGATGTTTAAATAGGACATTTTGCTCGACTTCTAGCTGTAAAAGAGATCTGGTCTACGTTAATTGCTCTCTCCAGAGGATCGTCGTCATGCTTATATTTTATGTAATGGCACCTCTTCGATATCAGGATGATCTATCCTTTTGTTCCAAGGATAGTATTCCACGCTGGTTTTTACGGTAGACAACAGTTGTCCACGTTCTGTCTGATCCTCAATAAAGCTTTTTTTTAAAGAATTAGATATCTGCTAAGCAATGTTAAGAAATGTTAATGCCATGTTTTGACAAACTGAGTTGAAATTCGCATGATGACGTGATTTCATCATGAACCCGGCGTTCCTACAGACTTCTCTCTTAAATATTGTAATCATCAAACTTTAAAAATCTATATCCGTCATTTTTAGAGTGATATAATGTGATATTGAGATGGAAGATATAAATTAACGAATCGTGTGATCGATCACCAATCTAACCGGTCCAGAATAAAATACTGGCTGCGCGCCATATATGGGTTACCTTACTCGGTATCTCAATATAAAAGGTGATGAGATCTGCAGTATCCTAGTAATCCAAATATACCAGAAGGTCTGAAATGATGGATCAAGTCAGTGGTGTAGTCGTCGTTGTTATTATCACCTTCCTATGTGAGTGTTTTTTGTTTGCAAAAATTGTGTGTGTATATTGATCGAAGTAGTTCCTCCCGCTGGAGTTGCGATCGTGTCTGGATGCTCTGTTGATCTGCTAATCAATATTCTTCTTACGCTACTAGGATACATTCCCGGCATTGTGCACGCTTTCTATGTGTAAGTAATGTATTTGAACTCGCAAGTAATGTCGAGATCAGCAATGCTAATGAAAAACAACAGCGAATATGTAATTTTCACTTTCCAGCAGAATGCCCGAAAAGGAATTCGAAATAATGTCAAGCCAGTTGGTGTATTTTCGGATAAAGCACGACTCAGCGGACCCCCAGCAGTGGATACCAATGGTCCAACTGTGTTTGAAGGGGAGAACCTCCCCCATCAAGTCTGACTTGCTTAGACGTGACTTTTAGAAGAAACAATATAGCAAAGAAACAATGAATATAGCAAAGATTCAATGCGAGATGACATGCTCGTATAATATAAATACATTATATACAAAATTTTAAATCTTTGAAAGACGAGAGAGAGCAAAATAATAGCAAGAGCAATTGAACACATCTACTTCTTTCTTTTTTGCATGGTGACTGTCAATTCCATTAATGCAGATTTGGCGTCTGAATCCGGGAAGACATTCAAGGCCGAACGCGCCTTCTGGCTATATTCTTCTGCCAATAACTCTGTTTGCCTTACTCCGTCCGATTGCTCAACGAGATAACGTGTCCTCTCGACATCTCCAGGCTCAGAGAACTTGCGTCGAATAATAGGCCCTAGTTCTGGGTGTTCCTTCCAGGCAAATAAAGCGGGTGCAGTCGCGAGGCCTAGCTTCAAATCTGCCCCAGCAGGCTTACCCAAGTCTTTAGCCGTAACCGTGTAATCAAGCATGTCGTCTAAAAGCTGAAACGCCAGTCCCAAATTGCGCCCATACTGATACGCTGCTTCAACTATGTCTTCCGTCACGCCAGCCAGGACAGCTGCAGATCTACACGACTTGGAAATCAGTGAAGCAGTCTTGAGATAAGTCTTTTGGAGGTAATAATCAAACGTCTCTCTAGTTGCAACGGTTGTTTCTTCTGTAGCAGTGTTTTTCAGTTGCATAAATTCACCCTCAACCAAATTGGCAATTACAGTAGCCATTAACTCAACGACCTCCGAATCGCGTAGTCTAGCAAGAGCGACAGACGCTCTTCCTAAAAGAAAATCACCAGCAAGAATAGACATCTTGTTTCCATATGCAATATTACCAGACGGACTACCACGGCGCATCTCCGCGTCGTCGATTACGTCATCGTGGAGCAGCGAGGCAGCATGTATCATTTCCGTTATTTCTGCCAGCCTTCTCTGAGTCGGCAGAATCCCATGGTCCTGATTTCTTTCGATTTCACTTACAGCGCCTAGTCCCGCTGCCGCTACTCGCGAAATGCTTGTCGAAATTGTTGCGATGATCTGTGATGGATTGAAGTCTCGAAGAATGTCTAGAGGACTGAAGCTTTCATCCACGCCTCCTTTCAGTTGTCTTTCCAGTCGATTCGTACATTTCGGAGCAAAAGATACCGCCCTAGCCATCAAAAGTACAATTAAGGGACGGACGCTTTTACCTCCACCTTTGACATAGTATTTTGCGGCAGAATCCAAAGGAGGGCAGCCAGAACCCAACAGAGAACGGATGTTGAGAGTAAGAGAAGCCATCTCATCTGCTACCACTAACAAAGGATCGATCGCATTTTCTGAGGTAGTCGCCATAGAGGAGGAGTCGTTGTTAGATCGAGATAATGAAGATCTTGGACATGCAGAGGTAGATTGAGAATGAGCTGCTGAGCAACGCATTGAAGATAAACGAGCAGTCGTACTCCATTGAGCTTGCCGACGCACAGAGTTCTTTATGGCATCTATCAGCATATTATTGTGGTATGGAGGAGAGCGAATTAAAGTAAGATAACTCTGCTAACTCGTTTTGAAGAGCAATGTTTTTTATTTAATAATACATGACGGAGCTTATTTAGTGAAATCGGTAATTCAAGACCTAACCCTCATGTTAATCAAGCAAACGCATGAATACTTCCAGGGCGGTAATTTAAGCTGTTCAACATTCAGCTCCACGTCCCTTCAAGTTCACTCTTCACAGAACTGTTACGCATCTTCAGCTCATCAAGAACCGTAGTGGCAGGATCACTTGTGGATTCTTGTATTCTCTTTTCGTTGTCGTCCTCTAACTTCAGTATTTCCGCATATGGACTGTCAGCAAGATTCTCTAATCGATGTTTGCTACCGATGAATAGAATCTGCGTATTTTTATACGCTACGAAGTCAGTAATCGCAATGCTTTCAATCTATTGCAATATTTACCTAGATGTTTTGGGTCGAGAGGGATCCATCGGTGATTCTGGAATTTTTGCATAACCCTAGAGATCAAAAGCGTGAGAATATGATTGAAAACAGCAAATTGATGAAGCTGCAACTTACTCATCGTCGTAGTCTGCTGTCTGCATTCTCATACCAGCTGGCGGCTCGTTATGTGGATTCTATCATTGTCAGTATTCATTGAAATTCAACCGAGATTTGACATAGCAAGCATACCCTAGCACTGACGATGTAGCTACCTTCTGTGTCCAGGCCAAATGCTTCTTCGATTTTCGTTTTCTCCTGGGGAACGGTAATGGAATAAGATAGCTTTGACGTCGCGTAAGACGGCTTTTTTTCGTCGATATGCCTCGATAGGACGTACACCCCCTCACACTACGTCGTAAGTTTCGCAAGCTTCAATAGCAGTTAATGTACTTACAATTGGTCTCGCTGAAGGGACATGACGCTCTCTATCAATAGTCATTAATCTTGTTCTTCATGCACTAATAAACGAAAAAACTAAGGTACCCTCTGGTTTTTGTTTCGTATGTCTCATCCGAGAGCCGTTCCTTGATTTCATCGATCGAACAGGCTGCCATATCCACCATCGCACTGATAATTTAAGTCAACTCGATTCCCTTGGTTATTTTATGAGTATTGAAATAAAACGCAAATTGAGTATGCTTACAGAAACCTCCTATTAGGAGCTGTAAAAGTTTTTTTGGGAACAAGCAGCAGTCGGCAATGCTCGTTGCCAGTATTCTCATCTGTCAGTTCCTTAGGAACGCCTGGTCGCAGTACTATGTATGATCTCTGCACATCATCGAGATCCTCTGCGGTCTCATGTTCTACTTTGGGTCTGAAACAAAAGTAGATAATTCCTTCCTCTAGTATCACCTCTTCCTTGTCTTCCTTCTCCTCTCTAATATCGTCAAACTGAGAGGTAGGACTAAATTTTGTCTCTTTCTTAGATGGAAGCTCCGTCTCCGGTGTCTCAATAGAGTGTTTCAAGGTTACATTGTTGTTGTCTTTCTCTTTCTTTACATAATGAGACTCCTGATCGACATTTTCTTTCTTGAGCTTTCTATTCTGTTTCGTTTTGGGACGTGCCGACACAGTATTATGTTGAGAGGGCGATTGCGAGCGAAGATAATGATGTGACTGATGTGATGTCGCCATTTTGATCTGGAAACTTGTGTTTTGCGAAAATTAGCAGTTGAAATTGATATGATAATTATTTACAGAAATCTACAGTTATATATCGTCTTTCATTACAAAAGCTGAACAAAAACGGTGATGAGTTCACCTAATAGAGCGGTCAATATGATGTAAGAGCCATCTCGCGGATGCTTATTGGGACAAAGATCATCATTTTTCTGACGCCCACACGAGATCGCCTGTCCCAATACAATCTATTGTAACTCAAGTTCGTACTATACAATCTAGGTCAATTCCGGAATTCAGTTCAAATATCGTGACAAAACATTAGCTGATGTATGAATTATCAACCACCTGCGTACATTGCGGAGATAATTTATTCTCAGTTGATAAATTTGTATAGGAGATTAGATTAATATAGACTAAGTATACATGAGGGTCTATCTTGCTAGGCAAAAAAACTATTTACATATTTACAGTCTTCCGTTTTATATGGAGACATTCTTCTAGAAAAATTACTCAAGCGCAGAAGTTCTTGTACCGGCTATATCTATTCAAGCGCGCATCTTCAGGAATTCATTAATCACATCTTCCATCCTTCCATCCATCTTTCCATCTTTCCTTCCAACGTGCACAATCAAACACAGGCTTTCCAAGCTTCATGTTGACTTCGTTATGAGCTCTACAGAGCCAGTTGCCAAATTCTTCACGTCCTGCGACTTGGGGCTCGTTTTCTGTCTTTGATATCCAGACTCTCAAATCCTCAGAACAGTGCCAGCAGGGATAAACCCTAGAAAAGATTCTCAAGAAAGACATCATCTCAATCTGCTGGATCGGTGAGGCCTCTTCAGGATACTGTGCCGCAACTGAATGTAGAAAAGTCCATGTGGCACGGCCAATAGCATTCACGTCCGGAGGACAATCGTCTGGGATTGAATCGGCCATCGAGATCGTAGATAGAGCAGCACCGGATTTGCTTCCGGAAGAAGTTTTGCCCTGTACCCTGCGAAAGTCGAGAAGGCTGTTACAAGAGCGGCATCTATCAATATATGTGCATTAGGGCCATTCAGCTGCGTAGATATCATAGACGGTCATCTCGACAGGTCGAAGAAATTTCAAATAAAAACTCACGGTTTGCCGTCCTTATCTAGGATCATGCCTTTTGAGAGCTTCGTCGGGGTTTTTTCATACAACTTGTCAGGGTGATTGTCTACTTGATCGATCAAAATGTCGGTCATGTCAGAAGTGGTAGATAAACCGAATGGTTCGATCGCTGTATACACTTTTATATTTGCTACTTGCAAACGTGAGTTTATAAGCATATTCGTACTGATGAGAGCAAAGCCTTCATAATACGGCATCTACACGTATCCTATTTTCCATATTCTCAAAATAAATCGAATATATCATGTTTTCAAGCATGCTACGTCTTCTGTAAATCTAATACCTTTTTTCTTTCAAATCTCAGCAGTGTACAGCTGACATTTGGACATATTTATTGTGGCGTATTATGCATGGCTGGTTGTGGCTGGAAGGTCAGGCCTTGCTCGACTCCATCGACACCCAAACATAATTTGCGATTGTGAGAAAAAACAGTTGTCTCAATCTTTTCTATCTTTAATTGCTCTCCATCCTAAGTTCGATTCAAAAATTCATCCATCTCTATCATTTTTTCTGCTGATCTGACTATTACATTCCCTAATTGTTAGGATTTTCCCCTTCTTCCTTCTCCATACCCAATGTCCGTCCCGCCAAACCAGGACTACTTTCAAAACAACGGAATCTATCCCACGCAGCAGCAGGGGTACTCAGTCCAGTCACCTCCGGTGCCCGCGATGAGCTCTCCGCAATTTGTGCAACAGCAGCCCCAACAGCCTCCTATACAGCAGCAGATGCAATCGCAAGCATTTGTTCCGGCTGCTGGCATCGTGGCTCCTGGTCAGCCAGGACTCGCATCTCCACCGGGGACAGGCGCTGCACCAGCTGTTACTCATCGATCCCGCCGAATGTATCCCACAGAACAATACAATTTCAACGCGCCAGCACCAGACTTAGTCGGTGATTCTGCCGTTCAAGGTGGCGTCCCTCAGCCAGCATATCCTGGAATGCAAATGCAGCAACAGCAACCACAGCAGATGCAGCCGGCTGCTCAGGCAATGTTCACTCCGGCTGGTGTGCCATCCGTGATTGCGTCGCAAGGGGCCACTGGCGCTGGTTATCAGTCTGCAGCTGTTGATGGGATGAACAATCAGTTTAATCAAATGAGTATGGGTGCTCAGTCTCCTGCCGCTGGTGCTCTTCCTCAGAAAATGAGTAGTGTAAGTGGCCATCCTAATTAGTTAACGCTAGTTTCCTATGATTACTATTTTGCTAAGATGGACAGTCAATTCCTGCAGTGCCGCTGAATCAACTTTATAATATCGATTTGTTGCAGCAAATCCCTCCGCCGATCACTGATCTGGATCTTCCTCCGCCACCGATTGTCCTGCCTCCAAATGTAAGTTGCATAGGTTTGTTAAGACTAGAGGTAGAGGTTAATGTTTATAATAGTCTTCGGTTACCGCTTCTCCCTCTGCGAACTGCCCTTTACCTTACATGCGGTCAACCCTCAATGCAGTCCCATCGACAAGCTCACTTTTGAAGAAGAGCAAGCTTCCGTTTGCACTGGTGATCCAGCCTTATACCTCTTTGCGTGATAGCGAGGCTCCAGTTCCAGTTGTCAGTGACGCTATTATCTGCCGTTGTCGCCGATGTCGAACTTACATCAATCCATTCGTGACCTTTATCGACCAGGGCCATAAATGGCGCTGCAATATGTGCAACTTGAGCAACGAGGTTCCGAGCGCGTTTGATTGGGATTTCCAAAACCAGAAACAGGTAGATCGATGGAGTCGACCAGAATTGAACCATGCTGTCGTCGAATTTGTTGCACCACCAGAATATATGGTCCGACCACCTCAGCCATTGCTCTATGTGTTTTTGATTGATTGCAGCGCTAATGCTGTTGCAACTGGACTGCTTGCCACGACTGCTCGCACGATTCTGGAGTCACTTGATCGAATTCCAAACAAAGATAAGCGAACGCGGTTGGGTTTCATTTGTGTCAATTCGAGCTTGCATTATTTTACAATCCCGCAGCCCCCGATGGCGTCCGAGCCATCCATGCTTGTAGTGTCAGACCTAGAGGAGCCCTTTTTACCTGTCCCGCACAATTTGCTTGTTCCTTTGGCAGAGTGCAGAGAGGGTATTGAGAGTTTGTTGACCAAACTTCCAGATATGTTTGCTGAAACTATGTCCACTTCTAACGCAATGGGGCCAGCGTTGAAGGCTGCCCACAAATTGATTGGCAACATTGGAGGAAAGATCATCTGTTTGATGGCAAGCTTGCCTAATCAAGGAATTGGAAAGCTTGAGCCTCGTGATGACAAGAAGTCAATCAGCGCCGGAGCTGAGAAAGCTCTTCTACAGACGCAGAACTCATTTTATAAGTCGTTTGCGGTTGATTGTAGCAAGTCACAAGTCTCTGTTGATATGTTCTTGTTCTCGTCGCAGTATCAGGACGTTGCGTCGCTCAGCAATCTTCCCCGTTATACATCTGGTCAGACATACTTTTATCCGGGATGGAACGCTGGCCGATCAGAGGATGCGATCAAGTTTGCTCACGAGTTCAGCGAGCACTTGTCCATGGAGATTGCTCTTGAGGCCGTGCTTCGGGTGCGTGCCACGACTGGGCTGAGAATGAATACATTTTACGGAAACTTTTTCACGCGATCGTCAGACTTGTGTGCATTCCCCTCGTTTCCAAGAGATCAGAGCTACTGTGTTGAAGTTGCAATTGATGAGACTGTTACGAAGCCATTTGTTTCTTTGCAGGCAGCCGTGCTGCACTCTACGTGCCATGGAGAGCGACGTATTCGAGTGATGACTTTGAGCATTCCCACCACTTCGAGTTTAGCGGACGTGTATGCTTCGGCCGACCAAATTGCTATTGCGGCGTACTTCACTCAGCGATCGGTAGAGAGAGCACTGAGTCATGGACTGCAGGATGCGCGCGATTACGTGGGCAGCAAACTGGTGGATATGTTAATGACATATAAGAAGGAGCTGATGACGACGAACGTTGGTGCATCGGCACCGCTACAATTTTGTGCGAACTTGCGATTGTTGCCGATGCTGTGTTTGTCCCTGATTAAGCACGTTGGAATGCGCAAGTCGGCGCAGATTCCGTCGGATTTGAGATCTGCAGCGCTTGATCTACTCAGTACGCTTCCAGCCAAGTACTTGGTGCAATATACTCATCCGGACATGTACTGTCTGCACAACATGCCAGAATCGGCGGGGCGACCCAACAGCGAGACCGGCCAGATTGCGATGCCTCCGAAGATGCATCTTTCTGCACAGCACATTGAGCGTCACGGTCTGTATCTGATCGACGATGGACAGACGATGTTCGTGTGGGTTGGCCGCGAGGCTGTGCCACAACTCATCATGGATGTGTTTGGCTTGCCCTCGCTTGAGCACGTCAAGACCGGCAAGACTACGCTGCCTCTACTGGAGAACGACTTCTCTGTACGTTTGAACGCCATCATCGGCAAGACGCGCGAGAAGATGGGCTCGATCGTCTGGCCGCATCTGTACGTTGTGCGCGAGGACGGCGATCCATCGCTGAAGCTGTGGGCATCTACATTTTTGGTAGAAGATCGGGCGGACCAGGGGCAGAGCTACATGGAGTTTTTGAGCGGCCTGAGAGAGCGAATTAGCTAGATGTAGATAGTGTAGATTTAGGCATAATTTTACGTACTCAGTTGTTACTCAAAGCGCGGATTGGACGTCGATCCTTGCATCTCTCAAAACTGCTTCGAAGCGAATTCTCTTTGATTTCATCTGCCAATTAACAAGGACGTTGGCGGTTAGTCGTGCCGCGTCCGTTGTTTGACCAGGCCGAGATAAGGCATCGTGAACGGGTGGACACGTAAGAATGGGAGCAACAATGTTACCCCTGCATAAGTGAATGCGCGGTAGGCCGTTGTTTCATCTACGCCAGACAGCCCCATATCCCTCTTCCTGAGTTGAGACTACATTGGCTCGCAACACCAACAATTTTCAATTTAACAATTTTACTGTCTGCTTCTCATCAGACTGCTAGAGATCGCTGCCGTGGTATTTTAGCAGTTTAGTATTTTAGTATTTTGGTATTTTGGCATTTTGGCATTTTGGCATTTCGGCATTTTGACACTGGCATTTTGGCACTTTGATACTATACGTATTTTCTTCTGCATCCTTAACTTGCTATCTTTCGGTTTCTGGCTTGAGATTTCGACTGGCAGTATCGCTTGATTGAATCAATTATAGAGGAGAGCATTCATTCACAGGTTTCAATTTTTGCGATTTCTCTTCACGAGTTCGATTGCAACATCTTTCAACAGATTACTTCTTTGCATTGCTGCTTGACTGCGTTACTAGCAGTCGATTTCTAGACACAAGCCGAGTTTTGCAACGGGTCCAGCAGCAAGATGGGCACCCGAGTGGCGCCGCGGAAGGTTTTGTTCAATGTGTCTGAGCAGTACCAGATCTTGGACGTGGTCGGCGAGGGCGCGTATGGGGTGGTATGCTCTGCGCGGCACATACCGAGCGGGCAGAAGGTAGCGATCAAGAAGATCACGCCGTTCGACCACTCGATGTTCTGCTTACGGACGCTGCGGGAGATGAAGCTGCTGCGGTACTTCAACCACGAGAACATAATCTCGATTCTAGACATCCAGAAGCCGAAGAACTACGAGGCTTTTACGGAGGTGTACCTAATCCAGGAGCTGATGGAGACCGACATGCATCGCGTGATCCGGACGCAAAACCTGTCTGACGACCACTGCCAGTACTTCATCTACCAGACGCTCCGGGCGCTGAAGGCGATGCATAGCGCCAACGTGCTGCACCGAGACCTGAAGCCGTCGAACCTGCTTGTGAACGCGAACTGCGACCTGAAGGTGTGCGACTTTGGGCTGGCTCGGTCGGTCGCGTCGACCACCGACGAGAACCAGGGGTTCATGACCGAGTACGTGGCCACGCGCTGGTACCGCGCGCCGGAGATCATGCTGACCTTCAAGGAGTACACCAAGGCGATCGACATGTGGAGCGTCGGCTGCATTCTGGCCGAGATGCTGAGCGGCCAGCCCCTGTTCCCAGGCAAGGACTACCACCAGCAGCTGATGCTGATCCTGGACGTGCTGGGCACCCCTGCCATGGAGGACTACTACGCGATCAAGTCTGCGAAGGCCAGAGAATACATCCGCAAGCTGCCATTCAAGAAGCGCGTCCCGCTTTCCGCGCGCCTGCCTCCACACACGAACCCTCTGGCGATAGACCTGTTGGACAAGATGCTGGCCTTCAACCCAGCCAAACGCATCACCGTCGAGGCCGCGCTCGAGCACCCGTACCTGGGCCCGTACCACGATCCCGAGGACGAGCCGGACGCGCCGCCCATTCCTCACGAGTTTTTCGAATTCGACCGCAAGAAAGACGAGCTGTCTAAGGAGCAGCTCAAAGGTAAGCCGTTTGTTTTACTCTCATTGGTTTTCTATTCGTTTCTCTATCTGTGTCTCTGTCTGTCTCTGTCTGTCTGTCTCTATTTGCTGGTTCTCTATTTGATCGACGATTGCTCGACGATTGCTCGCCGTTTTGCTGGCTACGTTTCTCTGTTTAATCCTGCTTTATCCCGTTTATCCCTTTATCCCTTTATCCTTTTATCACTTTATCCCTTTTTCCCCTTTTTCCCCCTTTTCCCTCCTTTTCCCTCCTTTGCATATCCCTTTCCGTGCCCCTATCCCATCCCTTCTTATTCGCTTTCCTTTTTTCCTTGCCCTCTTGCGGGCCTTTCCGGACCTTTCGCCGGCCAGTTCAGATGCCTGCTTCTCGCGCCCTGCAGCGCTGCTCTGTCTCTCAATTCTCGGCCAATGCTGACGCGCCCAGCGCCGCAATGTTAGCCCGACAGAACAGCTGGGACATATCTGTACCGGGTCTCGCTCTGGCTGGTTTTACGTTTCTACGTCTGCGTCAGGTCTTGTTTCCTTTGGCTTTGCTCTTCTTTGCTCTTCTTTGCTCTCTTTGCTCTCTTTGCTCTTCTTTTCTACGCTCTTCTTTTTTACGCTCTTTTTCTATGCCGCGAATTGTGCCGGGGCTGACTTGACAGAACTGATATTCCAGGAGATCATGAGATGACGCGCGCTCATGCAGCATTTCACAGCTCACTCAGGCCGCGGGCGAGTAAGATGGCAGGTCACCGCATGTGCGCCTGGCGCGGACGTAGAAAGCGCAACACGGCCTGGGCCGCAGAAGCGAGACACGGCCATTGGGGCCATGGGCTAGATAGTATCGCGAAATGAACCAAACATACGAACTGAGCGCTCTGAACCATCTTCAAACCAGTGAATCGTAGTCTCTCGCACCGCCCGAGTCTAGACCTCAGACTTGGGCCTACGATGCCCAGAAACGTGTCCACGAAATGACCTGTCAGTGTACTCCGTGGCGGGTGTCACAGTGGCACAAGCCGCTATCGGCGCACGCTCAGCGATTGCCGTCTGCAATCAATTTTGTTTGGCAGCACGGCCAATCGATCCTGCTGAGCGGCGCATGCTTCTCGAACATCCTGAGGTTAAAAATAGACAGTCGGGGACCGCGTTGGGGTCGGTCCTCTCGCAGGCCAGTTTGCGGTCTGAATCAACTGCGGAACCAACTAGCGATCCTTTAGTTTCGCTGCCGCAGCGAGCGACGTCGCCCAGCGTCGCGTGCACGTGCTGAAATACTCAAAGCGATCGAAAGCTGCGGCAGGGTAACATGTGTCCGGAACACGTGCGCGCAGAAGTTTTTTTGGATGGTGCCGAAAATGGTGGGCACGAGGGTTCATCTCGTCCTGTAATTGGACAACCGGCGCAGATGCAACTAAACTTGACAAAGAACGTCTTGGACCCTGCACCAAATGCAGCGAGCGCTCTAGCGGCTGGCCGAGGACGTGGTGCTTGCAGAGACCTCTATTGGCCGCCTGGTCTTTCTTCCGGACTGGCTTCGGTATGCATGGAGACCACGCTTGTTCTCTGGCCGTATATTTATGGTGAACTTCGCACTTGTTCCCTTTTCTTTCACATCACCGTCGCTCAATTGCCTTCAGACATTCGAGTTCTCGAGCACAGCGTTTCTAATTATATTCGTTACGTATTATCAGTATAGTATTAGCATAGAATGTCGGGTATCAAGACTTCTGGCGGAAACGCCGCGTTTCACAATTATGTGAACGATTTTGCACACATTTCGGACCCTCTAGAGAGACGGAGACTGGCGCTGGAGAAAATTGACAACGCTCCGTTTTCGATGTACCATGTCCGCACGATCGTTGTCGCTGGTATTGGTTTCTTCACTGACTCGTACGATATCTTCACGATCAGTATCGCGACCACCATGATTGGATACGCATACTACGCGACTGAGGGCTCTAAGGTTCCTACTAACGCCAGCACTGCTCTCGGTGCTGCTACCTCAGCCGGCACTGTTATTGGCCAGCTGTTTTTCGGTTGGTTGGCCGATCAGGTTGGACGTAAGCGAATCTACGGTGTCGAGTTGATGATCATTATTCTTGGAACCATTGCGCAGTCTCTTTCTGGACACGGTCCCGCTCTTGACTTGGTCGGAGTGCTTATTTTCTGGCGTGTTATCATGGGTATTGGCATTGGTGGTGACTACCCCTTATCTTCCATTATCACTTCCGAGTTTTCATCTACCAAGTGGCGTGGAGCTATTATGGGTGCGGTTTTTGCCAATCAGGGATGGGGTCAGCTTACTGGTGCAATTGTCGCTCTTTGTGTCACAGCCGGATTCAAGAATTCTCTGATCGATGCTAAGACTTCTGCAGAGTGTGGTCCTGCTTGCCAGAATGCCACTGACAAGATGTGGCGTATTTTGATTGGATTCGGTTGTGTTCCCGCTTGTATTGCTCTTTACTTCCGTTTGACCATTCCTGAGTCTCCTCGTTATACTTTTGATGTGTCTCGTGATCTTGAGAGGGGTGTCGGTGACATCCAGAAGTTTTCTTCTGGTGGTTATGGTGATGCCACTGAAGCTGAGTTGAACGCTATCAAGCAGGCTGAGGTTCAGAACGGTATTGTTGCTCAGGTTCCTCTTGATTTGCCCAAGGCTTCCTTGAAGGACTTTTTCTCGCATTTCAGTCAGTGGAGGTACGGAAAGATCCTCCTTGCCACTGCTGGTGGTTGGTTTTGTTTGGATATTGCCGTATATGGTCTCGGATTGAACAGTGCTACGATTTTGGCTGGTATTGGATACGCCGGCCAGGCAGACGTATATACTAACTTGTACAACACTTGTGTCGGTAACTTGATCACTGTTTGTGCCGGTGCTATTCCTGGATATTGGTTCGCAGTTGCTACCATTGACACTGTCGGACGTCGTCCTCTCCAGATCGCCGGTTTCTTCGCCTTGACTGTGCTTTTCTGTATCTGGGGTTTCGGATATCACAAGATTTCTGCTCATGGACAGCTTGCTCTTTATGTTTTGTGTCAGCTCTTCGAGAATTGGGGACCTAACACCACTACTTTCGTCGTTCCTGGAGAGTGTTATCCTACACGTTACAGATCTACTGCGCACGGTTTCTCCGCTGCTTCCGGTAAGATTGGTTCCATCATTGCTCAGGTTGCTTTGGCACCTCTCCGAACCAAAGGCTGCCCTGGTGGCACTTGTTGGTTGAACCACGTCATGGAGATTTATGCTTTCTTCATGTTGTTGGGATTCTTTGTGTCTTTCCTCATGCCTGAGACTAAGCGCGAGACTCTTGAGGACCTTATGGAGCGTCTTCATGGAGAGCCCAACACTGTTAGACGGGTACAGGCTGAGCAGACTGACGAGAAGAGTGATCAGATCTCTGCTTAATAATAAGTTTTGGTATTATGATTGGATGATATATGGATGGAAAAGAATCTTGAAGTGTTGGGTCCTGACTGTAAATTTGATATTTTTGTTTGTTTTTAGCACATTTTTAAGCTACATCTAGTAAGGACTATCTGAAAGTAGTATTTAATACATAATAATAACACTAAATTTTTCATATTTCACACAATGGATATTATCTTACATTATGTGTTTTTGGTAATCTTCTATTTGCTTGCAGAGTCTTGACATAGTTTTGACTTGCAAATCACTGCCTAATTCTTCTTGTTGAGGACTGTAACTGTTTTATATGAATGGGAATTTCGTGATTTGATGTTTTCTGATGTAATTAGTGTATGATACATGATGAAGATTTGATACTTTCTAGCAGTATTTAGACGTGTAGCTCTGCTCCATTGGTGCCATCGACTTTGGCTTTCGTTATTTGAATGCTTCGATCGCGTCCAGCAAGCTGACAGGATCGGGTTTCTTCGACGTACAGTCTACTGCTGTCTGCTCACTTAGGAAAGCTTCTGATGTAGGCCCAATCGTAGCAACATGTACTCTGTCTCTCAGCTCAATGACAGTGCTCACCACTTCATGGGCGCCGCCCGGTGAGAAGAATACGATCCACGGTCTTGCGTCACTTCCTGCGCGGCCTGTTTTGGCCACGATATACTCTCTGACCAAGTCCGCAGTCCCCGCAATTCCCGTAGATCCGTAGACCACAAACTCATCACACATCATTCCGGCTGCCTTCAACTTACGAGGGATTACGTCCTTGTGCGCGGTCCCTGTCAGAAACAAAAACTTGCGGCCTCCGTCTGATTGTTCATCTCGCTGCATCTGCTCCTTCACGTCAGTCAGAATGATGTCTGCCAAGATCGATCCATTGCCGGCTTCTGCGGCGCCCAGAATCTGCGAAAATTTTGCCGTGCTCGAAATTAGTTCTGCCGTCGCTGGCCCAACAGTGTACGTCGGCATTGCCCGAATCCTGCAGATACGATCCTGAATCTCCTTCGTTTGCTGTAGGCCTTCTTGTCCTTTCGAAAGACAGAGCGCAAGCGCCTCGACCGCCCTCTGAGACGTCACAATCAGCGCGTCGTAGTCTAGTACACTCTTTGCGGTACCGTCCCCGGCACCGGAGCCAAATAAAACGTCGGCAAGCGCGTCCTGTCTGATCACCGTATGCTCTAGTAGCGGAATGAACTCCACACAGTACCCTCTCTTGCGAGCCTCTCTTTCATATGGATCTACTCTTCTGTCTTCTTCTTCTTGAGACACTTTGGCTGCTGAATCGCCTGCTCTACCGCTGGGATCATCTCTCGGTGCATTGGTCTTGAGGAAAAGGATGCATTTGGCCATATCGTTCACATTCTATCGTACACAAGATATAAAACCCACCATATTGCTCGAATGTCTTATGGGTTAGGTGTATTGGTACCCTGATTTATGGAAGTATTGGTAGTTTCTTCGTGCGGCTTTTTATTCTCCCAAAGTTGTCCGTTGTCTACTCAGGGTTCCCGGTCTCTCGGCAGAACTTGACGGAAGACGATGGATGAGCTTCGGATTGCATCGTTGAAGCTTTGCACACCTACGTTCCTTACACAACAAAGCAGGACATTTCCGGCAAATTCCTGCAGATTAATTCTTGGATTTGTCTAGCATTTTATTTTATTAAAGTTTAGATAGCGGTTTACTTAATTTTGGATCGAAATAGAGCGATTTCATCGTGTCTACAGACATTGTTAGTGGATCTCATCTTCCAGCTTTCAGTTACGGTGCCGGCAGAGATGCGCTATGCAAGATCTTAGCGAACAAACAATTGGCACTAGAACCGTGCTAACACCGCGACGGTTGCACAGCGAACGCCACTGCGCATTGTCGATGCACTGCAGAAATGAGAGCGGCAACATAGCTCAAAGTAGGTTAAAGGATGCGTTGCCGCCGACTTCGGGACCAATAATTACGGAGCTTACTCCACAGGAAGAAGCAGTATTATTGGCTGCAGGTGTTGACGTCGTAGCCTGTCGTCCGGCAGTTTCATGTGCTGAGGATGAACTCTTCGGCAGTGGCTGTCGGCTAGTAGGCAGGCTCTGCCCAAGACGCCAGCGAGGACGCTGCCACGGACGCAGCGATTCACAGGCAGATCTTCGGCCACAGAAGAAAATCAAAACAGAAGAGTCAAGCGGTCCTTGCTCTGTAGATACGCAGATGATCATGATTGAATGAGCGGTCCGCATCGGCGCCGTAACGTCAAGAATTCATTTTTAATCGCACATCTCTGTCTAGATTCACATGCATCTATTTCTTGCTTTATTTAACTAGATTACTTCTTGCTATTTACTGTTTCTTCCTATTTACAGGCCGGATTGTATTTTAGTGTATTTTTATGCGGTGACTCAAAGTTCCTTTATAGATTCAATTCATTCAGTCATCCATGGAATGCATGTTGTTTTAATCATCGTCTGGAAACGCTCCAGGCATGCCTCCTCCAGTGACGCTTGTGACAGGCTTTCGCTTCCTCAGGGTCTTCTGTTTTTCTATCTCAGCAGAGCTTTTGACCTTGGCGTCGCCCGTCCATCCTTCAGTTAATCCTCGGAAGCCTTCCCCCTTGACGATCTCTCCCTTTAGCATCTCCAAGCGTCCAGTCCACTCAATCTGGCTGTCGAGCCATTCAAACACTCGGGCTGGTCGGGGAGGTGGGTCGGTAATTTTCGTTACCAAATAAGCCGTAGCGGCCTCCGCAAAGCCGTACATCAGCACTCCGACATATGGCACCTTAAGCAGGCAATAGAAGCCAATTCCGAATCCAAAGAGCACGCCCTCGCGAGAATGCATCCAGGCTTTCTTCTGTGTGTGTGTAAAAGGAATCCGTACAAAGTAAGGCTCAAGCAGTTCGCCTACCAGACTTCGTCCGCCCCAGTATGTAGTCAGGAATATAGCAATCCACTTTTGTGGCAGCAGGATAGCGGTCGTCGAAAACACCACACACGCTGGCACTGTACCCACGTTTGAACGAAATGTAATGAACGAAGACACTGGTAGCACAAATTTCCCAACTTTTGGAATCGTCGACAATCCATAGATCGCAAACGACACAACCGACCGTCGCATATATCGTCCTACAAATCCTTTAGCGGTCCTTCGCCTCGACGTTCGTTTGTCGTGCGGTGCATGAAGCCCGTTCGGCGCATACAATATCATTGGTGAGTAGAATCGTTCTCGATTCTCTGCGTAGGGTGATTCCGGATGTTTGTGGAAGTACACCTCGTCTATGAACAGCAGAGATGTAATGAACAAGTCGTCCATCTCTGGACGTGCGTATCTCGTCAGTCCGATCAGCAAACCAGAGATATCAAAAGCGTGGTTCGTCAGGAAAGATACCACTTCCGATTCCCCAGCTCGATTGAAAAGGCGGTTAGATCCACTCAAGAGCACACTGCCCATCTTTGCCGGGGCTAATATGATAAAATGGATGGCTAGAGACACCAGAACAGCATACAGAGCCTGCTTAAAATACTTTTTTCGGAATAGTGTCGGGTTTTGCAGCGCTCGATAGGATCCCAAAAATGTGAGCTGCAGACCTCGCAGTATAGCCAACACCGAAAAC
This sequence comes from Babjevia anomala, assembly GCA_030580435.1. Classification (NCBI taxonomy): domain Eukaryota; kingdom Fungi; phylum Ascomycota; class Lipomycetes; order Lipomycetales; family Lipomycetaceae; genus Babjevia; species Babjevia anomala. The sequence goes on along the minus strand of JAKTSW010000020.1, from coordinate 120,926 downwards.
CCATCAGGCGGGCTGGTTATGAATCTCGGTGAGCCCATCTTGCGTACAATTTGCTCTTCTTGATCTGCCTTATTTGATGCTACTTTCTCATCTAAGGTGGATTTTGTACGTATACCTAATTATATATGTATCGATTATGTAAATATATGGATCTATAAAATTATAGGACGCACCGAATAGACATAAATTGTATTGTGGGTTGAACCAGACCGGGCTGTCATTGAAATTGCAATGTGTTAGCGCACGTGCCAATGACGCGAATGTGCGCGTCTACAAATTCAATTTACGCCGAGCTCATGAAAGCCTCAAAAATTAAAAAAAAAATAGAGAATAAAAAACAAGGCACGCACCATCATCCTTTCTTCATGAAATATATATATCGCCCAAAGTCTAGAGGGTACAGAATTTGCCATGGCTGCAGAGAACAGGGATTATCATCATCCCTACGTGCCCTACAGCATACAAAAAAGGTTTATGGCGGCGGTCTACGAGGCCATTGATCTGCGGAAAATAGCGATATTAGAGAGTCCTACAGGTACTGCTAACTCTCTCTATGACTATTTCTACGAACTAATTTCGGACAGGAACTGGAAAGTCTTTGTCCTTGATTTGCGGGGCTATGACATGGCTTCGCGAACACCCGACGTCAGAATCGTCAGAACCAAACGCGTTGATTAGTCCAGACAGCAAAGAAAATAACGAGCCTGCATGGGTGAAGAAGTACCACACCGAACTTGCGCGTGAAAGAAGAGCACATAAATACAAGCTCTTGCAGCAGCAGATCTTGAAAGCTCAAAAGATGGAGCAGGCAGAGCGAGGTGCGCTTCGTCGTAGGGGACCATCTGGTCAACGCAAAGAAAAACGCCCAGTGAGTGAATCTTCGAAGTAATGCAGAAAGAATTGAGCCAGTAACATATTGACTTTTTAGAAAATGGTACAGGACGATGATAACGAAGATAACAAATTTCTCGTTGAAGACTACATGAGCGACTACGAGGAAGCCTCGACGAGCACTAGCTCCAACTCTGGTTCAAACATTTCTCAGGACGTGCAAAATCTACTAAAAAAGTAACACTCCATCTTCTCTGTACAGATTTTCTAATTTTAGCTAATTGCAATGAAGACTTGGTGGAAATGTGACCGAAGACGACGTCGACGACGTTGATGATCAAGTCAAGATTTTCTATGCATCGAGGACGCATTCGCAACTCACTCAATTCACAGAGCAGCTAAGGCTTCCAAAATTCCCACCACCATCCTATGTTGGCGATGATAAACTCGATATAAAAGAATCACGAGAGGATAATAAGGGTTGGGCAAGCGTACTGCAAACTCCATTGGCTTCAAGAAAGCAGCTCTGTATCCATCCAAGACTGTCGAGGCTAAGCGATGGTGGCGATATCAACGAAAAATGCCGAGATATGCAAAGCGGAACGCAGAAGTGTAAATTCTACATGAATCCTCGAGATTTGCAAGGACGAGTCAAGAACAGAGAATTCAGGGACCGTGTCTTAGTGAGTGCAAGAATTTTTTTCAATGCAAGAGAACGAAATCCTTAAGTATAATTAGGCCGACGTCAGGGATATCGAAGATCTAGTAGAAATAGGCCAAAACATTGGTGTTTGTCCATACTACGGATCGAGAGAGGCCATCAAACCCAGCGAAGTATATCTTGACTGTCGCTTTCACTCGTTTCATCAATACTAAAATCGAAATATTCGAAGGTTATTACTCTGCCGTATCCTCTTTTACTGCAAAAATCCTCTCGCAAGGCACTTGGAATTTCACTCAAAGACCAGATTGTCATTATTGATGAGGCGCACAATCTGCTAGATGCTATCACGTCTCTCTTCTCCATGTCAATCTCATTATCTGACATTGATAAAGCCCGCGACTCCGTTGAGATATATTTGTCCAAGTTTGGTAAGAGACTCAACGGAGCTAACAAGGTGTATTTGTTGCAAATCATTAAGCTTCTCAACGTTCTCGAAAACTTTTTAGGAGACTATTCGGCAGAGAACGGCGCAGAGATCGTCCAGAATGATATTCTTCAAGCTGGGATGGTCGACATGATTAATGTGTACAAGATTGAAAAATATCTCGAGAAAAGTAAACTTTCTCGGAAAGTAGAACAATATTCAAACTATGCCTCGAAGAATCCGTTAGATCTGTCCTCTGACAAAAAAGAAGTAGATAGCAGCCCGGTGTTATCGCGCATTTTTGCATTTTTGCTTACATTAATGAACCCTTCTTCAGAGGGGAAAGTATTCTATGAACGGACGAAGTCCGGCGAAAAGTTTCTAAAGTACATGCTGCTCGACCCTAGCTATCCTTTTAGGTCTATTGTTGAAGAAGCGAGATGCGTTATACTCGCTGGTGGAACAATGCAGCCAGTCGACGACTACATTGATTATCTCTTCCCATATGTTCCTCGCGAGCGCATTGTTCTACTAGGATGCGATCATGTCATTCCCAAGGAGAACCTGTCGGCTTGGATAATCTCGCAGGGTCCCACTGGTATGCAGATGAACTTCACTTTTGAGAAAAGACAGATGAGCAAACAGATTGAGGAGCTTGGTCACACTGTTGCGAATATCAGTCTAGTGATTCCCAAGGGGATTGTCATGTTCTTTCCTAGTTACTCTTACGCCGATGAGGTCTCCAAGATCTGGAAAGCAACAGGTTCGGGTGAGAACACTATTTGGGCACGCATTGAGAAGAAGAAAAAGATTTTTGTCGAACCAAGAGATGAATCTGTCGAAACTGTTCTTGCAGCTTATGGCAAAATGATATCTTCTTCAGCTAAGGCTGGAGCAATCCTCATGGCTGTCATCGGTGGGAAGATGTCAGAGGGTATTAATTTTGCAGACGATTTAGCCAGAGGGATTCTTATGGTTGGGCTTCCTTACCCAAACGCAAGGTCAGGTGAAATAGTCATGAAGCGACGGTATATTGAGAAGAGCGTACAGGCGAAATCAGCTTTCGAACTTAAGGCTGCCGCAAATAAGTCATATAGCGAGATCGAAAGAATTAGCACAGAGAGAGGCCAAACTGCAGCTCGAGATTTCTACGAAAATGTATGCATGCGCGCCGTCAACCAGAGCATAGGCAGGGGAATCAGACATATTAATGACTACGCGATCATAGTTTTCGTAGATGTAAGATACAGTTCAGATAAGATCCGTAGTAGACTTCCAAGCTGGATTCAAAATCGTACCGATCCAGATGGGATGAATGTCGGAACGGTGATGAAGCGAGCGCGAGAGTTCTTCGCTACGAAGGCCTGAAAGTCACGCAGAAGTTGCATTTGTTGTCCTCATTTTGGGATGCGTAATTTATTTTAGTCACATTTTTATAACTAGGCTACTTCCTTCCCATTTGATTTGGCTTTAGAAGCGTCTATGATAGCTATAAATTCTGTCAAATAGAAATTCCTAATTTATATGTCACAACATTTTGTCTTGATTATTCTCACAATCGAAGCCACTAGAAATGTTGAAGAGTCCGCTCACCAGAATTTCTCTCGCAATTCGACCCACATCTATAATTTCTCGAGAAATAATTCATAGAACTTTCTCATCAACGCCCACAATGCCTTACGATTATGTTGTGATTATACCTGATAAGCCCAACGCGGTAAGTTGACGATTGAGCTAAGAATCTCCAAATTTTTTGAACTTTAACTAATTGACACGATAGCTTTCTCGCCGTGTTGAGGTTCGTGCTAAGCACATCGAGAATGTCCATGCAATGCATAGCAAGGGTTTCATGACAATGGGAGGTATGATATTTTTCTTTTAAGGAATTGTCTGATTGACCGTAGCTTCCCTGCAAAGGGTAATGCAAGCAATATTTACAGTTCCTTGTCTGATGGACACTAGTAACATGAAGATAGGTGCCTACTTGGATTCTCCCGTAGTTTCGGGTACTCAGCCTAGTTTTAAGGGTTCTGTAATGACCTTCCTTGCTGAGTCCAAGGAGGCCCTGATTGAGGAGCTCAAGAAGGACCCCTATACGACAAACGACGTTTGGGACTGGGATAAGGCTCAGATTTACGACGTAAGGTTTTTGTCTAAATACTCGTCGCAACTCAGATTATATTAACTGTTAATTCCGTTTAGTTCTCTTGCGCCGTAAGAACAGCAAAATAGATGCATTGTCTCGCTGATTAATAGACGTTGGTTGGGGTGGATTGTTGCTAGTTAGATTTGACAAATTATTTCCATTTATTGGTTTATATTAACAAATGGAACATATTTCATGAATTTCTCGGACGTAGTTTCTGCAGAACGTAATCTTTATAAATATCTAATAGATTCACACGTGTAACAATTGTCAGAATTCCTTTTGGAATTGACAACTTGTTAGTTATTCGGAGACATCACCGAAAATATAAAAGTTCCACAGATCAAACTTTTGTCAACTCATAATTTCTGCTAACTGTGCTATCCTGACAGGGTTAACACAAGAACATAGCTGTTTACAGATGCGTGCATTCTGATCTTGAGCATCTGTATCAATTCTATGATTCGTTGTGCGCTCAGTTGATATTCGTAAATATATGTCTACAGCAAAATTCACAGCTTGCCAGCGATTCGCGTCGTGCGCATTGGATCCCTCCTTACAATTTCACTTTTCTTTTCATAATACTGGCATTTTGCTACGGCAATGCAGAGTAAGATATGACTCCAGTATTCATTCTCTTCGATATGGAAGTAGATACTGGTCATCACGCTCATCATTCCGGCAGACATATAATGCTCGCGTGCGATTCAAGGACCGTCCGGTGAAGCATCTGCTTGGAGCTTTCTCAGCTCTCAGTATCACCAGCGGAATGTCTTATTTTTACATAGACTTACAAGATATGTTCTCGCATGCTGTTTCACTCTCTGAGCGGAGTTCAAGGATTGTGGTCGCCGCTGCACAGTGTTTTGACGATTACAGGACTGTTCTGAACAAGCAGTACAAGTCGGAGGAAGAACGGCAAAACGCACTCTCGCAATGCCATCAGCGTTGTGCAGACAGAACATACAAGGTCATCGAGGCGAATGCGGGAGTATTCATTAAGCTGGGTCAGCACCTCAGTGCAATGCAATACTTATTACCGATCGAGTGGACGAGGACATTCATTCCGTTGCAAGATCGATGTCCTGTTTCTTCAATTGAAAGCATAAAGGATATGGTTTATCAAGACACTGGTTCCACAATTGAAGAGCTGTTTGCCGAATTTGATCCCGTTCCGTTGGGCACTGCTAGTCTCGCTCAAGTGCATCGTGCGGTGCTGCGAGAAACTGGCCAAGAGGTGGCCGTGAAGCTGCAGCATCCTTCTCTCGCCGACTTCATTCCCATGGATGTCAAACTTACCGGCCTGGTGTTTTCGGCAATCGACAGATTTTTTCCTGACTATCCCATGATGTGGCTTTATGACGAGTTGGATTCTTCGATATTCGTCGAACTCGATTTCACCAATGAGGCAGAGAACGCTCGACGAACAGCGGAGTATTTTAAATCTAGGAAAAGTAAAACAGCGCTTAGAATCCCAGAAGTAATATGGGCAAAATCTCGCATTCTAGTAATGGAATTCATTCAAGGCGCTCGTCCGGATGACATCGAGTTCCTTGACAAGCACAATATCTCACGCAATCAAGTCAGCATTTGTCTTTCCCATATCTTCAATACTATGATTTTTGCGCCAGGTGGCTACATTCATTGCGATCCACACGGTGGTAATCTCGCTATTCGGCCATTATCTAAAAAGGAACGTGGCCCATGGTATAATCGCTCGAATTTTAATTTCGAGATCATTCTTTATGATCATGGTCTTTATCGCGACGTACCCATCGAACTGAGGAGAAGCTATGCGAAGTTCTGGCTAGCTGTGATCGATGGCGACGACGTCAAAATGAGACAGTATGCAAAAGAATTTGCTGGAATTACCGATAGCCAGTTTGCATTGTTTGCAAGTGCCATAACTGGAAGAGATTACAAGCAACTACGTAGCAATCCCTCTGCAATTCGGCACCGTAGGGATCCACGTGAGATGAGACAGATGGCTGAGTCTCTGCGAAAAGGCATGCTACCAGAATTAATGCAGATGCTGTCATCAGTTCCTCGCCTGGTCCTTCTCATTCTAAAGACAAACGATTTGACAAGAGCTTTGGATGAGAATCTTCATACAACTATAGGCCCTGAGCGTACATTTTTGATTATGGCACGATACTGTGCTCTCACGGTGTTGGAAGAAGAAAATGACAGGCTGAGAAAATTTTCAAGCTGGAATCCGTGGAGAATGATTGCAGAAATCCGGGCGCTGTTTAGATATTATAAAATGACAGGCAGAATTACAATGTATGATTATGCATTTTGGTTACAAGGACTGCTCGGTCTAGCATATACTTGAGACTGCTGGAACGTTATATATATACATATTTATATATATTAGAGGGTTTTTGTGCCATAAAAAGCTACTGATTAAGATTTAATCCCGAAACTACCTACCATTTCCTTTTTTCTTACATATATTTAGTGAACTTGAAATTATTTGCTGTTTTTATTCCGGTCCACAATTTTTCCGTGACCTTTCATCTTCTTGTCTGCATTGACCATCAAGGGACGAACTAGTCCGTCCGATCCTGTTCCTAGACCGCTACCTGGCGTCCATCCGTATTTTAACATTAAACGTTTTGCAAATGTTTGCTTTGATAAGGCTTGCTCGGACGGTCCATCGTCCGTCTCTATTTCTCGCTCTTCCACATTAGTCCGTTTAGTCTGACGAGCTTCATAAAGAACAGGCGCACGTGATATCGTAGCATCGGCTTGAGAAGGCAGCGTTGGCAAAGAAGAAAGAAGCACAGGAGGAGTAAACGACCCTGAAGACTCCGATATTAAATCTTGACGCATATCGAGGGGGGGAGGTGGGGGTGGCGAAGAAGATGGTTCTGGAGACATGGGTGGTGCAGAATGCGAAGAATCCATCGGATTATCGAGCAGCACATCGCGACGTGGTGATTTGGAAGTAGACCGTGATCGTGAGTTAGTTAGCTCATAAGACACAGGTGGTGCAAATCCCATCTGTCTATCCCGTGACACAGATCGGGATCGGGATCTGCTTGATGAACGATCCTCAATGCTTCCTTGCCTACTTAACGAATCGTCCTCTTTAGCTTTCATATCAAGTAAATATGTCCTCCAGTCCTCATCTTCTATAAACCTTTCATCACTTTGTCTATACTCTTCGTAGTTGTTCGGTCGTGAAGGATCGTAGTCGTCATCCCAGTTCGTAGTCGCTAACTCTTCCTCTTTCCGCTTCTTTCGACTTCTGAACCGCTTGACCTGAGCTGGTAGCTCAGGAGATGTATCGGGGTTGCGTTCATCAGACTGAAAAGTCGAAAGTTTCACCTGTGTCACTGGTAGCGCTTTCGAAACGAGTTTCGGCCCTGAAATGATCACAGGCTTCTTCGAAACTGCTGTACTCCGTCGTGGCAGTGGCTGGAATTGTAATGCTACTTCCTCAATAATTATGTTCTTGTTGCAGGAATGTAGATACATTTGCAGAAATCCGATAATGTCAACTATACATACCAGCAGATATTAGTTTGCGTTGCTCATTTTCAGCGATTTCAGATGGCTTTTCTTCAATGAGTTCTATATCTGATCTAGGGTCACTATCGATACTGTCATACAATGATCTTTTGCTTGGAGTTGTTTCAGAATTAGTAGATCCCGGCGGCGGAATTGATGAGTATAGAGACATCGAGTTATCACTTGATGTTATTGAGACGATCAATGGATTTTGCTGGCGACATTAAATTTTTAGGTAGGTACTTGTAGTGGGAGTTTGGCGTAGGTTTCTCAGTTCGTTCATCAATCATACCTCAACGGCCCATCGCTTTCTATGCATTCATATCGTCGCGGCATTGATGGAAGTTGAAAAATGAACAATAGTAAAAGGCTTCAGTCGGATAAGATGCCATCCGTACTTGAATTCCTAGGAATCTGCCTGAGGAGGCGCGTTCCGAGCTCGCAGGTAAGCTTCGGTAGTGTAAAGGCTGCGGCGATGCAGATCTTGATCTGAGCTAATGTTTCTATGAGTTTACCGTTCTTCTTTTACAATTACTACGGAAGAGTGGAACAGATTCTCTGAGTTTAGCACGTATGAATTTTTTTATTGTTAAGACCAATTGGGCTGGTCGAGCTAATTCATGTGTACAGAGTCGCTTCTTAAACCTCCGACGACGAGTGGAATCGACAATCTACATAAAAGTTACATAATCGATACTTTACTTCTGCCTAGGTCACCCTTAGCTCTTTCAGATCTCTTGTCCGCTCTACGCTCCTGCTCCTCAATAGATTATCAATTATGGGTACTCGATTCGCTAACCCCAGTAATAAAAGCCTGGGTTCCAAGCTCCGAAGCCGAGACTCGTAAAGTTCTTTCTTCTCTTGCGTTTTACCTGGACGAGCTCTCCGTTACTGGCACACTACTTAATTCAGATGTTAATACTGAACTGGTTGAATTGCTACGCGATGCACTTGCAAAGTTTTTGGGAAGTATTGTTGAACATCCTGCTCTTGATAAGGAACTGAATGAAAGCGAAAATCCTGAGAAAGCAAAGCTCCAGGCTGCCCTAGGACAGTTTACTGATTATCTGCATGTCACTAACAAACAACTCGCTGAGAAGCTTGATCTTGTGGCCAACAAAGAGGTTCAAGGGATTGTGAAAATCAAGCCACGGGCTTTTGCATCGGATGTATTTTCTGCAATTGGATACGGCCAGAACTTGCGTGTTGGAAGATTGATCTGGATGGAGGATCTGGTGAGCAGATAAGACCGAGGTTTTGTCATATATCTTTACTTACTTACGTTGCAGATGTATAAGCGTCCAAAGTTCAGTTCGTCTAAATTCATAGACTATTTTAGATCAATGTGTGAGGTATAGCCTTCGCTGTTCTTCGTCTACTTTAAGCAATGTAGTAACATCTGTCTAGAATGAGAATGCCGCCGTTGTGATCTTCGATATCTTGACTACATCTTTTGATTGTCTCAGCATGTCGTTGATGAAGCAGGATCAATCAAAAGCAGCCATATGGAAGACCTTTATTGTAAACAAGGTGGGCTTTTCGAATTGATGTGGTTGGCGGATGCTAATTTATAGCTCCCTTTGATATTCCATGAATTCTTTTCAAACATACCTAGTTCCACCTTTGAATCATCTCTGCGAAAACCTCTTCAATCAGTTGACGAAAACACTTTAGCAATGATGAACGACAATAACTCAGAAAATGATATTGACCTAATGTTCTCATCTCTACAGTCTGGGCCAGTAGATATAAGATATAACTTCTTGGAGTCTATGATGAGAGTTAAGTTATTAGATGATGGTGCAATTGATAGAATACTTGGGGGTAACTCCGCTGTGGCTCCTCTGGAGATGGATTTAGATGATCAAGATTTCGACATCCAGGCGACTGTGAATGAACTGACGGAAGAAAATAATATTGAGAGCAGGATTAAGCAATTCATTAGTGAAATCGATTCGGCAAATTGCTTGCACCAAGTATCAAAAATAGAGGTCATTGTTCAGGTATTTAGAAGTTCAAATTGAACCAGAGAATTGTACTAACGTTGTAGTTGATAAATTATTGGAGCGCTCAACGAGAAACATACAGGCTGAGACTTCTTTGTCAAGAGATATCTTTGAACACTTCCGTCCTGGACAATCTTCTTCTCTATAAGCAGCCGCGTGAAGTGTTAGGGCCAGTTGTCAATTGCTTGGATACATGGAATTATGAGGATGAAGAGAATTTTCAGGACAATTATGCTGATTTTGGCGCTATCCTTTTGATGATATTGGCTTTTTATTTCCATTTCTCATTAGAGTTCGAGGATTTGGGTGATGTCGTTGCAGATTCCTTTTGCTTAAAATTCTTGTCATCTTCAGCAACTGCGCTTACAGTTGAGGTCCTCGAACAAGATACATCCGATTTGCTTGGCGGATGGATAATGGCACTGTTCGATACCAATGGTATTAGTGACGAGTTAATGAGGTATGCTATGCAAATTTCGTCGGACTAAACAACTTTTTTCTGCAATACTGACAAATAACAGATCATGTTCGCCAAAGGACTACTTTCTGCTGGTTCCAACATTATTTCAGCAATCTGTCGCAGCTTGCAACAGAAATGTTCTAGATATTGAGACCCTCAAAGGTGGACTGGAATGTATGATTCATTTTGGTTCGTAGTGGACTGAAACACTAGATGGTACTGATGTGACACAGATTTCCTACAACCGTTCCTATTGGCTTCTCTAGTAGGTGCCCTTCATTGGCTCATTCATCACATATGGATAATGAAAGACTTGTCTGTCCCTCTTCAAATCCTACAAGCGTTCATCCTCCCTCCATCCCTGTCAGAGGAAGCAAAGCCAGTTCATCAAATTGTTCTTAATCTCTGCGGTCTTCACGTTTATAATTCCGTTCAAGAAATCTTGAAACAAAAACATATAGTCACCGAAGACATCAATTTCATAGCGATGATCGATATTCTGACTCCACATCTCTCTTTCATAAACATGACGCGCATAGAAGAGGTCGACCACTCAGCTTCCTTGCGACCTTATATCAAACGACAAATCTCTTCTCTGGCGGCATGGGCCCAGGTATTGGATCAGGGTCAGAACATGAATCCGCCGATTTATTATGCGTCACTCGTACCTCTTGCCATTGATCTTTTTGGTGCAAAATCTGTTCTGCAACTGCTAATTGAGCAGATTACCAATGAGAGCTCCTCGGCGATGAGAGATTATTCAACGGATATTGTGATGTCGCTAATACTTGTCGTTAATACCCGAGGTCGCTTATCGCTTCTTTGGGCATTGAAACAGCTCGATGTTTCGAAGAACAAAAGCTCGTTTACCGATATGGAAAGAGAGATTATAGATAAGCTGAACTCTAAGGTCGAAGATATTCCTGTTGAGCATATTCAAAGTCCCAAAAACATCAATATAAATACGAACGAAGTGGAATTAGATGAAGCTTTTGTTGGTGCAGATATGACGATAGACGGTCTTACGTTGGATTCTGCTATCGATGTCGATAACTCCCTTCCGGAAGAATTTATGGATCTGTCTTGACCAGTGATTTTTCCTGTGTCAATACCGATAATTCACATTATCCATCTTAAGGCTACATTCAAATCTGACATGTTTCCAAAAATCGAATGACTTTCTGGAGCAATCCATAAGTCAATCTTCCTGATAAATGTCGACAAAATAATAAAATATATTTGATCTATAAGCATGCTTGAAGCCGCCTCTATCCCGCTGCTATCAGTACTGGCCCTTCTGCTTTGCTCTAATAACTTTGAACTTGATATTCAAATCGTGAGTATCAATTTTCTGAACGAACTTTGGCGGTAAGATCTATAAGCAACATTAGCTTTAATGATTTTAGTAAAGTAGTTCATAATTTGAATCGCAGAAGGTAATTCAGCTTTACGATGTACCTCTGATGCTGTCATTGAGGACTCGTATATATGCCTACTTATAGTAATTTTGGCTGTCCAAACAAGTCTTGAAACTTAAGAGTAGTTATTGTCTTTACAGATCGGATATGCCAATGCCTAAATTCGTAACTGCTGAGTGAAATTTTCAACTCTTGAACTATCTATTTCTCCCATGTCGACTTCTTCCCAACATATGTCTTTCAGATCTTACTACTGAGTAACGTTGTGTTATGGTCATATGAGGTCGATCTTTGCAACTTAGAGACAGACACTTACTTTTATTTTGCATTTGTCCACTATGTCGTGTCATTCATTATCATTGCCGTGAGTGGCTGGTATAAGATTAATTCCGTTGCCAATCATCAAAGCATGCTGCTGATCCCAATCAAACTCAGTGTTAGACATCACATACGCCGTAAATCACGTTCCCAAGATCACGATATATTGTGCAACTCCTGAATTGTGCCGGATTAAAGGAATATCGTGTATTGTTGAGCGAAGACGTTCCTTTTGCGCCTTGGGTTCTGGATTCGCACCGTAATCATGCCTTGCGTTTATTTAGAGGAACATAAGCTTCTTTTTAATTTGTCGCACGACAGGTAGTCTAACTTACCATTGCTATGTTCAAAACGATAAACAGGGAAAAAACTTTGGAAAAGTTAATCCTCGGACAGATTGGAGTATGGGCAGTTGGATGTAGTTACAAAATAGCTCTATGCTATAGTCCGGTCACAACTCTTTACCGGTGGAAAAGGACAGACGATTTTGATACAGCATTTCTGAAAGAATAAAAATGCTGATCTGAGTCATTGCAAATACTTCTTGATTGACAACCGACTCATGGCACTCAAGTTTTTTTGAACGAGGTGGAACCGCACGAATTTCAATTGATTTAGCACTCAAAATGTTTGAACGTTTTAGTTAGATCAAATCAATTTATATAGAAGATTGATTAAATCCCCAAAAAAAAGTATAGTTCAAAATTTGCTCGAACAAAGGACTTGTTAAATAAGATCTGTCGAAGGAAAATTTGGTTCGTGAAAGGCAGCCGTCTTAGTAACCAACTGAACAATGAGAAGGAACAAGATAACATTTCCTATAACTCTACTTTCTAACATTACATCTAAAATTGAATTGTTCAATCTGGAAAGTATGGGTCAAAAGTCCGCCATCGAACTACATTATAGCACTAACGACATCTTCGTTCTGGAAGGACTGCGAGCACTCAATTGCAGCCATTTCATCGTTTCTTCAACGGTCTGGGTTTAACCTATATAAAATTTACGATAAGTGATTTTGTCTAGATGTAAAATCTGATCAACTCGTACCTCTTCGTCTCTTGTAGGATGTAGTTTCACTGCATTTGGATACTGAGATGTATTCATTTGGTGACCCTATATTTTAATCAGAAAGCTCTTGCATTTTACTTTATCAGTTTGCTCACCTTGCTCCAATCATAGCTTAGAGCGTATGCAAAAATCGTTCCGTTTCTGTTGAATGCAGTGCACGGAATCGTGGCACCTAGCGCATTATACCCTTTCAATCTGTGCTTCGAGTCCTTATCCCTATAGATAGTCAATAGAGTTCGACGAAATTGAAACAAGCAGCAAAAAGAAGGTCACACCAAAAATGGAAAGATCCGTCAGATCCGGCAGTAGAAAATGTACCATATTGGGGATGGAATGAAATAGCATTGACAGAGTATACATTTGATTCTGATCTCGGCCCGGGGGTCGCTGTGTCCCTGTGGCATTTAAACGAGAATCCTAGTTTCCTTCATATAAATTAGTATTAAGAGACAATTAGTGGCGATTTAGAAGTATTTTGAGACATACTGTTGATCTCTGTCTTCGACGTATTGTATAGCGCATCGTCCTTCTATGCTACCAACAGCAAAACCATTTCCAGAAGGATAGCAGCTTACCACTCTGGTTTGCCACTTAAGCTGGCTCTGGATTGTCTTAAATATTGTACCAGGATTTGAAAGATCAAATATACAAATATGCCTCTCCGCCGTTCCGACTACCAATAGCTTTTGCTGTACATCCATTGTGTATACCCTCTCAGGAAGCTGTACAGTAGACACTGGATTCTGCGATCGAAGATCCCAGTATTTCAAAGTCTTATCCCAAGATCCAGTAGCTACCATTTGACCTCCCGTATTTCCAGCATCCACAAATCTTACGGATCGGATTGTTGCGTCGTGAGCAGCAATTTGAGAAGACTGCCCTGATTGCAAGTCAAACAATCTAGCAGCCTTGTCGGAACCACCCGAAACAACTTTCGTACCATCCTGTTCACAGGGGAATTAGATAGATAACATTAGCACGAAAGGATTTGAATTGACATACCTTTGACCAGTGTACGCTTAAAACAGGTCCCTGATGCTCATACATTGCCTTCCCCTGGGAATCCCCAGTAGGGGTGACTTCGTAGATTCGAACCTTTTTATCCCAAGAGCTGACTGCCAAGTATTCAGCCTGAGGCGAAAATGACAGATCGGAAATGGAATCATCGGGCGGAGATGTGAGATCCCTGTCACCAACCAGGTCATTCGCGTTACCTGTTGTCGCGGTGGTAGAGGCTGCTGTTACTGATGATCCAAACAAAGACATTATTAGATCATATAGATCTTGATTTGTTATATTCTCAATAATATATTATGCAAATAAATCTGCTGCCTTCATCATGTGCATTGATTATCTGCTTCTCTGTAATGTGTTACGACGATTTTTGCGTATTACCTTTTTTCGGTGACTCGTCCAGTTTTACAGAGTTTTTTCGTTATATCGAGAGTTGATCGTAGAAGTCAACGTCTGCTCAGTGGGAGAGTAAAAATAAAATTCAGTCCACCCACCAAAAACCATTTTAACATCGTGGCATGCTTATATCTCTAATAGACAACAAAGGTTACGGCTGCTCGAAATACAATAAAATGTCTACAACTATTGACTTATTCACCAATTGGAACAATCACATCACCGGCCCTCCACATATACCAACTAAATATGCTACGATATGGCTTATATACCTCTGAAATTTCAATCATTTCGGCTTCGGACATGTATTTAAACTTTCCTTTCTTACCCTTGGCTAGTCCAATGTTTTTCCCACTCCAAATTGCCATACCTCGCTGAACGCCGAGATCACCGAGCGGGAAGATGTCTGGACGTTTCAAAGCGAATATTAGAAACATTTCTGCTGACCAAACTCCCAGTCCCCGTACCTCAGTCAAGATTTTCACTACCTCATCATCGGGAGCTTCCAAAAGATTATGAGGATTTATATCGCCATTCCCGAACTTGGAGGCTAAATCATAGATGTATCTACACATATTGGAATAAGTATTTTTGTCAGAGAAATCCATGATAAAAAATCATACTCAGCCTTTCTCCCAGAAAGACCAGCTGACTGCAGAATTGGCTTCGACAATGTCAGCACTTCGGCCGGAGTCGGGAATCTTTTGCTATCTTCTTCTTCGTTGAAAAGTGCAATGAATTTCTTTTTTATGCTTCGAGCGGCAGCGCCACTAACTTGTTGTGATATTATACTTGATCCCAGAGATTCAAATGGATCGAAAGGAGTTTCCAGCGCTGCCGGAGAAAACATAGTACATGGAATACGAGTCATGATGTCCTCGAATCGCTTATCAATTGATACAAGATGCTTTGAAGCCTGCTCGAGGATATCGTCACTTATTGTCGTCGCTGGAACTATCAGCATCATCGGTTTCGTTTTGTAAGTTTCGGTAGCATTGGGAACGTTTTCCCGTAGACATGCAATAACATGCTCTTGAATGACTGTAGTCACTTTCGTTGTCGCATCTTCTATCTTGATATCATCCACAGTTTTGTCCTTAGTAGTCTTAGAATGAGCGCTATTTGAGATATTTCTTTTGACAACTTTTGTATGCTTGAAAATTCCGTCACCAGGTAAAACACGGAGTATATCTGCCGCAATCTTTGTGCTTTGAGATCTAGTTCTCATTTCGGTGTGGCCAACGCTTTGAAAATTCACCAGTAAGCTGCAAATCACGAACAGTAATTCTCTATAAATAATATCTATATGTCCATATGAGATCGGCCATACGATATCCAACGCAGCGCAAAAACACTCTATAGTAGGGAGATGCCTTTGTAATGTGTGAAAAGTAAGCCTTCCAATTCTGAAGGCCAAACAATTGTAGTCGAAATGAAACCCTAGCGAGTAAGCAAACCCTGGTAAGTGCCCAATGTATAAATACAACAATAAATTTGAAGTTTTCCTCCCAGGATCTTCTCGCTCAAAAAATTGCATCGAAGCTGACTACCGATGGCATATGAAACATTAACTGATGTCAATGTTTTCTTTGCCAATATATGCTTTGGGGAAAGGTATTTTTTTTTAAAAGGATCGTATTATTTGGTGTTTTCTCACTAACATATATAGTCTCCGGTCAATGAAGCATTAAGCATTGTCAAATTTCTTTTTGAGATCTGATTAGTGATTAATGGAGGCGGAAACGCACTGAATTAGATGCTCAGTCGTAAATCGAGTCTCAAGGTAGGATTGATTTCAGTTATTAACGGGTGTTTACATCGTGAACATCAAGAAATTATCCCTGTTGAACTTGTTCGACAGATCTCAAGATTGCCTTACGGATTCGTGTTCTTGAAGGTATGATTTGCTCAACCTTCTTCGACGGTAGTAATGAAGGATTAAACACTATACGTGTTTTTGATCTTTTCATTATAATGATAGTTATGCAATTCAAACTTGGGGTCTGGCATTCGTGTCATGATTCAGAAGTGAGAACGCAATGGAGCTTATTCTTGCAGCGAGAAGATTCTTTTTTATCTCTCTGAGCTCGTGCTTCGGAAGCTGAAATATGTATAGTCGCATATACCGAGTTCTTAATAAACAAGCACTATCTTCTCGTTTCGTAGGTTTAATCGCTTTTTTTCTATTTCAATGATGAGACATTAATGCAAACATAGAGTCAAGCTCCAAGAGATTTATTATCTCGAAGACGAGATTTGCAATTTTACTCTGATATTTTGGGACAAAAAGCGATTTAAAGAAGATACCCATAGAATATTAATAAATTAGTATAAACTTTTGTTGACTTATTAAAATATTGAGCAGCCGAAAATTTGTGATTATATGTACATACGTGTAGCATTTTATATTTTATAATTAAGAAACTCCATATAAACAGTTTGCCGAAGAGATGCAAAAATAAATTATCATGCTAATAGAACAAACCAGACAAAGTATATTGTAGTCTATCTTCTAATGCGGTAGTATGTCTCAGAGATAGTTATTTACTAAATACTTCTCTATGATTACGCCAAAACTTTATCATTTCTGGCACTGCCATCGAATATATAGCCCGCAAAATCTCTACGTATCTACTCGATTTTCCAATGGCTAGTTAATGAGTCTCCTCTGCTTTCCTTGCCATATATGATCTCCGATGCATATAAGACTAATGTAATGAATGTATTTGCCCAAGACCAAAGTTGCCATGTATCCAATTCTATTCCTAGAATACCTGTTGTTTGAGGAAGATATCCAAAATGCTGCATCAGCAAATGCGTATAAACTGCAATCAAAACACAAGGCGCATATGCCACAACCAAATATAAACTTTTGGATGAGGTCTCCTTTTCATTCGCACTTGGTGCCTCATCTAATCCACGTGCAGAGTTTCGAATAGCTGGGATGATTCTGGTAGCAGCAAATAGCACCAGAAGTCGATAAGCTAACGATATCACCACCGAAGGAATGATAGTTGAAGCAGCAACAGATATGAAGTCGAAAATTGTCAGAAAGCTCACAGGTACAATAGAAGCCAGAGACGAGACAATAGATGCATAACTATTTTGTTTTAGCAATTAAATAGTGAAATACAAATTTATTTCTGGACAAACCTTTCCATAATCACAGGCGGAAATGGGGGAAATTCAGGTCGTCCCAATGACTCAACGACGGAATCAGACACTTGGAAGTCTGTAAAGGTTTCATATAGGCTGTCAGTTACGCGTTAGCTCGCTATTTCTCGTGAATGATTAAAGACCAAGTAAAGAGTAATCCTTACCAGTACACCACGTATGAAAAAAGAAGACTGGATTCTATTGGATTTCCTTTTCCAGAAACAATTCCATATACTCCCAAGAAAAGTGAACTGCTAAGAACAACACCGATCAAAGTCGCGTTGGAGACTCCAATGGTAATTGGAAAGGTGTATATCCGATATAAAAAGTATAACGAATTGGATATAATAACTCCGGATGTCAACAAAAGAATAATCTAAAATGATTAGTATTAGTCCTTGTAATAGCGCTATCTTTTCTTCCTAATAGAGGGAAAAAGTACACCCACCATCCAAGTGTCAGATTTATTATTCACAAGCCATCGTGAAATCTGACCGATAGCTTGGATTACCAACAAGGTACAGAAGCCCTCAAGTATAGAGAATCCAGCAGTAGAATTTTCGACACCAAACCTCCAAGGTCTTATTAGCAACTCTAGAATAGGTGGTGAACTGTCGGCATTATGATAGATATTTAAATGTAGAATAAATAAGGAGGGAATTATCACATGTTGCGAATAGTAGATTAATTGTGTTATATATCTGAATTTCGTTCGCTTCCCAAGCAAACGCAACGTGGCCATAAAAAAATAGAACAGCGTGAGTGTTAAAGTGAAAGCCTACAAATAAAATGGAATCATGTCAGAATTCGAGTTGACTTGTAATCACTTAAGGACGCGAATTATTAAGCTTCATACCAATCCGCAATCTTCTCCTCCGACCTCAAAGGCCAGAGGGATCGTGAAAATTATTAGCGATAAATAGATGGCGCTTGTAAATACGCTAAACTTAGACCATGAAGGATCCATGCGTTCTAACGTCCTGCTGATCTGTATTCGCGAGGACACGCGACGGAACAGATATAAACTATGAAGCCACGATTCTGATCCCACGAAATGGTATTCTTACTCTGCTTTTCGCAGTTTAAGTTATATCCAGACTCCAACGGAAAAAGTTCACCGAATAGTATTGAATTCGAGACCTGTTCTGGAAATTATGGAAAATAGTTGTTAGAGAGGAAGCTTAGCATATATGAGGGGAGAAGTGAGTCTAGTTCGGCGGGGTCCAAAACATCAAAAAAAAGTTTTCTATACATTCAAAATGGGAACAATCCCAAAGCAGGCAGGCACGCGCCCAACATATTCTAACACAACTCCACATCGGACGGAAATCATTTTCCGATAAAATTCAGCTTGAATATGTTCAAGGTCGATTTTCGAACTTCTAAAACTATTCGTCTTCCCTGATCATGATTTTACGAGAAGCGAATCAGACTAATGGCAGCAAGTGGGTATATGTATTCTTAGGGTATGTTATTATGTCTTGCATTACTAGGATCATGATAAAGCTGAGCTCTTCAGACACCTTGGCTACTCAAGAGGCTCTCTAGTTTCCGATCTCCTGTGGGGATAGAGATGCAATCTAATAAATAACTCCTCAACTGCTTATAGAAGACAAAATATGTGGGCAGACTTGAGGTCTAGGACGCTTGATGAACATTATCCCCGCACCGTAGACGACCTTGACTAGAAAAGAGATTTAATGAAGAAATCGAAGAATGCAATAAGAATGCAATTAGTATTGAGCCGTTGATTTTGCGTGCTGCTTTTTTTATTTTCATTCAATCCTATTTTTGAGCTTCTTCTCGCCAAACTTTTTAGCTCAGAGCCTTGGTTGGAAAGTCTGGGGTGACCTTCGATTCTCGGTGAGAAAAGCGACATGCAAGCACAATATCCGGAGTTTTAAGAAGGAACCTGGCATATATATAAGTTATCACCGCCGTGCCTGTTACTCGACACATTGCAGACGCTGCGGTTGTGCATAGAGATAACGGCTTTGAAGATAGCACCTTCCGTCGCTAGCCGGCCGTCGAACCCATCTGAAGTTAGAGCATTCTAGGAACATTCCAAGTTGGCGACTGTAAGGTTTCAGTGCGACAGACAATCTATGTATTGATTTCACCAAGTTCCGGGTTAAAGTGAGTTGCTCAGATATACATCCTGTGGACATCAAGGTCTCGAGAGATGTTAAACACGCTCTACTATTGCAAAACTGGCTTCGCTCAACACCCCTACACCACCCTCCCCTCTCCCTCTCCTCTGGCATCTCAAGAAAGCTTTTTGGGTTATTCGCGAGCTGCAAATATCTATTGCAGTAGAAGAGAACGGAAATGAGAACGAACACAAATCAGACGTCGTCTATCGATGGACCAGTCTTCAAGATCTTGTGATCTTAAGGGTTTTGAATGGCTAGCACGTTGTTTGCACTCAGGAAGGACACATTACTCATCACGCTTTGCCAAAGTTTCGTTGCAGCGAAGGTCCGACTTCAACTGAGCAAAAATAGCATAATTTAAGCCTTCTCTTGGTAGTCATACTGAGTGTCATAGAAGGAAAGCATTCATCGTTTCATCTCGTTCATAAACTTACGTTCTTATGCAAGTAACACATATATTATTCGATGCAAAGATTAATATGAGTTGCTGAATTCATTTTATTTCAATAGTGATGATAATTTACAAGACTACTACTTCATATTCAAGCATTGAAAATAAGCATTTAGTCAACCCCGTCCAACTTAATTCAGAACTCATCAAACTGACAAGTTCATGCTACCTACGAAACAGAAACAGCAGCTCTTTTTAATGAATTGATCAACTCCATCTGTGTCTTTACAGTGTTGCTTAGGTAAACAACCAACAGCACATCTTGCAGATGCGCGTTAAACAACTTCTCCGTTTCTTCAACATCCATTCTGGGACTAAGACTGAAATTCGACAGCAAGAATTTACCAATGGCTGTGTTGCCAGGCTTCGAGCCATCCTAGAACAAATCATAAAAATCTGGACAATATATTTTATAGGTAAAAATAAATAAACTTACCAGCACGTCCGAAACATATTGACTAACGCGTTCTATCATATCTAAAACTTCTGCTATTGATTTCTCGAGATTTTGCATATCGTTCATGATAGAAACACTTCGCGACTCGTTATTCTTGGCAGAAGCAATTAATTCCACTAGAAAATTGTCAGAACAAGTCAATCATCCGCCAAATAGTCACAAGTTCTTACATCCACTTCGCTCCGCATCGGCATATCGTAGCTCGTAAGGCACGCGAACAAACAAGCAACTCTCAGAAATCTTTTCTGGGTCGACTCCAACAGAAGTGGAGACATATGTACGTATGCTAATATCAGAAGAAGGATCGGATTGCATCGTTAAATGAACAGCAGAGAAAGGATAAGTGCCATCCGGCGCGGAAGAGTAAAAGTTTTGCAGAAGAGCGTTGAAAGAATCTAATTCATGCGATGTCGCAAACCTAGATCAGATAGTTAGTATCATTTGACTGTGAATTGGCAACGCAAATTGGTAAAAGTTTTTCTGGAATGAATGCATACCATCCAACAAGGACTTCTTTAGGATTGGCTTTTCTGTGCAGGTTGTACATCTTCTTTTGGAATTCCATACCAATTTCGACCTAATATTAAGATATCTTGTAAGATAAATCCAGTAATTCTACTAGGAATCAACTTACCTGTGCTTGAAATTCTTGATGAGGTACCGCAAATGAACTTCGAATCTCAATCTCTGTGCCATCCTCAGATCTGGTTCCCAGAAGCGTACCTATGACTCTCTTTTGGCCATCTTCGCGACGTAAGGAGTAATTTAAAATAGAAAATAGGGCCTAAAATATTAGCCTCGAATTCGATAAAAAAAATATTGTGTAGCAGGCATTTAAGACTGAGACCATATACCTGAGGATGTATTACGACATTCAGAGGAGTTGCAGAAGTTGTCGCGAAAGGAGTCGATCCAGAGGGACGAGTCAGATGAAGGAATGGGGCGTTACTATCCATATCTAATTATCTTTTCTAAATTTTCGTAAACCTCAAAAGTTGAGTTCGTTTTAGAAAGCTGAATAGTTGACGATTTTTTTTTGCGAGTATCAAATTTTCTCAGTTTTTTTATGCAAATTTGGCGTGTAGAGAGTGAAATTCAACTAGCGTACCCTGGATTAAGCCGGATCAATTATCGATGTAAATTTCGAAAGTTAAAATATTAAAAATTTAGGTTCCTCATTGTACTCAAGAGACCTTTTTTAAAACTACCCTTAATAAACACATTATCAAAATGAGAGCAGATGATGTTCCACAGGATGAAGAAACGAATTCACGTAATGCCTATAATGCATATATGATACTTCTAGATCCTGTATTTTCGAACAAGCAGAAACGTCGCAAACTAAAGCATAGCACAATATCTAGAGAAAGTCACAAAGATGGTGTCAAGGCAAAGCAATCGAGAACCAATCAGTTGCAACGAAATGGGGACTGTGAATCAAAAAGCCGAGACCAAAATGATACGATAGTATCTCTTACAAAAGATGTGCAGGGCACCTGGCCAGTTACTGATCAGGACACCTGCGAAGAAGCTAAGAACAGATCTGCTGAAATTACCTCCGAGCTTCATGATATTGATACCGAGGACCCTCCTCATGATTACCAATCCAGTGAAGAGAACGTCGTCGCTGATCAAAGCCATGATGACAGTGAAGCTGAAGATGCCGAGGCTTATAACGATCCGTTTCAGATACATTTCGCTAGCACTGATATCGATCACTTGAATGATCTAGTCAAAAAGCTGGATAGTAAAAGCTGGATCATGACACCTTCTAAAGAACAATACAAAGATTTTAAGTCGACTATTTCAGTTTTGGACGAGCAGAAGCCTCTGCACGATCTAATTAAGAGCAAAACTTTGGAAGGCTTTAAGGTAAGCAAAATGGCTTTTGATGTTCTGCAGTGATGTAATTTTTATTTATCCTTCCTCCTCATAGGTAAAAGGCAGACTTTTAGCACCATTTATCGATCGTAATAGAATGCTTTTGAAGGGAAAAGGAGCAGGTAAATACTTATTTTCTGGATATATCTCTTTTTGTTTCTATGGACTGATTGCTCTAGATACTTGTTTTACAGATTTACAGGAATTCCTTTCGTCAACAATAATGTCCTATCAAGACTTACTATTTTCTCCTCGAACTTTAAAAAACGATGTGGAGCTACAGAATCTATACACTGTACATATTCTGAATCATATATTTAAGTATGCTCTTCTGTATTCTCGAATACGCTTCAAGACTAATTCCCCAACAGAACTCGAGAGTCTATTATCAAAAGCAATAGTAAGATAGCGAAGAACGATAAAAAGGAAGATGCTTTGGTGGAGTACAAGGATCAAGGGTTCACGCGACCGAAAGTCTTGGTCCTTCTTCCGACGCGGAATGCATGCTTTAAGTTCGTGGAAACTCTCATTTCTTTATCTGGAAGCAGTCAACAAGAAAATCGTAAACGGTTTATGGATGAATATTTCACCGATGCTCAGGTCCCCCTGTCTAAGCCAGCGGATTTTCGGAAGATGTTCTCTGGAAATAATGACGATAATTTCAAAATTGGCGTCAAATTCACTCGCAAAACCATGAAACTCTTTACTCAATTTTACAATTCAGACTTGATCATCGCAAGCCCTCTGGGATTAAGATTAGTTATTGGTGATGAAACGTAAGGCACTATTTTCCTCAAACTTCCCATTGTACTTGTCATAAGAATTTGCTAAAGTGGTTGCTAGTGATAAGAAGCGCGACTTTGACTATTTGAGCTCAATTGAGCTGGTCGTGCTGGATCAGACTGATGCTTTTTTGATGCAGAACTGGGCGCATGTCATTCATATTTTTAAGCATCTTAATCTCATACCACGAGATTCGCATGACTGCGACTTCAGTAGATTGAGAAACTGGTACTTGGATGAGCATGCTCAGTTTCTGCGGCAAACTATTGTCCTTACCGAATATATCTCTCCAGAGATAAATTCCATTTATTCACATTATATGAAGAACGTTCTTGGTAAGATGAAAGTAAAACAGACGTTTCCGGCCATATTGGATGATGTTGGTGCATCTATTAACCAGGTAAGTTCTTCATTTTTGAAAATCAGCTTATAGTATTTGAATATTATACTGATATGTGAGTAAAAAAGAAGTTCACTCGGGTCTATTCACCTTCTCCAATGGAAGACGCGGATAGGCGATTTAAATATTTCGTGGTGAAGACGTTACCATCGCTTATTAGACAGGCTTCACTATCGACATATGGAACCATTATATTCATACCATCATATGTGGACTTTGTTAGAGTGCAAAACTATATGGAACAAGAGTTCAAAATTCATCGGAAGACTGGAAGTAAGGATGTGACTTTCTCGGCTGCAAGTGAGTACACTTCTCCATCTGATCTGGCACGGGCGAGATCTTTTTTTATGAATGGGACATCCAAATTTTTGCTATACACGGAACGTCTTCATTATTTCAGACGATATGATATTAAGGGGGCAGATACGATATTGATGTATTCATTGCCTGAAAACCCGAAATTTTACCTTGAGATCTCAAGATTTTTGCTCAACACTATTGCCGCTGATTCACCTACAAAAAAATCTGTCAGTATAAAGGTGCTGTTTTCGAAATGGGACGCAATGAAATTAGAGCGGATTGTTGGTACTGACAGAGTAAACAATATGTCTAATGGCACAAATGATATATTTGAATTTTCGTGATCAAGAAATCCCTCTGTTGTCATTTGTTGCACTCATGTCATTCTGATATTATAGAATGCGACTTGCATGAATTCACCGTTCACATTCACTTCTATCATAATCTAAGACCATTATTTTAATTTCATACCGCTTGGCACATATACTCTCTCGTAAATCGAGATTGACTATTAGATCATCTAACATTTTTGTATAAATGCATGAAAATGTTGCATATCATAAATTAATGTAAATAAAATATATATTTGATACAAGATGATTTTAATAATTGCTTTAAATTATTCTTCAACATTAAGAACAACTCAACAGCGGTTGAGTCTAGCGTCAATTTACCTACTGCAACAAATTGAGACAAGTTCTTTTGGCATAAGCTGATAATATGAGGAATACCAATAACGCCATGCCGTATGTAATCAGATGACTAGGAGCCGTAAAAATACAAGCGATACCATCTCGAATAGACGGTTTTATTTACTGTAAAAATAGGGAAACCTGTAATGAATCAGTACAGTTCTTACTCTTAAGCGTTTGGTGAGGGTATGCAATGTCGGACTTACAGTCATGATTACACAACATATCGATACATACGGACTTAGTCTCTCTCCTATTCTCGCCGCCTTCCAAAAAATACCCAAAAATCTGGAGCTGTAAGTCAAGATGCTCGCAAATCAATTTCAAGAATTTATGTATTTACCCATGCTGATTTCTGTTCATTATAGCTGGAATGACTTGGTGAGCATATGTTGCGGTACATATCAGTAATAGAATTACTAGGAGTAATGATTGGAAATTAAATAAGGCCGACTATATAATCAATAAAGTATATTAGATAATATCTACCGACTAAACATACCATGATTTTTTTGAAGCTATGTAAGAGCGAGAGTTGGTAATTGACCTTCGAACGTTGGATACGGTGAGGTGAATCCGATGAGGGCGAAAGAGGTCACATAGTACCGTTCGTGACATCAAGTAGGGTAATATATAATACCGGGTCTTGCTTTCACTGCTTTTGCTAATCAGAGTTTCAACTTCACGTCGGTTTTCTTTTCACTCAGAGAGAAGATGTCTGTGGATAGCGGAGTGGTTCGAAAACGAAAGAGAACGAATTTGTTCTCCAATGACTGTACGTGATTTATTTTAAATGTGTCTTTTTGCGTGCCCTTAGCTAAATTTTTGACTAGTGCGTTTGCTGATGTATGCTTATGGTGATTCACCAAATCCAAGTTCCGACAGCATTACAGTGTTGGAAGACATTCTTACCGATTATATCATTGATATGGTAAAATTGTCTTAGAATCTTTTCTCATGATCATTTATTGATTCTATGGGTGTAGTGCCACGAAGCAGCTAGAATGGCGAAGACTACCAACAGAAATAAGGTGAAGGTTGATGATTTTAAGTTCGCTCTTAGGAGAGACTACAAAAAGCTAGGTCGAGTAGAAGAACTTCAGAGACTTTCCAAAGAGATTCATGAAGCTAGAAAGACTTTTGATGATTCCGAGGGCAAATCATTGTCAAAGGCGTTCAACGAGAAAGAGAAGGCTCGGAACTAGTCATGAATTCGCACTTAACATTCATTCATTCGCAATCTGTTAGGTCATGGAATATGTTAGCAAATGGAGCTTGCTTAAAACTTTAGCCTTTTTACTTTAAGTGGAAACCAGATGTAATTCATGTAATATACAAAATTCAATTATGCAGTACCTATGTTACATGAAGAAATGCTATCTGTTCTCATGCTCTCTTCTTGGATATGCTTTTAAGTGATCAATTCTTACTTGATTCAAATGTGTATAGTCGTCATCTTCTATGACCCGCCGACGCATTTCGGACATAATGCCTTCAGCAGTATTGATATGGCCTGTTTTGATTGCCAAATATGTCAACGTATTGAAGGGCAGAGCAGTGTCAGCTGTTATACCATAATCTTCCATTTCGCGAAATTTCATAAGCGCTTCATTCAAATCTGCAGGTGTTTTGTTGTACCCAAGAGCCATGAATATTAAAGCTCTACACCACTCCAAATAAGATACCGGCATCTTGCACTCTTTCATTTCATCGAGCAATGATATATACCGAAATGTATCGACCTCCGTCACTATTTCAATCTGCGAATTCCTAACAATGAATCGTTCAAGATCATACGGCGTCATGTGCAGTGGTCTGGGCCATGGTAGATCTAAGTAGTACTTATAGAGTCTTCGGAAACCGTTATCTGTCAGTTTTTTCCGTAGCGAATTTGCAAAGTGCTTGTATGTTGGTGTCAAGATTTCAGTTCTTCTTATTGCGAGCCGATGTCGTCGTATTTTTGAATAGGAGGGATTCGCGGACACTTGATTCTCTTCTGATTTAGTCTTCTTAGTTAATTTGAATCCGATATCTGGATTTCTTAATGACAGCATATTAAAAGGCGATCTTCGATTTTTAAGGGAGTATTCCAGTTTCCGCTCAACGGCCGCGACCCGTTCAAGCTTCAGTCGAGAGAACAGCCTATCAACCTGAGCGAGACTATTTGGTGGAAACTTTCGATTAGACATATGGATTATATGAATTCATTGGAATAGCTATGAAGTTTTTAACCAAAGAACAGACGCAGAATCAATGACCCTATTGAGCAAACCACTTACCAAATCAATAATAGTAAATCAAGCTACCCATTCAGTTGAAATAATATATAGACACTATCTTTTAATGATTATGATTGTTTGCTACTCACTAGTTAACTAAGTTCACGTTCATAGTCAGTAGAGTTACTCTTCACTTAAACTGTAATTATCGGAAGCCAATTGGCGACTTTAGAGATATTTTGGCTGCAATATGATCGGAAGTCGTGCAGTTTCGTCCGCAAGCATGTTTGGAACGTCGTTTCTGAACACAAAATTTGCACACTTAGATCTAGATTGACTTACAATTGAGCACTACCAAAAATTTTTGTCGAAAACAGGCGACAACGACAAAAACCACCCAAGATATCTTGTACATATATGAATTTCGCGCTTACATCCCCCAAAAAATGAAGTCTCGGCAGGAAGCAATTAAGGTGTTACAAAAAACTTCTCAATTGCTACGAAATGGACATCTGAAAGTCGAGCCGTTATGGTATCGGGCCTTACTAGCGCATCCTCCCACGACAGATTTAATATACAAAGTTATGCGAGATCCGTTGACGGGTAATCATATTCATGAAGCCCAGAAAATGCAGGTTCGGAAATCGAATGCTTCGAAACAAAAAGCAGATCTATACAGGTCGCGTACCATCGATTTCCCGGAGGATAAACTACGTCAACGATTTTTTAAAGAACACCCTTGGGAACTAGCAAGACCCCGAGTGGTGGTTGAGCGCACCGGCAAAGATTTTGTGAACCTGGACTGGAGCAAATTACAACAGAAGTCAAAAAGGCTTGATGGAGAAAGGTGGGTGATGGAAGACGATAGGAGATTGATATCATCGACTTGCATAATACTATTCTAACATATTCTCATTTTTAGTGTCGTTCAACGAGCCCTTTGGCTTGTGGAGAATGTGCAATCCACGAATGGAGAGCCTTTGACGCAAAATAGTGCTTATAACATAGCGAGGTATGAGTTTTATAAGCTTCGAATGAAGGAAGAAATAGAAGACAGAGTGGCCCTAGAAGAGGCGACTATGTTCGGTGCTGCATTCTTCCCAAGTCAATTGGAGGTTGGAGTACGACTCGAAGATGCAGAATTGGCCAAGTGGAGGAAAAATGCGCTGGAAGCAACGCGATTGCTCGACTCTGTGAGACCTGACGATCCAGATGTGGAAGAGCAAACTACGACAACAGAGACACAAGAGTGGCAATAGAAAACCTGTATAGTTGATCAAAGACCGAGCTTTTTTGTACATAATATTTTGCCAATTAGCTCATGTAAATATCACTGAAGATAACCATATAACCATATATTTGAGTGTCAAAAAATTTAGATCAGGTCACGAAGATGCGTCGTGTAAAACGAATGCAAAACAAAAAAATCAATGAACTGTCGAACAGTCATTGATATTGTCCTATGATCGCTATGTATCACGAATTATTTGATACAAATATACAGCTTCCTGCAAGTACCTCGGATATTCTTTGTAGTTTTTGATCTTGAAGAGAGTTAAAATGTCGATCATTCTTGGTATTTAAAACTTCTTACCTCGACCAAGATGAAGTTCTTTCGCAGAGCCTGATATATATCTTTAGCAAGTGTCAAATAACATTTTGTTTGAGAGCTCATACTTTAAAGAAACGATTATTTGCCTGACCGCAACAAAGACCCAAGTCAGCTTATAATTACAAAATATTAATGAAACATGAGATATACCTTCCTTCTTTTCTTATAGCTCAACAAGACGAATGTATCCTTGGTGGTCAAGTCTAATAAAGTCTTTTCAAGTAATGGAAATGCGGACTCCAAGTACACACAGTCAGCAAGTAGGAGAACATCTGGAAGAGCGCCTGCTAAATTTTGGGGCAGTTCTTCGCCCCTGAATTGGTTAATGAGGAGCCTCCAAGAAAATTCTTCAGCAGATTGTCCTACCAATTTAACTCCATTGCATAGACGATGTCTCCTAGATTGTTCAGCTCAATATTTCGTTGTATCAGATCGATCAAAATTCTGTCATATCTTTGTTAGAGCAATTCAACTTGAGATTTCAATCTACTAACTGTTGATCTGTTGCCCATATTTCTAAATTCTGTTGAGTTCTCGTCGAAGAAACTAGTAGTTCACGAGACTGATAAGCCTTTCCGAGCACTAACCTGTGTGATAATATTAGCAAACGCATGGTCTCAGCTGTTTGAACAAACGTACCCCACCAAACCCGTTCCTGTTCCTAATTCCAAAACTCGCAGCTTCTGACTATTGCTGCATCGAGCCCACAATTTTTCATGAGCTACATATGACTTCTCCGATCTTGCACCGATCAAATACAGTGAGAGCAGTTCACCGGCAGGCCATAACTTTCCTCCACATCCGGCTGCACCTCCATCATGCTCTATTGAGATCGAGATATCATCAAACTTGACTTCCAAAATTCCGGCCTGTGAGCTCGCATAGTCGGCATTAGCAAAGTTTATGGCATCTGTGGAACTGGGAACCAGATCTGTTGAGGGGAATAAGTCATAAAACACATCTTCTTCTATTAAAGTACTCTGCATCGATTGATATTCTTGAAGATACTCTGATTCTTCTTCGGCGTGTCATGAAGAATAATATGGAGCAGGAGAGAATAAAATTCAAAACCAAGACTGTCTGTCATGAACGCATGGCTAAAATCCCTCTTGGACCACTTCCATGACCCAAATTAACGTAATGTCAAATCTAAACTTTAATTAGCCTTTGCTACCGTGAGTAGCTGCTACAACTTAAATGGTCACGTGATCAGCTCAAAATACGTTTAGCTAAAATGCGACATCAACCCTTACCCAGCTTCATGAATGCATACGCTCAAGTTACACCTCTGATCCACTTGTTTGACAGATCAAACTTCAACATTGCCAGCTGAATGAAGATTGTTACACCAGCAACCCCAAAATCAACTAAACGCGTACTGCGAGAATTATGAGCGTCCTGCTCGGTTTTGTCGTGAGTCAAGCACAGATGTATTTAAACAAGTGGAGTGATTCACTCCACTCCGGTCGAGTTATCGCTCGTCCATTTTTACAGATGTTTTTTTTGTTATATCGAATATCGTTATATCGAGAGTTGATCGTATAAGTCAACGTCTGTACTCAAAGGAGAAGACCACACCTTGTAATAAATCTGCGGCAAACCCTTGTCTTTAACAATATCTAGCAGTCCCTGAAAAATCTTAATACGAGAGGCTTTCTAGCACCGGACAGTTCCTCCTTAGCGAAGCCACTCATAGTAATTTCAGGCAAAATAATGTTCGGATTCTTAAATGAATGTAGGGCGGTCATCAGGATTGCCAGCAGACTCGTAGGTGCCTCGCAGTAACGGTTAAGTTCATTTTTCGCCGTAGGACCAATGAATCAACATAGCCACAATGACTACAAAAAGTACCAAAGCAACAAGAAAAATCACTAGATCCCAACTTCTACTGACGAATATTTTGTCGTTCGGATAGTTACTTGATTTTCGCTGTGTCTCCCCATCGAAACTGAGAATTGGACGAATCAGCTCTTCGAGACCGGTAGAATTTTCTCTTGGAAAGAATCGTTGAGGAGCAAGATCTCGCGGCTGGTAATTTAGGCCTAGGTCTTCTACCATCGATTGATCGTTTAGATCCTCATCAAATTCGCTACCACCATGACTACCATTGCCATCGTTTTCGTCGCTAGATACTCCATCGTAATCTTTAACTCTAGGAGTCGGCTTCCTTTGACTAGTAGGTTTGCGCGACGAATAGACCACGTCTAGCCTCTTGTTCTTGAAGTACGACTCTTTGGTTGTCTGCTTTCGAGAATACAGATGTCTTTTGGAAACACCGTCATCTCGTGATTTCACTTGAAAGCCATTTCTTGGTGGAGGCGGAATCGGCGCACCAGAGAAGTGCGGATATTCGATATTTTGAAAATTCCCGAGGCCGGTTAATTTGTTCTCCTCTATAAATGATGGCTTCCAATCCATCTGCTCATAAACCTTGCCGGATCTACCGTCATCGTCCCATTGCTGCATTTCATCGAACTGAAAATAAGGCAAAAGCCGACTGGGTAAAACATGTCCTTCCGTTGGGTAGATAGTACTTCAAGGGCAGGTTAGGGTCATAATTTAGCTTAAAGTCTATAAACACCAAAATAATTGCTAGACAAGGAAACAGCTACACTAAATTACGAGATACTGGCCGGTGGAGCTCACTCGTCTGATTCTGCATCATGCCACTACAAATCGAGATCAACTGTTCAATCTCTGTTATATCTCAGAAACTAGGAAAAATTCGTTCATTGTGTACTATATTAAGATTTATAATTTATCGCTTAACCACCTTAAATGCCATCATTGAGTGACAATTCTGAAAGTAAAATGCCACTTCGGTTGGAATTGTTCGAGTTATTGGCTGAAAGTAGTTCTTGAGAACGATCACGAAGATCTATATTGCCGCGTCTAATCACATGAAGGCATCTGATGGATATGATGAACGCCTAAAACGAATGAGTTTGACAACAAGCATTGAACGTAGAAAAACCAAAAGCAGTTCACTCACAAGTGTCGTTATAAACAAAAATATAGCGTTGATGATAGCGAAAACTTTAGAAGTATTGGGGATTTTATCTAATCTCGGAAGAAGATAAACACTGCAAACTCGAATTATCAATACCACGAACTGACATTTCTTGGATTATCTCATTAGCATATTGCTTGAAAGAAGTAGACAAAAAATAGATCTCTCACATTATATGCAGACTTTCCGGTAATTGCTACTGGTAATGGTGAAGAAATCGCTTGCAGCCATCTATAATCCCAAAATACAAACAAGATGTTCCACCACAGCATGTATCGTGACAAGACAAATGCCCTGGTAGATATATCGGCTAAGTAGTAATAAGCTCCATGTCTGAGTTCCGAAACTCCAAAATTCATAAACAGATCGAAGAGAGAGGTTCGCAGTCCGGAGGTATTCTGGAGAATCAACTTGTAGTCACTACCATTTAAGGAACTATACCTTTTTGCAATATCACAGGAGCAAAAAGAGTCTGGGTTTCGTAAGTTAGCAATTTAGATAATTGCGATTTCAGATAATATCGCAAACTTTAAGACCATACTTATGAGATAGATCAAGAAACTGAGTGCATAGTAGAACAACCAAAGTAAGCCTCTGCCATACCATACGACCACCTTTAGCCACATTCCAACTCCCCATGCTCTCCATCCTAATTCACGCTGGACTATTTTACTCCTTTTCTGAAGGTCATCCGATGCTAAATCAGCGCTCAAACCTGCTTGAACAGAATCACCTGCTTGCATGATAGACCGGCCGCGTCGATGTGATGTAGTAAGGAAAGTACCAAGGGCGTGGGATTTGGCTGAGTAGTTATTCTTTTTCAATTGTTCCACCACTACCGGCTTACAATTTTCGCATACTTGAGGATATTTCTCTTCCAATGATTGCTTAAATGACTCCAAGCCCTTGACATACTTATTATAATTCGGATGCGTGCTTTCTGGTAAGTAATCGGCTAAAATCTGTTGAAAGATACTTTGATTCGTTTCACAGTTGTGACAAAAAGGTGAGCTGGAGAAAGATGGCACCGTAGAACATGGATCGAACCCAAGCCTGACCGGTATACGATTCGCGGTGGTAGGTATGTAATCGGATATCTCGCCTTTCTTGGAAAAGTTAGGAAAAGAACTAAACTTAAATAGACTAAAATACAGAGGACATCAGCAATTACCTGATCTAAAGCATTGAAAGCATCGCAAATCGGGCATAGCCATTCTGTGCGGTTCCATGAATGTTGAATCGTTGCCAGAACTGTAGACGATTGATTACACGAGAAACAGCGCAAAGACTTCGAAATCTTTGAACTGTTGCTCTCACCTTTGTCAGACCATACCATTTCTTACTCTACCAATCTGTAAAATCTTTTAATTGACATTTTCTTGCAAGAATTTTGATTCGACACGGAGATATCGGATTGTAAACTTGTTCTGGCCTCTTTTTTATTTAGACGTGCGAAAGCGCAACATTAAATTTGTCAAAATTTACATATGGAGCCACACTTGCTTATAGCGCGGTCTTCTCTCTTGTAGCCCGGCTGCCTTTTAATTTCAAGTGAGTATGAATACCACATTATTATTGCCAACGCTTGATTTGCTTTATTGATCTATGTAACATGCGGATACCAAGTAAAATAACCACTTTTCAGACGACATGCAGACTATGCAAGCTTTAATTCTTAACTTTAAATTGAAGGAACGCAATCAGGTAACAAATAATGATGCTGTCAAGACAAAAGCTGTGCATTTATGACTATTTCTTAGTTACTTCCAGAGTAGCAAGCTTTGTTCTATCCGAATTGATTGTCATTAATTCATATGTTATCAAGAACGGTACTATACAGTCCAACTCCTTCGCAATTATATAATACCTATGATCTTGGACCTCACGGGAGTCGTCGAACCCTTAATGAATCTAACCTTTCACAGTTCTCCATTCTCATTTTATGTGCCTTTTCGAGTTTTTCTTGGTCAACAAAGAACCAACCCTGACTATCAGCAATTTTGCGCTGTTTTAAGTCTATCTCATTCTGGCAACTATAACGTAGCCGACTTATATATGTATTCTCAACAGTTCTGTCCAGTTCTGATAACTTCCTTGGATTAAGCGAGCTTACTTCTTTCTGGTTAACATAGTAAGGAATTTTATGATTTGGAGTATGTCGTTCGAATGTGTGAGGTACTGCCGGAGAGAATTGAAAGCCTGGCTGAGAGCTCCAGAAACTTCCGCTAGACGAGGATCCGTCATATAAACTACTCAGCAATGGTAAGAAGAACAGAAGAAGTAGCGGCAGGAACTGCATCAAATTCCTGAAACCACCTTCTCCATCTCCATTGGCTGGAGCAGGACCAGCAGGGCGCCGAGGTACACCGCCACGCGCAAATGCGCCAAACGGAGAGCCGCCGAATGAGTGTACCCTTACACCAGGACCTCCAAAACCACCGAAACTGGTCTGGAATCCTTGGCCACCGAAGAACATGTTAAACAGCTCCTCTGGGGATACATCTTCAGCATACATTCCGCCCGTTCGACCACCTGCTCTTGCACGACTAAATCCGCTCGGTGCTGATGATGCTCGGGAGTCTGGATCGGAGCCGGTAGCATCGTATATCTGTTTCTTCTCAACATCCGAAAGAATTTGGAACGCCTTGGACACCACTAGAGCACGCAGTTAGATTGTCCCATATGACATCATTTAAATTTCTGTATGACAAAATTCCTTACTCTTAAAAGCTTCGTCTGCTCCAGGAGCACCATTTTTATCGGGATGCATCAGCAGTGCCAGTTTTCGATATGCTCTCTTTATTTCACCATCTGTAGAGGTTCGTTCAATATCCAAAATTGCATAATACTCTTCATGCTTGCATTTTCTGACTCGATTAACTGCTGCAGCTTGCGCTGGTGTAAAATCACGAGATTGGCGGCCTTGATTGTGAGCCCGATTAGAAGAAGAGGTTTGATTTGGTTTCGCTGAAGATGTAGATGCCGAAGACATCGTAGCGTCTCGTTGTATCTTCTCTGAATAAAAAGTGCTCTAGAAGTCGTGCGTTAACCAAACAATGCGGAAATTCACTCCTGCTGACGTGCACAAGCGTTTGTATGGAGATAGATTATAGCGCAGCCAACACCAGTCGGGACTTCAGATAGGAGAAATGGCAAATGATAGCCCGAGACAATTGCAAGAATAGACCCTCAAATAACAAGTAGTCGAAATGGCCAGTTCACTTAAAAGGGGCAACCTCTATCCTATGAGATGCTTCGATGAGTTCTTTAATGCAAGAAGCGGTGCTTTATTGCTCTTGAAAGCAAGCCGTCTATGGTAAACTTGAATATCGTCGAATTTCTTGAAAGTTTGGGGCGCTTTGACTTTCTGCAGATTATACGTACTTGCGAGGGCTAGGAACACCTCTACGTGATGTGGTGTACGCGGGGGCCTGTTTCTACTACTGTCACTACCGAACATAAGCACGTTAAGCACGTAAATTTACAATGTTAACAATTACCCGCGGTATCCAAATAGCGAACGAACGGATAACTGGAAGAAGGGGAGATTGAACTTCTGTCACAGTCACGTTAAATTTTAAACTATTTGGTGGAGTACTCAGCAATTCTGCTTTCGGGACATGCATTGTACTTTTCGTCATGTCGCAGTAGCAGCTAAACATGG
This sequence comes from Babjevia anomala, assembly GCA_030580435.1. Classification (NCBI taxonomy): domain Eukaryota; kingdom Fungi; phylum Ascomycota; class Lipomycetes; order Lipomycetales; family Lipomycetaceae; genus Babjevia; species Babjevia anomala. The sequence goes on along the minus strand of JAKTSW010000020.1, from coordinate 85,884 downwards.
GAGTGATTTATTTGGGTGTCGATGGTGTTTTGCCATTCAACGATATTTGAAAGGTCCTAACTATACTTTGCAAAATATACTGATAACTTGTGTCATTTCGACATCTACTTATTCTTTATAGTCAAGCACGCTCGATAACCCAAAATCTAATTCCGGTAGAACGAATTGTACCGATTTGTCATCCATGTGTACCAGGTGACTTGGCCGTTCATGATCTTTTGTTGGCTTGTCAAATCTCCCAAAACCGTTGACAATCCTATGCACATCCCATCCATCCTGATACGCAGAAGAAACAAAAATTTCCAAATTAACGTGTAAGTTTTTGGTATAAAGAGCACTCGAAGCCCGTAAATATTTACCCATTAATCTTTCAAAGCCACTATCCTTCAGTCGTTGCCGGATGGTATTTCTGTCATCCTTCGTCGGTAATGAAGCTATTATCACATTCATAAGATCCAAATGTGTTGCAAGATATTCAATTGCGTCTAACTCAGCACCTCCTACGTAAGATCCGGATCTAATTGGCTCTCTTTCCTTAGTGAAGACAGTATCCATATCGTACTTGCATACCCTGATGTGATAGCTGGTATGTGTAAATACCCAGAAAACATCTCGAATAATATGACTACATTCTGTATTCCACATCCTGTAAGGACGCGGAGTATGGCTAACTTCGATGAACTCTGGAGGCCGTTTATCAATAGGAGGTCTAGGATCCTCTAAATATGATAAAACTGCTCTTGCTCTATCGTGACGTCGGTCTGCCGGAGCAGAACGTAAATGTAGAACTAAATATACCAATATCAGTACATCGGTAATGTTATTGAAGAGAGTAAGCAGAAAAAAACTTACAAATTATCAATATGATAATATTTCTAGTATTAAATAGAGCAGGCTGCTTCTCAGAGAAAAGGAAACATATTAGTTTTGGAAACAGAACCGACGACACTGCTGCAATATATGTAAGACCAAGCTATTGTGACGTTAGCCAGAAGACACCCCGGATTTGTGATAATCCAATACCTCGCTTGTACACAAAGCCTTTAGACAGAGAAGTAGAGCATGTAGCAAGATATCGTGACTTTCTTCTCTGTGAAATTATTAATATTTGTCAAATATTTAATCAAAAAACGGCTGCTACCTCCATTCAAAATTAATGATATCAGAAAGAAGAGTTGATAATGTATCCAATCCTCCTGAAAGCAAGAATTCATCCACCCATGATAATCTTTCAATCCGCAGTGACCTTCGTAGACAATCTACTTTACCAACGTCCAACTGATCAAGATTTTGTGAATGTAGATAACTTATGAAATCAGCAGGACTGCGGAGCTTCTCTTTCAAAGGACTACCGCCTGATAATATGGACATATTCGAAATTGACAGCAACTTTACATGATTGGACGATTTTCCGGGGGATCGCACGGGTGATTTTACTGGTGATTTTATGAATGATCGGACAGGCGATTCCACGGATGATATAGGACTCATAAGAAAGCCGGAAGGCTGTAATGGATCTGACTCCGACTTAACATCATTCGACATAAGCTTTAGTTTAATCGTCCGATTTAGAGCTCTAAGCTTTGGCCTCAAGGCCTCTCTAATACCTCTATTGTTCTAGAAAAGTATCAGCTAGATATCTAAGACAAATTTTTATCGCGTCGGGTTTTATCAGACATACTAGTAATTCTTCAAAAGCTGTTTCAAAGTCCTTGTCATCAAGGTCCACGCCGTTAGTGTTCGTGTGCTCAATATCGCTGTGATCGTTCTCTTGAAAAGGCTGAGGATCGTCTTTCTTGAGTATTTTCTCATTTTTGAATAAGATTTTAATAGGTGAGGAAGGTGTTCTGCGGTGGCCCCTTACACAGGGATCTGTATGCTCATCATTATGATCGCTGAAGATCTGCTTTAGTCTAGATGGCGATAATGGTGCTAGCACTCCCTTTGTAAATGCAGAGGACAGTCGCTTAGGAGAGCCAGACTCCATCTGATATTTTCAAGGCCGTTCTCGGTAGCAATAGATCTTAACATTTATGATTCGATTTGTAAACGCTTGCGTGCATATATATAGATGTATCTATCAGTTAGGGGTCGAGCATGCGCGCTGGCTGTTGACATTATTCCAGTTTGGATCGTAAATTGCTTAATTTGTGGCTCTTGGCCGTTGTCGCGACAACAACAAATCTTTGACTTCAAGCCATCATAATGTACGCCAAATCGCCAGTTTCACACACTCTTACTTACTTTTGGTCTGGTTCGCACGCAAACATCTGAATAGTGGCGGACGAACTATGATAAAATGATAATTTTTTTGAATACACGAGAAAGACTTATTCTTTGAATTTTGATTTTCTTTAATTGTTATCGTGATAACTTTTCCCTTGTTGTGCTTTGCTCAGTCGCAAGGTTAGTATCATAGGAGCTATGTTCAATCTAAGATCTGAGCAAATATCGAATATTCTGTATCTATGCAGTTTATTTTTCTTGGTTTTCTTTACTGCCGGATTCCTTATTGTCACACCAGCGGACACCTTAGCTCAAGCCTTGCAAAATGACCAGATATATAATGTGATCATCATCGCGGCAGTTTATTTTGCGGTGGGGGTTGTTGCACTCATACTATACGTGAATAGAGTATACGATGTGAGACTCTCGTTGTCAGAAATTCCCAAGAGCTATGTCCTTGGCGATATTGATGTCCCAAAAAGCTGTTACAGTGTCATCAATTCAGAATTAATACGATGTAACATGATAAAGTTGGAGACACAGCCAGATAAATCAGTATCTCATCCGGGTCTCCCTCCACCAAACCATTCAAATTTCGATTTTCCCCAAGTCCCTTATCTGGAGGTCATTTTAGAAAGTGTCAGAGTGTTGGAGGCAAAGGCCGTTATTCTGCATCCATCGTTCAAGAAGCAGCCTGGAATGTCACTTCGCGACTATATTATCTTCTTAGAAGATCATATCCTAATCGACTCCGAAGCAGCCAGTCGGTTCGTCGATGAGTACGATGAAGCTAGGTTCTCGAGTACTCTGATGACAGAAGCTCAGTTCAAGAGTATATTGCGACTGTTTACGCTATTAATTAGGAGCTTTGACCTACCTGATGATATTGATGGGCATACTTTAGAGAGAATTGACACATCTGAGAGCCAGATCTGATTACATTCAACTGTGTATGGTGATTATATTTGGCGTTTTGGTCTTTGATTAGCATTTCTTATGTGCTCTTATTTGTTTTGGTTATTTAGCGATTTTGGAATTATCTATGAACATTGTCTATGTTGTCGACATCACGTGTAGTTATTAGACATATTGGCCTCTCAAGTGGCCATCTTAAATCAGGCTTCTCTATCCTAGTAATTCAATCGGCTACTGTTCTGCCGAAATAAAAATAAAAATTAAAATCTCCTGTGATAGCTGCGCATCAATAAAGTTTCGTCGACAGGCGAGGTGGGAAAGCCTTGACACACGTTGAAAAGATTTCTTTAACTTATTGCCTAACTTATGTTGCAAATCAAACAGTTGACAAGCTTTGCTCAGATGTCTCCTTGAACATCTCTTGGACACTTCCTCCGACATACATTTTCAGCATCGACTCTGTAATCGGAACTATTTTGCACTTGACCATCTTTTTTCCTGTTCTTTCATACGCTTGAAATCTATGGCATCCTCCGAAACTGAATATAATGTGTCAAAAAGTATCAAACTGGATGACATCATACAATTAAATAATATCTTACCCAAAAAACCATTCTACGCCATTTTTCTTAACTCGAAGGACGTCGATTGGCGGAAGTCCATCATCCAAATCTTCCGGACTAGTATTCTTCAGGGTTTCCATCATTCTAGAGATCTTCTCCTCGTCGAGAACCGGAACAATTGGTCGACGTATAGATGACAAGGGTAAATAGCTGATTTTTGTCAAATTACCTGTCTGCACTGAAGCCATAGCTAATCAATTTCTGCAAGTCTCTAAAATAATCTAAAATATGAAACACCATATATATCCCGCAAGATGTTATACAGAATTACTCGCGATTATAAAGAAAATCAGCTGAATCTGACATTGAAAACTACAGTCAGCTGAATCGATTGTTCATATCCTGCTTACCTGATGAGATGGCAATTCTCATAGTTCGAGACGCTCACGGTACTGAAGGTTCTAATGACATATACACACAAATTGTATATAGTTTGAACACTTATGCCAGAAACGCTACGTCATGGTTATTGCTTACATATCAATTATTGTTCTCCCAGTAAAAATAAATAAGATTTCATATATTGAAACTTTTTGTAGAAGCTTTGTTCAAAAACTATTTCGATGACCCGTATGTCAGTTCCTAGCGAGATGGAAACTAGGCTGCTCTAGATTTATTGATAAATGAAAAATGAAGATACGGAGAATAAAAATAATCAATATGAGATTGCCCTTTTTGAATTGTAATCAGAGAGGACCATTATCATTCCTTTTGACAGAAGGCAGCAAAGTCTCCCAAGAGAAGATGAGCTCTTAGATAGTGCTTTGAGACGCTGATTTTGATGATTCAAATGAAGCACTTTGTAATTATATTAGTATTAGGTGACAACTAAAATTATCTTATCTGGCAGTCTGAATTCATCGGAAATCATAATCGTCTGCTGTGGAAGAGCAGATACCACAGAGGAGCGCCAGAGAGCTTCTGCTATTTCAAGAGATGCTATACACTTATATATTTAATTGGACTCAAAGTATCATCAGTCTTTAGTGAGTAGGAAAAAGAACATAATTAATGTAATATCCAGTTCTGAATATCTGGAAACCTTCATCATTTCGGAACGGGAACTACAGAATTTAAAATAACCATCTTGGATTGATGGCATTCTGCAGAAGTTTTTCCGAGACAGTCTTCTCCTGGACAGCAGACTCCCGATAACAATTAAGCCGTGCTGTAATTTCACATTAACAGAAGGTTATCGTTATGTTAACGATTTGAATAGTTAGTAGAAAGTAAGTGGAAATCATGTTCGAATTGTTTTGCACTGTAATTGTGTTCTTTTCCAACGATTTCCTATCTGCTCTAATTAAATTGAAGAGGATATAAAATAAATTAAAATGATCAAGATAGAAAGCCACTGATCAAAAGTATTCTGTGAGATTGACCGCGCAATTGCTTTGAGGTTTATCTTAGCCTTTTGATAAGTTCGTGTGGTTCACTGACCGTGGTATCATCTAACGTCTCAAAAATCGTAGAAGGCCATCAACAAATTGTAAAGCTTTTTTGGCTGAAGGAATTGGAGGAGTTACAACTTCTGAATACGGCGTTATAAGACTGATTGGATTAGGATCAGCAGGAAGTGCACTTAATTGATGGACTAACGACCGAGCTTCTAACGCAATTATAAATTGTAGAATAGTGACTGTATGCAAAGGATGCACATCGTTTTCAAATCCCTCAAACATAAAGCTAAGCCATTTCTATAGATAAAAACGTCTTCAAATTTTGAATAACCCCTTGATCCAGCGGTTGGAACTGACTCGTAGAATTGGCAGGAAGCATTTGGATTAAAATATATTCGAGGGTGGAGCATATATATTTACGGCACCAACATGGGTACTGTAATTGTCTAAAAAAAGAACCACCAATCTCGATGTTTCAATATGGCCATAAAATCCAAAAGCCACTCTCTCATAATAAACTGATTCATCCGTGCCTTCCTGCTATATCTCCATTGTGCTCAGAATGCTTTTACAATGACATTTCTTAAACGCTCGAGGTGTTTTGGCCTGACCGACGAATCAAACTGGAAGATGGTCAATTCCTGTTGCATTTGTACATAAAGCAATTCTCGAGTTTTGCCTTCTTTAGTCCTGACCTGGGCTAAGTATAAACACCTTTCGATGGTGTCATTCGCCAAAATAAACCTGTCTCAATCCATATTGTAAATATCTTCAGCCCTGTAGTCTCTCCCGCTAGTGTCCTTAATGTCTTCGTTTTCATTGCTTCTTCTGTTGCTTTATCAACAGAACCGGTCTCACCATGTCGCGTACAGTTTTTGATTAGATGCCTGGACTTGAACTTGGCTAGCTAGCCATTACTAAATCCTGGGGATGGAAAGTGGCTAGATTGAGGCAACTCAGACCAGATCTCTCGTGCTTTTCTCAGTAGCAAATCTCCAGCTGTGACCTGTCCTTTTGATTTAAGTCAAGTTGCCATGCGAATAAAAATAGATTCCAAGTCAGGCCACTTAGACTTTCCTTTTCGAAGAGTATTCCAGGAATGAGCTGAATCAGTCTGGGAATTGAGTGAGAGAAGCGCTTACCAAGAGACTCAGAGATGTCAGACTGGCCTACTGGATGGTTATATTTCTCAATACACCAATCTATGCGAGCTTTTTGAGTTGGATGAGGTTGTTGCTGTTGTTTGTACGAGACGCAAAGCGCCTTTCTCTGAGCGTCGCTTACGGCATTCTCGAGATTATTTGCGCAGTTTTTTAGGCATATTTTCGATTCGACTTAACTATTTCAAGGCAATATTTTAAAAATATATGAATCTTTAATTTACTATGAGATTTGAGTAGGTGCTGTTTATGAGCATCGGCTTGTGAAGGTTGCGTTACATGGTTAATCGTTGAGTGGAGGTTTAACTGTACTTGCGTGAAGGCTTGCACGACCACCGAAGAATCAGCGATATGCTACTTTTACGATAAGCCCAGATAGGCAAGAATAATGCCGTATCTGATGCTAGTTAATGGTCAGTCAGAAATTCATAAGTTGCTCTCATGGAGTGGTCTGAGCTTCTCTATTAACTAGATTCTCAACCCTGTTGATATTTCTGACTTCCTGGACTATTATCTATTAATATGTTCTGTGGGATTCTACGAAACTGGAGACTAATCAATTTCCAATCGATTTTCCAATCACTATTCCAATGCTGTGAAAATCTTACTAGTATTATTTCTATGATAGCGCCGGTGACAAAATTATAATTGTTGTCGGATGATACTGATGGAACCAAATTGACCTTATGGCCAGCTGCGCAGCAGGTGTTCACTTGAATCCCAAGCTGCCAATATGAGATATTTACGGCTAGTTTTAAAACACTCTGCGACGATCTTTGAGACAGTGCATTACATAGGCAAGACGTCCAGTATTACTCTGTCCGTTTCAGAGTGCTCGTTCCATGTTCTGAGATGCTATTTCAGTCCTGTCGAGTCAGGTCTATTGGGTGTAAGAAGTACTAAGACACGCACCGCATTCATTCCATTATCATATCGTTGAAAATCGTTAGCATGATTATGTAATCGGTAGTTGTAGTTATCAGCCCGTTGGGGATCGCTCAAAATTGTCCTCCGGGCAAAATATCTGATAGCGACTCTCTCCACAAGTTTGCAGCAAATTTCCGAATTCTACTGCAATGGCACCGGCTGGCCGTATTTTTTCCGTGATAACAACGTAGATCGCGTATTCCGCATCGGAACTTCCATCAGACGGCATCAGGCCACTTTGCAAAGAAGCAGGTTCGGACGAATCTCCGTCAACAGCTAAGAAACCTCCATCCGCCTACTGCATTGTCATAACCCGCGAAGCGCATCCCAGCACGTTCCTGTTGTCCACGCAGGATACGCAGGTCTGCCGTAGTAATTCATTTTTGAGCGAACTGTTTACATAACTGAAACCGCGAATCAGCAGCCCGTCCCGAAGAGGTCTGCGAATAAATCCCAAATCGGTAATCGGATCCCGAAAGCTGCTGTGCCTGTTGCTTAGAAAGCAGCATGCTCAATAGCTAGCTGTCAGTCGCGTCTTTGCCATAGTGTGCATTCAACCTTCCTGGATTCGCATTAGCCCGGTCGCCATCTTGATAAAGATAAGCTGCAGAGGCCTACAAATATCTATTAGCAGACCAAACACCGGCCCGCGCGATACGTCCGCAAATAGCGCTTTGTACCTTAGCGACCATATCGACAGAGATTGAGATGGTCAATTTACCTGAACGGCAATCTCTGTAGCACACATCGGCACCGAGGATTGCAGTACCTTATCATCGCACTGGTACTTTCGATCCCATCTCTTTGTCACGGCCGCAGTTGTTTGTGCACTAGCCGTCTGTACGTTCCCGCGCGAGCCACGTTTTGGTGGTACTTACTTCTCTGGCCTGTTGCTGAAAGATCGATGCGACCTTTGTTCGCCCAACTTATCGCCGGCCGGTTCCATTGTCATTCTATCGCCCCCGCTAAGCCCTGTACATCGATCTGCGGGCCAGTACCTGCGAGGTCAAAGCCCGGAGCTCTCCGAGCTCTGCAGAACCCGGCAGAGTCTTATCTCCCAGTGGCGCCACTGTCACCGATAATCTGCATTAGAGAGTACTGGACTGACAACCAGATCACTGAGTCATGGGAACTTTGACCAGTCTTACCTATCAATGCAGGACACCGGCGACTCACGATATGAAATTAACTGTACGCACCCGCGCGCCGTGGCCAATTCGGCATTTTGAGCCACTGCCTGCTGGCCGCAGCATTGATAATCTCAGCACGCCAGAATCTTTCTTTCTCTCCTACAGGGCTACGAAGCGGCGGGCGAAGCTCTTGCTGGGCATTCAGTCTAGCTAGACAAGTCCATCCACGCTTTACACCGACACACCCAATATTCTCACGTGGGCCAATCCTTGATATACCTTAATGAGGTCAGCTGGACAATCAATCCTTCACTTGCTGCCGGCTGCCAACGGGTCCAAGGGACGGCCGAGTATGCGCCCTCGCAAACGGTTAGCGCCATGCAAGCATCCGCAGTACCGAGACCGGTTGGGGCGAGCGTAAAACATTCGCGAGTCCGGAGACGCACTGTCCTGCTGGATGCGTCAAAGTCGCGCACGCGGGCCAGGGCCAGGGCGAGTCGGCGAGTCCTTCCCGCGGGCACTAGCGGGCGCCAGCCCAGGCAGCGGGCACGCAGGGGGGAGGGCGCGGACTGGCCGAGTGTGGGTCCGGCTACGCAAAGCTGGTTTGGAAGATAAGCCGTGGACCAACTGACTGGGCGGAAGTTCCGACACACCGGCTGGATCTTGTCTTCGTATCGAAGACAAGATGACTTACGCAAGCCACCTAGATCACTGCAGCACATCCCTTTCGCGCCGGCAGCAGTGGAAACAGAAGATCCAGCATCACCACAGCAAATAAAAACGGCAGCAGTGGCAGCGCCAGGCCATCGGCACCACCAGCATGGCGACAACTTTGACGTACTTTGCCAGCCTGCTATATTCGTGAAGCTGTGAGGGATCTGTACCGTCCAGACGCGAGGGACGGCTGTTCGGGTTTACCCGATCGGGAATAAAACGCGCTTAGGATGACGCGACGCCACAGCTGCAGCGCGCACCTGGCTCGAACATTACCAGGTCAGGTCCAGATCAGGTCCTCTGTCCTTTAGGCCGTGACCCTATGCGGCCTATGCTGTGTGCCGTCCTTTGCCGCTCATGGGCCTTTGCGGAATCTGTGCGTTGCTATCGCGGAGGAGGAACCGCAGCGGCAGGAGACAGACATTGCGGGCGCCGAATGGAAGTGCAGAATTGCCTGATCGGGATAACTGCCGGGGGGGCGTGAGCTTAGAACGTGCGCCGGAGCTTCGAGTCAACAGCGCTAGTACAAACAAAGCAGTTTTCCTTGGATTAAGCTACGCCCAGGCCCTCGAAGAGTCGTATCTGTTTACCTATACCCGTCCGCATGCGATATCGTGTGCGGTACCGTGCTTCTGGTATATGTCAGACTGGTGCGGGTTTTCGGCTCTGCGTTTTAAACTTTGCGCGTTGGCAATCGCTGTTACTTCCTCTTTTGGGACAGAAATCCTGGTCTCTGGCCAACACTAACTGTTCTGGCAAAACCCCCTTCGGTGGTGCCCTAAACAGCGGTCCCGTCAAAGCACTGTCCTCTTCCAATGTACGGCTGTTTATGCGATTATTGATGGTACCTCTCTGGACAATTATCTAGGGATCTAGAGGTGACTCGACTATCCCTGCGAGATCGTGACCCACCTCAGGCCTGATCCCGTATATATATCTATCTACATGTCCGCTCTTGTTTGTCCCTGTCTCTTCATCACATCTATAATCGTCTTACGCTATATAAACGTATAATTGTCCGTACGTATTCGTGCACGCATAAATACCAAATACATATATATAAATCTCATATATACATCCTTTATATACAGATCTCATATTTTGATCTTATATATATATATATATATTCTCTTTTCACATTACCACCAAGAATTGTACGAACGTTGAGCGATGGATTTGATGAGCATACTGAACAACGGGGCCAAGCAAGAAGAGAAGCCGCTGGCTGAAATTAGTGCATCTTCGTGGGCGCCGCACTTTTCTCCTAAGTCGGTGCGCCCGTTTTCGCAGTCGCCGACTCCTAGTTTGGCCAGATCAGAGACCGATAGAACGTCGGTTGCGTCGTTGGTGTCAGCGGTATCATCGCCGTCGATAATCGGTCTTCTCTCCCCGCGGTCTCCTCACTCGCACATTCTGCCAAACAGATCTGAGCAGTACACGCAGAACCACTACCATCATCCTCAACCAATGTACCATCAGCACCACCAGCAGTACAGCCCGTACATAGACTCTCCGGCGATGACTCCCTCGCAGCAATACAATGGGGATTACTTCCATGGCTACCACCCACACGGTGGCCCTGCTTCAGTTTCCAGTTCTGAGTACGTGGGTTACTCTCCGTCGTCTGCTCCTCAGCAGTCGTTCGGACTGAAGCAATTCGCCTGCAGTACGTGTGCCAAGCGATTCGCTCGTCGTAGCGATCTCGCTAGGCACGAGCGAATCCACACTGGCATCAAGCCACATGTTTGTGAGGTCTGCCAGAAGCCTTTTATTCAGCGGTCCGCTTTGACTGTACATCTTCGTGTGCACACTGGCGAGAAGCCTCACAAGTGCGATACATGTAATAAGGCGTTCAGTGACTCGTCCTCGTTGGCGAGACACAGGCGTGTGCATACGGGCCGAAGACCTTACCAGTGCAACCAACCCGGATGTGCCAAGACGTTCACTAGACGAACCACCTTGACTCGTCACTTGAACTGCCATGCATCTACTACTCTACCTGTGGTGTCGACTCCTATCCAGTACTGCGAACCTGAACACTATCATTCTCAGCAATACGAGCCGAACGTCTTGCCGTTCCGCCTCGCTGCTTAATAGTTCTCAAGCTTGTGGGTTTTATTTTATCGGTTTTTAATTTATTTTTGGATCGCGCTTTTTTTGTGCTATATAAAACGGTCTTGGGTTTTTCTGATGTGTTCAAATTGTGTTCAAATGTTTTTGCCTTAATTTTTCTATATCTTTTTGTATAACAAGGTGTTTTTGGGTTTTGTATAGTTATCACGATTATCCTGTAATTCTAATATCAAATGTTAAAAAACAAGTTATTACTAATAGTTCAAACTTCAAGTATTTCAGCGTGATCCAGTATTTGTTGTAATTTGCTGATATCTACTGGTATCTCGCATGTTCATTGTTCAAATATTGGGCTTGCAATTTCAAGTTGTCATCGCTAATTCTGCCAATGCCCTTGTATCTAGCTAACCGTTTTCGCAAGAACTAGTCGTAGGAGATTAGTGGGAGCTTCGAGAGCGTCGCAGCACGCATTACCTGCGTTAGCATCCCTCGTCGTGGAATTGGATCCACAGCAGCGTTCTTGCGATTGTCTTGGGATTCTTGCAGAAGCGTGTCACAGACTTTTGATTCATATTAAATTTGATTTATTCGAGGCCCCGCAATGCCCACCGCCAGCGTGCCATCTGACGAAGATATATACGGAATATTGGACAGAAGGTCTTTACCGCTGTCATCTCAGTAGCATCGCCAAGTCGACAAGAAATTCGCTCGAAGGCACCCGAGGAATTGCAAAGCCACTTCAAAGGTAACGTTTAGTATTGGTAAGCCTGGCCGCTGCCACGCGGAAGAGAAAAGCGGGTAAGTCTGCGGTACCTTTATCTGTATCTGTGCGCGCGCACGCGGCGGCCTCGGTGCTAGAAACAACAAAACAAATTAGGTGCTTTTTGGCGCCCTATGCGTCATGAGTCACAAGTGGCTTGAGCTTTTCTTTTCGGGTAGGACTATGTTCGTCTGCAAGATCTGTTCCCTACGTACCTGCCGGCGGCAATTCCGCCTGCAGCTGGCAGCAGAACTGAAACAGCCGAAAACGGCAGTCTGATCCCCGGGTTCATGCGTTTGTGCAGTCGTCAGCATTATTCAAAATTGCAGTCGCGTCACTACAATAGTATATAGCTGACATTTATGCGAATACTCTTAAATGTCACTTTTATCATTCTAGTCTCGTATTCGGTGACAGCGGCGATTTGGATCAGACGCGGGTAACGAATGCGGTCAGTGCTCACATTACAGCATTCAGAATAACGAGTTGAGTAGCAGTTTGTTCATCCCTCTTTATCCGGAATGTGAATGAGATGACCTACTCCTCGCAGCCAGACAATCCATACGCGGCATTCATGTCTTCTCAGCCGTCGCCGCCGTCGTCGCCGGTTGGCCATCCGGCCGGCGCGCGACAACAACCAGAATATCCGCCGAGAAAGACGAGAAACGACCACAGGCGTCAGGCGTCTGGGAGCTCCAGCTACGAGAGCAGGCCATCGAGGCCAAAGTTTGCTGAATCGTCGAGCTTCATTAATTCACGCCACGTCAACGGTACGCAAACGAACCGGTGTAGATGTATGCCAAAACATATTGTTTGATCTAACGTCTTAGATGTTTTGAAGTTCGTTGAGCGGGACTGGAGCTCGCTGTTGTCTGAGGACTGCAATCCTGTTGCCGTCGCTCTGCAGCTGCTTGACACCAGTTCAATTGGCCGATCCGGAGAGTACGATGAGTTTCTCGAACTTTCGCATAGATTGGATCAACTGATGCACACACTTGCAAATGGTAGGTTTAGGTTTTTGCGTTAACAATAGATCGCAGGCAGCTGCTGACAAGGTTCAGAACACTATCAAGACTTCAACAGCTCGATCGACAAATTCAAAAATGCCATAAGCAGTATATCTGATTCGGAAAATAAGATCAAAGACCTCAGAAACATGCTCGTCAAATCGAAAATGGAGCTGACAATGAAGCAACCTCAAATGAGAGGATTGGCCATGAGTTCGCTGAGATATGGCGAAATGCTGCGTATTATCGATCTGATCGAACAGCTGCAGCTTGTGTCTGAAGATTTAGAGCAAGCCGTCTCCAAAAAGCAGTTTCTAACCGCAGTCGCGGTGCTGCAAAAAGGTACCAGACTAGCAAATCACAAAGACCTGCAAGACATAATGGCTGTCGAATCAACAAGACAGTATATCCGAACTCAACAAACCGTAAGAATGTTACATACGTTGCCAAGAGATTCATGTTTTTAAATTCGTCTTAATAGGCGCTGCTAGATACGCTCATGGAAGAGCTACACGATCATCTGTACATGAAATCCCCATATTGCGACTACCGGTGGCAGTCGTTTGAAGTCGCAAGCGACGAGTGTAAGTGTACTTGCCTCATATGTCTCAGCATACGTCCCTAATTCGCTTATAGTACGAGATTTTACCCTTGTTGAGGCCAGTGTTATTTCCAACACACCTCGAAGTACGTTTCAGACAGAGTGAGATTTTTTTTATCGTCCCATCATACTAACAAGATAGAATCAATGACACTGCTTGAAGCTTTTGCAGAATTGTATAATCCCGATGAAGAGGTGCGATGTTTGTATTCTCCCAGTTCAGTCATAATCAATATTGACTATATAGATGTCGGAAGACACATCGAAGGATCCCGAGGTCGACTCGTTCAATTACATGCGGCTGTTACTCGAAGCTTTGAACAAACTCGAAAAGCTACCGATGGCGGTCCAAATAGTATCTCAAAGATTACCAAGTGAGGTCTATAAGCTGGTCGACAACGCCATATTAGAAGCTGACAAACGGACTTCTAAACGTGAAGGCTCACCGCAAAAGCCGACCGTTCAATCGAGGGACGATAAAGACAGGATTTCGGAGGAACATGCCTTGTCTGTAAAGGATCTGTCGCTCAAACTTTTCCCCAAGCTAGAGGCCATATTACAAGGACAGCAACTAATTCACATAGTAGTACAAGGGATAAGTAGCCAATACAATGGTCCCAGGATCAACGGATTGCCGTTAGAATACAACTACGAGGAAGCTTGGAAGAAAGTTCAGGTCGAGGTAGGGCTTTTTCTAAACGATCACGTTTGCCAGTCCAGTTCTTTAACCAAATCTTATATAGGTCCAAGCAATCTTGCATGACTATGTCACCGATAACATGAGGACAGAAGTGGTATTAACCGATCACCGGTCTCTTGCCCGCGGAGCACTAAATGGCAAAAGAGATAAGAGACAAATGAGGGTATGGTAATTTGCGTTTCACTTACTGTCTCTTTCGCTAATGTTTTAGATTTTATTCAAACTGTCGAACGCTGATCCATCCAAGTTGATATCTTTTGAGGACGTCATTCTGCATAGATAAACAGCACAAGTTGCAATATGGTTCCACGCTTTATTTCTTCCGTAATTCTCTACTATCTTGATCATTTATGGCGTGGTTATTTGTATGTGTGACTTTTGAAGTGTTATTAGCGGCGCCTCTTAGATTGAGAGATTTAAAATCTCGTGGCAAGTCGAAGCTTTTAAATTCCGTTGACAAAGTTATAAAAAGTATCCCTTTCTAAGGGAGTCCTCATGTCCTTATCTTTTTGAAAGTGTTTGTAAAGACCTTCTTGTGCGCCATCGCTATATTTAGTCTGCATCCTAACGCAATCACTACTTATCTTGGTACCATGCTAGTTCTTTTATCACACAGAAATGGCAGCAGTTTCGCGCTTAAGCCAATCCAAAGCGTAGTCCCCTTCTTTGAAGTACGACTTCGTGGTTGCGTACACCTTCTCATGATACTCGTTTATCCATCTCTTCTCCTCGGCATCCAGCATATTAACATCAATCAGCTTCTTACAGAATGGTACCATAGTTATCGTATCAAAACCATAGAACTTTTTACCGCCGAAGTTGTTAGGTGTCTTCTTCTCCACAACTAAAACGCAACTCTCGATTCTGATACCAAACTTGCCATCTTCATAATATCCGGGCTCATTCGAAATGACATTGCCGATCTCTAATGGAACTTCGTTGTATTGGATTCTGGTTCCTATGCCAATTGGGCCTTCATGCACATTCAGAAAGCTACCGACACCATGACCTGTTCCATGTCGATAATCTAATCCATGTTTCCACAGATGCTGCCTCGCCAAAATATCCAGTAAAAACCCTCCTGATCCTTTCGGGAACACGGCTTGTGCAAGTGATATATGACCTTTCAAGACCAAGGTATACGCCCGCTTCTCCTCTTCAGTCGGTATTCCGAAGTGAAGAGTTCTGGTAGAGTCCGTTGTTCCATCACTATAATAGATGTTAGCCGTGGTCTCTAAAAAGGTCAAAATTTAGTTTCATGGAACGTACGTAAATTGGGCGCCAGAATCACAAAGATAAACTTTATTTGGATCAATTTGTGCGCACGTCTCTACTTCCGGTTCATAGTGAATGATGGCTGCGTTAGATCCTGTAGCGGAAATCGTGGAGAAACTAAGTCCGACAAAGTATTCTTTTGCGCTATAGGAGATCAGTAACAGCTTCGAATAGCAGAATACAAAAAGTATCGTACGCTCTAAACTTTTCAAGCTGATCTGCAGCAGTAACCTCGTTGTAAGTCTTTCCATCATTCAGCTCTCTCTCCAACCATGAGAAGTATTCAATCTGAGCAACGCCATCTCGAATATGGCAATTGATCATTCCCTTGACCTCAACTTCATTTTTGATGCCTTTGAAGTTCTCAATTGGAGCAGGTTTGAGTGTCTTGAGCTTCTTAGGATCCACCGATTTAGTTAGTGCCCAGGATGCACTAGCTGTTACAAGTAGCTTCTTCTCTTCGGAGGAGGTCGTTTCACCAAACAATTTGATGTCCTCAAATATACTGTTGTACGGCTTGATTGTGACAGCAGAACCCAGAAATTCCGAAATCTCGTCGCTTATCTTTTCCTCGTCAACATAGAAGTATGCGTTGTCTGCGGTCACGAATGCATAAGAAAAAAAGACTGGATTGTAAGGGATACTTAGGAGCGTTAGTTCTACAAGAAGACAGAGTAACACCGACTTGAAATCTTCACTCACTCGTTTCCACGGAGGTTGAACAGCCAAGCTGTCTCATCCAGCATGGATACAATCAGGCCCGACCCGGACTGCTTCTCGATCTCCTTTCTGATTTCACTTAATTTCTCTTCAAAAGGCTTCCCTGAAAACTCTAAGCCTTGAATACGTAGTTTCTCCTTCGGTCGCAATGGCCTATTTGCACCCCATATCATATCAATAAGATTGACATCCATTCCGATCAAATGTCCGCCCTTCTTGCTCTTGAGCTTTTCAGTCAATTCCTTCGCCTGAGCTACAGTATAATATTAGACTCACGTCAAGAATTCAATCATCGATAAAGCTATTAAATACCGGCATTGATTAGAGTAGCATCGACGCCGATATTTTTTCCTCCTTGAGCTTCAGTGAGTGCCCTGAATTTAACCCACATTAGAATATATAGTCCACACAATCACTTCATGCATGAGTATCTTCGCAGCCACTTACCACTCCTGCCAAGTGGGAACATCGGGAAGCCCTTGCTTCAACAACTCCCAGTTTGAATCAAGCTGCTGTTCAGCTTGAAGAAAGTATCGGCCGTCGGTCGAAAGGGACGCCTTTGTGGCCGTGATTACAGCAAAACCTGCCGACCCAGTGAAGCCTAGTGTTGAGTTGATTAGGACTAATTATTGCTATGCTAACTTGTGCAACTCACCGGAAATATATTCACGACGGGCGTCCACTGGAGCAATGTATTCACTTTGGTGGGCGTCTTCGGAAGGAACAACTATTCAAGCAGCAGAAGTCAGTGTCTGTTGGAGTTCTCTACCTATCTCTCATCCGACATACTGTATACTTCAATATTATGCTTCATCATCAAGTCACGCAAGACTGCTAAGCGACCGGTAGTGTCCACCTTCGTTGGTTGGACAGAGGAAGACATGGTACGAGAAACAGGCTGAGGAAATAGGCGAGAAATAGCCTTCAGTCCAGTGGAAATCATGCAAAATATCAAATAAGCAGCGAATTAAAAGAACACCAGGGTCGTACAACTGTGTCTAACAATTTCGCAATATATGACTGGTTGGTACAACTTATGATATTTGTTGAGAAATACAAGATGTAATAGACCTGCTTAGACGGGTGGGAAAGATCTGAAGCGATGTGCCTCTTTCTGAGATGTAGATAGCATAAATTTACCTCTGCGACTCAAAAGCTTTGGGCAATTTACTCTAAGCCAAACTCCGCCTTTATCATCATCGGTCGCTGTACCGTGAACAACAAATTACAGATTAAAACAATCTTGACTAAATATTACTCTGAAAGCAGCTCTACGGCATTGGTCATTGACTAATACGATGAAATCTCCACTAGATGCTGTAATCATTCTTTGTTCGCGCTTTCATTATTTGTAAAAAAATTATTCCATAAACTTTACATACATGTCAGTCCTTCCTAAGATATACAATATCAGCATAACTGAAATGAGCACAATATATAACGAGATTTTAGTTGTTTTTGAAGTAAAACTGACACCGCAGTCTGCGTGTTGTTGAGGGATCTGAAATGAATCTCACCGATGTGGCAGATCAAATTAGTCCTCCCAAAATGCAAAATTAAGCTACACAAGCTCTGTTGTACCCCAATCATTTACGATTTTAACAAACATTTTTTTGAACAGTAGACGTCTTTTTCGATGCCTATGACTGGGTTCCACCCCCCATAAAAAGTTACAATGATGAATCAGGATGATTATTCTAGAGCTGTAGAGGTAAATTCTCTTTAAAATAGGACTTTGAATTTTATCAATCGGAAGAGATCGTTGATATGTGCTTTGGTTAGTTAGTCCGAACACTATATTCTCCTGGAAATCCTCAACAGATTCAACGGTATGATTATTTCTCCATAGAGACTTTATTTTCAAAATAGAAAACAGTACATTCTGACCAAAATCGCGAAATTATAGAATTCAACAAGAATTACAGAAGTTACAGAAATCGACAGAAGGTTGGAATCTTGCAAGTTTACTTCTGGGACATAATGATCCAGACGTCCGATTTTTTGGAGCATTAACATATACCGTGAAAATAAACAATGATTGGTGAGCTGGGTGATAAGTGCTGTAGTGAGTGTAATACATTGCTAATGGTATGGAACAGGGAATCTATTTCACCCGAGTCTGTCCCAGAGCTAATCTCTGAGCTGTTAAAGTGGTTCTTTCTGTACCGTAGTGGTCCGAAGTTCATTTCGAGAAAGCTTGCATCCACTCTTATTTTGGCTCTTGTGAAGTTTCCTCATATTTGGCTGTATCCAGTTCAGGATGTTGTGCTGTCGCTTGCTTATGGTAGCGTCATTCCGATGTCAAGCGATACCAGAGATGATGTTCAAGATGCATTGAACAATTTAGAAACAGCAGATATTTCCACAGTTCTTTTATTCTGCTCGATCTTGGCTGAGGAAGTCTCTCGAGCGGATGTACGTAGACAAAATAGGTATCTTATCTCCATCTCAAAATTCAATGATGTTCTGCTTCTTCTAATTGCGCTCACATTTTTATTAATAATAGAGCTCCTCTGCATGAATTGCTGGCTAGAAATACTCTTCATGTGATTCTGATACTAAGGCCAATCTTTGACAAACGTCTTGAAATATCTGCTGAAGTCTACAACGTAACGATAGATGCGCTTACCAGCTTTCGTTCTTGGACGATGTCCTGCGTGCATGCTGACGCTAACTCCAGCTCAGTAAGACTCTTATCGGATATGGTCCCAAGCATTGCAGGATGGATACTCGTAGAGGATGAAGATTTGTTCAGCACGGTTTCGGAGGTCTTGGTGGAGCTTACAGAATGGTCCGATAAGCTGTTTTCAGACCAAACGATGAAGACTCTGGTGGATTTGTTTGCTGGAGAGTGGGGAACTAGTCGTCTAAGCACTATCCTTTCTAATCAAGGAGATATGGAAGATAACGATCCTTTCGTCAATCTGTTTGTTACATTTGCGGAGTTGACCGTCAAAGATATAACTTGCAATCTAGATCAAATGCAACCGAGGACAATAGTCGAGATGATGCTATCATTAACTGCTGTACCTGGATATCCCGCCGTTGAAGAGTACTTTAGCAGACGGACGCTTGATTTCTGGAGTTCAATAGCAGATACTATCATTTTTGATGACAGTGGACGAATTACGTCAATTCAAGCCGATCCAACCAGAGCTATTGTGACCGAGGCTCAGAACATCTTGATGAGAGTAATTGAGTCCCTTTGGAAGAAACTACGAGTTCCTCCTAGCAGTATCATTGCATCTTGGAGCCAAGATGCTCGAGATGGATTTTTCTCATATAGAAAGGATGTTGTAGATCTTATAGAGGCTTCATATCAGCTTGTCAGTTCAAGACTTTTTGACATGTTGGTAGATTACATTCTTGAATCAATCAAAACAGTTTCTACTGACTGGGAGGTAAGTGAAGCAGAGAAGATTCTGGCAAAAAATACAATTTGACCGGCTTGTAGGGCATCGAAGCTTCGCTTTATTGCATAAATTCCTTAGCGGATATTTTGACTGAAGAGGCAGATGAGTACAAGGCATTACAGCGTTTATTGGACTCGCAACTTTTTGAATATCTCTCAACTGCTCCTATACTTAAAGTTAAACAGACCACTGTTATGTTAATAGGTATATCTGTAAACTGGCAAAGTAGACAACAGCTACTAATATTCTCCAAAGGTTCCTATATAAATTTTTTTCAGTCTAAACAGGGAGAATCTTATATACCTCCGGTGGTGACCTTTTTGTTTAACTGTCTATCTTCTCCGTCATTATCTCTATCGGCTTCGAGATCGCTACAAAAGGTCTTCACAGTCTGTAAAAGGGATCTTGTTACTGAGATCCCTGCTTTTATCTCGATATATCGAGATCTTCGAAAGATTCCGCTTATCGATTCATTGGCTAAGGAAAGGGTTATAGCTGCGGTGAGTGCTGTCATAGAAGCGTTGCCAGATGAGGAGCAGAAGCTTGGTTACCTGGGTGAACTTATGGCATGTCTTCTTGAAGACACGCATTATGTTGTGCAAATGTCGACAGAAGGTGATGTAGAAGAAGCGATTGAAATGGCTTCTTCAATACTAAAATCTCTTGTTGTAATGGGAAAGGAATTTCAAAGACTTGAAGAGCCCTCTGACAAAGAACTGCGGTCTAAGCTTGATGCTATATGGAATACGGGTAGAGGCGAGGAATTGCGAAACCAGATTCTAGATATCATATATACTCTCAATCAACGAACTCCTGCATTTGCAGGCGACTTGCAGATAAGAGAGGTATATCTTCATTTGTTCCTAACTGTCACTTGAGAATGAATCTAATTTCACTAGAATGCTTGCTCCATCATCCGCACTGGATTCACGGAGCGACTACCCGGCCCATTCACATGCCAGATTGATACCGTGTTGAATTTTATTGGATCAGAAGTGATGAGTGGACATGAAAACAGTATACTTCCGGTATTTTCATTAGCTGCCGGATTTTTAACGTCTCAATCGGTCAGTGGATCGACTTCAATTGATAATGAATGTCATCAGATATTAAACCTGTTTTATGAAGAAGTGTTCAGGAAAAGTAAGGTTGAATGTACTTTCTTGTAGTTGTTACATTGGCTAATGCTGATCATTAGATGCGTCCGATGATCCGGACATCTATCAAGGTATGCTTGAGCTGATGGTTAGAACGATTCCACGATATCTAAACGTGCTGTTTTCAAACGAATATATCGAGCCTTTAATTGTTTTTGCAGCGTCAGTTCTTCGACATACTCAACCATTGGTTTTAAAGACTGCTAGTCTATTCTGGGTAAGAAAGAAACTAATTAATGAGGTCGGCCGTAAGCTTACTATTGCTTTATAGACTGAACTTGTTAAAGCTAAGCCGGAAAACGAAGAAATAAAGTATGCTTTAAATATGTTCATTCAGACTGTCGGACCAAAAGTTTTAGAAACCTTAGCCTGGGTGAGTTGAAATGAAAAATTGGCTAGTGTTGAACAAATTTTAATCTCTTCTAGGCCGTGAGTGGCAATGCTGCCAGGAGCCAGATAGACAAGTACTCAGCTATTTTGAAAGTGTTTTTAAAAGAGCATGCTCTCTTGACGGATAAATGGCTTAAAGATAACTTTGTGAAAACTGAAATGTCTGGATCAAGAGCAACCGAGACTGATCGGCGTATATTCTCTGAGAAGATTATCCGTCTGCGCGGTAAATCGCCCACAGACACGATTGTTAAAGAGTTTTGGTTGAGCTCGAGAGGGACACAGTTTGATTATCTGTAACAATCTCTCCGAATTTGCTATTGAAACATTTATACTTTTATTATTGAAGCTGTTACTTTTTACAGGTCGGCATTAACTGTTTCAATTTGGCATTTCAAAATTGATTCATTTAATTTTGTCTGTAGATATCCGAGCAAGTATAGAAATCGCTACTAGTTATCAACTGTATTATAACTGCCTGTGCTTTACAAGAATTTATAGATACCGATATATGATTAGCATAGCATGTACAAACATATTTCAAGAAACGAAAGACACAAAGCATCAAACCAACTAATTTTACATAGAATTGAATTGCTTTCTTAAGATACATCGACGAGGACAGAAGAAAAATTACTACATTATCCATTCGAAAAAAAAATGAACACAAAGCGTAGCGTTCGAGATATGTTCAACAAAGAAAAAAATAATACAACCCCTGTTTATCGGTACATATTTACAAGTGTATAGTCATGAGATCGTTATGTGAATACTGTTTGTTGCATAGCGGACACTTGCGTAACCGAGCATTTAATCTATCTTTTGCACATTCCAAACAAAAGCAATGCCCGCATGCCTTTATCACCGTATCTTTCCAATTTTTTGAACAGACTGAGCAAATTGCAATGGACTAGAAATTAAGATATTAGAGACCAAGTTTATAAGTGCAATAAAATGTGAACACGTGAAATTTACCCGAAGAGCTTCCAACTGATCGCTGTTGCCATTTGCATGTATAGGAACACTTCCACTAGGCTTTCCACGTTCAAGCTCCACTTTCAATTTCTCTATTTGCTCCTCTGCTTGTCGTCGTCTCTCGGACTCAGCATTCACGCTGGCTGACCGAGACTGTAATTCAACATATAGCTTTAAGAGAAAGTTAGCTACCATATTTCATTAATTATGTTGGTACGTACCTTCTCAATCTGTAGCTTCTGACTTTCCAAACTGATCGTATGTTCGGCAGCTTTTTTCTGAGAATCTTGCAACTGCTTCTGATATAATAGGCGAGCTGATTCCAATTCTGCCATCTGTTTTTCTAATAGTGACTATAGACTGTCAGATTATGTCAGATTAAACAATGTCAATTTAACGTACCACTTTTTGCGAGGTAGACTTCTCCGCATCTCGTAATTGTTGAATAATTTTGCCACTAGCCTGCGATTGAGCCTTCAAACTCTTATTTTCGAGCATGGCAGCTTCCTTTGCACGCATAGCAGAGAAATATTTTTGATCCGCCTTAGCTTTCTATAGATTAAGTGTAAGAAACTAACTCCGCAATCATATTCAGTCAACTATATTTACCTCCGCCAACAGCCGTCCCATTTTGTCTTCACGCTCAGCAATTTCACCAACTTTCCGAGTACTCAAAGCATGTGCTTTGTTGAAAGCTGCCTCTAATCCAGGCAATTCAGCAGATAAGCTTTGGTTTTGCTAAACGAAAAATTAGCTTCATGAACTCTTAGTAACTTTATATCTCGTTTATATTCAAATACCTTTTCAAGCTTTTCAAGTCTCATGAGTAACTCATCCTTTGAAAAATCAGATAGATTCGACGCCGAATCACTGCCATTTACTTCAGCCTTGAGTCGTTGAATTTCTTGAGTCAGTGTTTCTATACGTTCACCCCTAAGCTCCGATAAATCTGAAAGCTCCTTAAAGGCAATCGATTTATGTTCATCCTTCGATTTACGTATAGCTAATTCTTGAAGTAATTCATCCCTGGCCGCTCTTATTCGGATAAGATCCTGTTCTGATTTTTTGAGTTGTTTCGATAGATCATCTGACATTGCCTGGTATTCTGCAGCTACCAGATCCCGATATTCTGTTCGTTCGCTGGATAACTTTTCACTCTCTTGCTTTATTATGTCGTTCAGCACTTCTAAGTGATTTGATCGTGCTGATAATTCGTCGAATCTCACCTTGAGAATTCTGTATGGATCCGAATGCAACACATCTGCTTCCGACAGTGACGTAAGCTGAAAAAGGGATCAATATACTACATATTAAATTGAGAACTAAAATCGTTGAGTTACCTTGATATTAACTTTACTTATATCATCCATAAGCGAAACAACCCTCGCTTGTAATGCTCTTATCTCTTCAGATTGTTTCATAACAACTGCCTCGGACTCTTTTCTTATATTTGCTAAGGATTCGTCATCGACTATATCAGACTATTAAAATCAGTAGAAGTTCAACTTAATTGTTTATAAATGAAGTACCTTCTTCTCAATATCAGACCTCTCATCACTTGATCCTTCTCGTTTGATAGACGGAGATGTTGCGCCTGTTCGTTCAATTTTTGAGAGAGTCAAACTCTTCAATCGGTCAAGTTTTTTCTCTGCCGACATGAACTTGAAAGTAGCGTCTGTTAATCGCCGTTCAAGGATTTCCTTTTCATCTTGTAATCTGCTATTTTCCACCTTGGCAAGCTTCAGTTGTAGCGACAAGTCCACTAAATTACTTTGCAACTCTTTGATAGAAACTTCCGAAGACGATTGCGATTGGAGAGTCTGAAGTTGAGAGAAGAGAGGTGCAAGCGAGGACATTATCAAAGCTTTCTTGTTGGAAATATGAGATGAATAATCTTTGGAATCAGAAAATAATAAGGATTTGGGGATAGATTCAGCATGAACATTGGCCACTAACAAACAACTCATTAGCACAAGTTTTAAATGGCATATTGGTGACTTTCTGAATTATTTAAGCATTTATACCTGTTACTATTCCACCAAGCTTAACGCTGACTTCATCCAATAGCTTAAAAGACAAGTTAGCACGCGTACCTGCGAACAGACAGTTCGATTTGTACAGATAATTACCTGATCCCACCAAGCCTCTAGCAATCGCAGATGATCATCGTGATAAACCGCGCGCAGTTCTATTTCTTTGACGCGAGTCTGCAAGAGGTCTCTTTCACGTCGATAGATTTGCATCTGCCGAAAAATCGCTTCCTTCTTGAATAGCTAATTGCAAACTCATCAGTAACAGTCAATTAATAGCAAGATATTCATCAGAATCTAAATGGAAGTTGCTCCAAATTTCATACCTCGACATCTTCTTGTGTCAACGGCCCAGTCAGTCCGTTTGCAAAATTTGCCCTTGAAGAGCTCTCCGTCTCCAGAGCCTGCCGTTTCGAAGGAGGGGTATCTGGATCAGCTTTAGCGACCAAAGCGCGTTTGCGATCATCCATGAGCAGTTCAATCAGCTTTACACTGGCTAGAAAACCCGCCTTGAAAGAATGAAACAAGCAACAAGCGTATAATCTGAAAATATGAAATAGACAAAACTTGGAGGTTGCTCGTTAGAGATGTAAAGTAATGATGTGATCATAAATACGCACTAAGTAATTTTTAGCACGGAATAGGAAACCTGCAAACTGCGAAACCTTATTCACTAATAAAACAAAAGTGAATTCGCATTCGGGAGTGAGATTACTGGGGCCAGCGTCTTCGTCAACTGCAGTGTTGTCGTTGCCTCTCAGATGAGTTCTTCACCACTGGCATCAATTGTAAGCTGGTTCTTCCGTCGTTATTCTGTTCATTAATTTAACGATGGATGTTGCTTTAGATATGCTCTATCGGTAATCCTGGTGTCCAATATGCTCAAACTCGACATTCGGTAGGGCATCTTATGCTGGATATGGTTCGCCAGCACTACGACCTATCTCCTTTTAAAAATGAAACTCGGCTAGATGGTGTAATTACTACAATGCGGCTTCGAAATGGGAAAGAAGTGCTGTTTTTCAAATCTTCTAGCTATATGAATGTCAGTGGTTCTCCGATTAAGCAGGTTCTTAACTATGCAAACAGTATGTATCGCGAACGTTCTCCTACGCTTGCTGTGGTTCATGACGAGCTGCAGCTGGCCTTAGGAAAAGTAAAGATGAAATCCTCAGGAAGCGCCAGGTAGACAGACATATTTTCTATTTGCCAATATAATTTAATAATCTTTTCAGAGGCCATCGAGGTATATTAGACGTTATGTCTAAGATTGGCTCACAGGTAAAGTTATATCAGAAGTATTATGTTATTAAGTTCCACAAGTTTATTTATCTAACTGATTCTCATTTTCAAGCCTTTCACAAGAATACAAGTGGGCATAGGACGACCCGATAGTAAACATCCAACAGCCGTGGCGGACTACGTACTATCAAGATTTACAAGATTTGAAAAAGAAATATTAGAGAAAGCCACCTTACCACTGCTAATTCAAGCTCTAGAGAAATTATGAAATATCATTACCCATATATTACGATACTGTATGTAAACTAATAAAAACTGCACCTCAAGATACGCTGCAAATCTTAATAGCAAATAAACGAAACGAGAGTAATTAGACCGATGATGCCTTTTTATAATCTCAACCTGTTATTGAAACGGGCCATTATGCTTCAATATTATTCACAAAAAAATTTATCGTTTTAATGGCTAAGTCTCGAATCTTGTTCTTGAAGTAGACCATTCAACTCATATTCTTGAGCGTCTCGAATGCGTCGATCATCTTCTATGTCGCCTGTTTGCATGTAGCCACCGTTGGAACCGCTCAATTCTTTGTTAAGAGCTTGTTCATGCCCAGAGATTCGGATCCAAGTAGTGACAATAACAAGGAAGTAAAAAAATACAATGAAGGAGACAGAGTAGATAATCATTATGTAACTAGAATGGCCGATCCCACTCTCAGCAATCAAATTTAGCTGCTCTTCATTTGCGAACATGAATAAGAAACCAGAGGCAACTAAAAGAAAGGGCGTTAAATACTGGAACGCACGGATTTCATAGTCCATCGCCTGATCTTTCAATACAAATGATATCTCAATAATCCTAGTAACTCCAGCTCCCATAAGAGCATATCCAAACATTGCATGAACTTTCGTAGATAATTCGAGCTGCTGTGCATGTACCGACATGGCCCATCCGGTAATAATCATCACAATAGCAGGTATATGATTTCGTCTGGCTTGGCCCTTCGAATGAGATAGGAAAATACCAACCATGCCGGCACACCACCAGACAATTCCCATGCTTGTATGCTGATAGTCTCCATGACTCCAGGCATGACCCCATCTGTGCTCCGTGAAAGTATTCACAATACCCCAAGCAGTGATAACAACACTATCGAATAACTCCTGGCTCCGACCTGTGCGTGCAAGCCATTGCTGACCAGCAAGTAACATAATCAAAAGGATTAAACCATAAGCAATGAAAGAGCTGCCCATAATCTATATTCGTTAGAGGATTTCAGATTTGGTCGTTCATTCAGATAACTTACACCATGAGCCAAACACTGCCCCAGATGATCGCCACGACAAAATCCAAGAGCAGTGATGCCACCAAAACCCATCTGAACCCAGGTGAATACTGGAAGCGCTTTTCCCACGAAGCCATGCGCAAAAACCACTACAGGTCGAAGTTTTCGGTTGAGACCAAATTCTAAATGCATCTTTAAGTAGGCACCCAAAGCGACCTGAGCAGCGACAATTACAAACATGAATGGAGCAAAGGATGAATGAATATTCGATGCGAACTGGCGACCCTTATGCAAATGACCTAGAAAATACGCTGAAAGAGCGATAGCGACGCCAGCGATCTGGAGAGGAACATGAAATCGCGACTTGGTCATTCCCAAAACCATGCCAAAAGGAAAGATGAATCCAAAAGACAAGACCATGAACTAGAATACATTTCCAGATGTGAGTTAAGCGCTTCAACAAAAAACATCAGCTCTATTAGAAGAAAGAACTTACAAAAATGTGAACCCATAATATCGAGTCAATGGGCTCAAGAGTCACGTAATCACCTTCCGGTATGTCTTCGGTATGATGCTCATGAGCATTCGCGTAACAGACCAGTGAAAACAGTGCAAACACCGGTAATATCCGTCTACTCGAAGAAGATATCATTTTGAGGAGATATCGCAAATATTGAAAGTAACTTTTGTTACCAGATGCAATGAAATAATTGCGCGGCCACTGACGTTGTTCCGACAGGCAGGTTTCCAACTTTTGATACTTGCGACCTAAAGCGTGCAAACGTGAGCACTACCGTATCTGGTAAAATGTCCATGCCGCGCTGCTTGGATATAGGGTCCGACAAGCTCCTTATAAATCAGAGTCAAGTTAAGAAAAGCCAATTGAAGTCAAACCTTCAAAGGAATAGATCTGAAGATTTCTCGTAATACTCTATTAGCAAAATCGATAGGATTACTACTTTTAATATGATGAATTTAGAAAACATGCGGTCAAAATACAATGTCAGCGTACAACACGATTGAAAACAACCGAGCACAACATAGCAAAAAAAAATATTACAAATTAAAATGTATTCCAATATCAATAAATCATATGCTCCAGTTCGCGTGTACAATTAAATCATTCTCGGTGACAAAAGATTCGTCTACACTATTTATCATATTCTCACCACAAAGCAAGCATTCTGCGGAAACAATAGCATCTAATTTCTCATAGTTCTTGTCCTTCTGTATTTGCGATTGTAAGCCTTCTATTTCTTTTCTCAGCTTCGCATCTGCCAAAGATAACATTTCATTTACAAGGCAATCGCTATGAAACGCATGCTGGCACGGAAAGACGTAAAATTCCCGAGCCAACAAAGGAAAAGAGCATATGAAGCATCGTTCACCTGCCTCTACTATCGCAAATCTTGTGGCAAGGTTTGCAATGTCTGATTGAATGTTCTCGGAAGTGTTTGCAGATTCATCCATCTCTTTACGAAGGTTGTCGATATTTCTGCTGTACTCTTCCAACGCGGAGCAGATTTCTTCTTTGAAGTCGTCGATTTTAGTAAAATCAGGGAAGAACGGTAACAAATCCTCTATTTTGAGAAGATCGCATCTCTCTAAAAATTCAATAGCGGATTTTATTCCCTTCTCCTTATTGACAACTCTTTTAGCTACCCGCAGCCATAGTTTCTTTCTAAGAGGAGCATCGCTCATTGGACGATCGGCAACGACACTTGCTAGCTCAACATTATCATGTTTGAGAGCCAAATTTACCGCCTCTTCATAGAGGCCCATTGATGAGTATATGAAGATACAAGACTGTACTCGCTCGTGTTTGATACATAATCGCAAAGCAAAATCGGTGTCATAGAAACGATCGTTACCGTAGAATTGCAAATACTCCAGTAATGCTGACTCGTCCCGAGAGCGGTGACTGGCGTAAATAGCAATCAATGTATTGTGGACCGCTGTATCCTCACTTTTGAGTTTATTGATAACGTACAAGAGATATTGAACTGCTTGGTTCTGCTTAGTGTTAATAAAATATGAAGCCAAATCAGATCAAGCGTTTAAACAGTTTACCTGCTCAAGTGCACCTGTAACAGTCACGCTATAGCTTAATATTGCTGGAATCAATTTTCGGGGAACTAACTCAGGAACGCGCATCCAAGAATCGACAGTTTCACGCGGACAGTTCACCAGT
The DNA here is from genome assembly GCA_030580435.1 of Babjevia anomala. Taxonomy (NCBI): domain Eukaryota; kingdom Fungi; phylum Ascomycota; class Lipomycetes; order Lipomycetales; family Lipomycetaceae; genus Babjevia; species Babjevia anomala. The sequence goes on along the minus strand of JAKTSW010000020.1, from coordinate 56,970 downwards.
AGAACCGTGGCATATTTGTAATAAATTTCGGGCTCGTCTTGTTTTCTGAGAATGTATAAGGCCTCGTTCCATTTTTCTAGTCTAACCCAATAGGATAGCATAAAGGAGTAATCGTCTACACTATTGGCGTAGAAAAGAAGTTCGTCTTGCCTTCCATTTGAAGATATAATATCATAGGTAGTTTTCCGATCGAGGTCCTTCTTATGGCGGACAACAAAGTCTTGAAATTCGACGCGAACTTTCTCGACCTCATCTTCTTTAGCAGCATCTACCTTTTTTGATTTCTTCACTATTCCGTTTACTCCATTGGTATGTTCAATTGCTGCTTCGTTCGACTTCTCTGATAACTTCGCCGAGACCGCATCTTCTAAAGTGTTTAAGTCTTCCATATACAGTTCCACGATCCAGCTGGCAAGTATCGTTCGCTGCATTAACGCCTAAAATTTTAATAAGTTAGTAATAGATTGGAGATAAACAGAGAGTATATATTTACCGCAGGTTTCATTCCAGACAGCTTTACAATTAAATATCTCCTCAATGCGTCGGACTTTTTGTTCTCCAGAAATACAATGGATACACTTTCAAATGGCTTACTACTGCGTCCTAACACGTTGGCAGCTTCGATGAAAGAGTTATTGACTAGAAGAAATTCACCGTTGGCAACAGCTACTGAGTCTTTTTCTTGAGGATACTTTGCCATTCGTAGAGCCTCGTCAAAGCGTTTCTTAGACAAGTAAATCTTCCATATATCTCTGTCTTCGCGAGTGACGGTAATTTCGTAAATATTTTCCGATGAGTACGTCCAGTATGTTGAATTTTTCAGATCAGAGGTTAGCCCCAAGAATTTTTCATTATAGGGCAAACGTTCGTGGAAAATCAATTTGCCGTCTAGCATATTCACCGCAAAAATTTCGTTGTCTTTGAGAATAAGGATGTGATATTTTGACAAGGTAATAGATGAGATTGGTCCTTGACCGGGTGGTAGCTTGGATTCCGGATAAAGTTTGGAATCTTTGTATATGTACTTCCCCAGTTCCGAATTGGGAGGGGCTCCGTATAACTTACCGTAGTAAACTCCTGATTCGTTTAGCCATGCAAAAGACCGGTCTTCTGTGAGTTCCGTATCCTCATCTTCTGGCGATATAACCAAAACAGCATTGACAGCAGGCGCATAATCTTGTCGTGCTAGATTGTGATGTTAGAGGAAGAAATTTCATTTACACACACAGGACGAATAAAAGTCGCACCGGGAGCTATTTCAGCATCAAAATTTTTGGTAAATGTAGGACTGACATCTCCAGGAGCATGTCTAGTGATCTTGGAAACCCAATGGAAAAGGCGCCCAGCTGAAGCGACCATAACTTGTCGCAGATCGGGTTTTCCGGCTAGAATACCAACATAAATACCGTCGATACTGCCTCCACTAGGTACTTTCCACACCGGTCGAAAGTACCGCTCCTCACGCTTAAAATACTCTTCAGCCGGCTCTATGTACGTTTCTATAATGGTGCCATCTGCCGTGCCTATCAGGATCGCCTTGGTCGATGAAGTAGGTTGAGACGGATTCCAAGAAACAGAGGTGATAGAGTGACCTTTCAGTCTCGATAGTTGCTTTGGTTTAGCGGAGTGTGAATTGAGGTATAAGTTTTCAGACATTGTAGTAGTGAGGAGGAGATGCGTCCCCGTAGGATCAAGAAAGATATGCTTGACTATACCAATTTCGGATGCTTTCTTTGGTAGAGTGACATCTGCAAAAGTCGTCAGTTCGATCATTCGTATTAAATGCTTCTCGTCATAATCCCTTGACCAATCCCAATTTTAATTGAATCCAGATAGATGCATACCATCAATATCCTGAGGGTTATTCAAATCTATACGCAGTATTCTCCCAGTCGACAGAGCCATGTAAAGTATGTTGTTAGATACTGCCATAGCTGCCATAGACGAAATTTGGAACTGCAGCTGCACTCTTTCCATGCTGAAGATAGGAATCTCTGAGTTGGCCGATGCATTCGGAGGCACGACACTCCGGCCATTTAGCCCGTTCAGGGCAGATGGTGCAGGATATTCAGAATAATCCATGGTTCGGAGGACTAGACAACTGCTTGATAATAAAGCCGTATGAACAATCGTATTGAAGCCTGAGTTTATGTCGTAGTTGTAGGCCCGAGACCTTAACTTCAATATCAACTCAACCACTGCTTATTTAAGGCGTAAAAGCGACAACTAGCAATCTATCGCTTGTGAGGCTGATCTGTCTAGAGGCGAAACCCTAAATGAGTTTTACAAGCCCTAGTCGTTATGGGTCAGGGAGATAAAGACAATGGTCAGGCACAGAAACACCGCGGGGGCACTACTCTTGCCTGTCACTTCGGTTTCAGGTTTTGCCAGATACGTACGTTCCTGACGCCAGTCCTTCGTATCTGCATTTCTGGATTTTTGGATATTTTACTTTTTCTTCTTTTGATTCTCTTATATTTCTATAGCGTTCAGCTTTTGTCAGATTGCATTTAAGAATACACATGGGAGTTTTTTATTGAGAGTCAGTTTGAGTTGCCCGAGTTGTCTGCTTAAATATAGTACTTTTCGATGATACGTCTTATTGACTGTACAGATTGAGTCAAATGGCAGTCTTTTTACCTCAGCCATCTCCACTATCGCCGTTGCACCCGTTGTTTAATACTACAGGGTCCATAACTGGGAACTTTGCGTCGCATCCTTCGACTGCTGTCTCAAGTCCCACGTCGTCTGTATTTTCAGAGTCGTCGTCTGGATTGTTGGATGAAGTATCGTATGCATTTGACATTTGCGTTAAATTGTTTGATAGTCCGTTAACACTTTGAACAGACGATGGGACGAATCAAATGTCAGCGAGTGGCTTCGATCTGTGAATTGTGGGAAATATAGTCGTTTATTTGAAGGTGTGTGATAGGCTCATTTATGCCGCTGTTTTATGCAGGTCGCGAGAGGAAGTTACATAACTAATCGTTGAAGACAATCATATAAACGGCGAGGCTTTATTGGCATGTGATCAGAATATTCTTCGTGAGTTGGGAATAACGAAGGTTGGCGATAGAGTGCGCTTGTTTGTTGCGATTAAAGGTTTACGAGGCAAATGTTATTCTTCGATACGGAGAAGCAAGGTATGTTAACTCATAAAGGCTTTAAGATAAACATCCTTTCTAATTCTCGCAGGATCATTCAGTGGCGTCGTATTCGTCGCAGCAAGGAGGAGTAGTATTGATGTCACAGAGTACCTCTACGTCACAATATCCGGCGTCACCAACTGAAATATCGTCGTATCATCCCAGGCAATCAATCAATCCTAATTCCGGTCTTTCACATCCCACACAATCGACCCCCTTGTCGGCATCTTCATCTTCATCGGCCTCTACTACAAAGCATGACTTCTCAAACCGCTTTTCACATAGGAATTCACAACCGAGCAGTTCTTCCCGTGCAACTTCTAGCGGGACAGTGGACGCTGGGATAGCCAGCAATGACAATGTTTCACAATCAGGAGATGTGCTTACACAAGTAAGCTGAACGTTGTTGATTAAGTTCCGAGGTAATAACTGATTTAATATATTAGAATACGGTCAAGTTTATATTTGCGCAGGGTCAGACCAAGATAGTTGACATAAACGGGTGTTTTAATTCAGAATCAATAAAAAAGAAAGCTTTAAAATCCATCGGTATCAAAGGAAATGCAGATAACTGGTGTATTTATGCTGCAAATGAGAGCAAGGGTGTGTTTAAATTATGTTGCCTTCGGCAGAGACTTTCTAACAGTAATAGCACGTCTTGTTGAAGATATGGAACTGGTGGCCATCTGCCATACAGTTAGTCGACCAGAAAGAGAGAGGTTGATCTTGTGCAAGACTGGAGTTACGCCAAGTACCGAAGAAGTTTGTGCGTCTGTTCATATTGCTAGAAACCAGGTCAAGCTTGCGCAAAAAGAGCAAGTTAGCAATAGTGATGGGGAACATCCTGCAGATGAATCTATGTTGTCTACTGGCTCGGTCGATAGTCTTGGCACGCAATCATCGGATTCAGTGGTTGCTGCACGGACAAAAAGATTGCGTAACTTCTTCGGACAGCGACCACCTAGTGAACTGATTTCATCAAATCTTGCTGAATACTTTCCAGGTCATGAGAGTCGAGTGCTAGAACAGACCGTACGCAATTCAATGCGGCGGTCCAAGAGAATCTCAAGTATGAGTCGGCGAATATCTGTGGCGACAACAGCGTCCTTCTCGTCAATTAATCGCGAGTCTCTGCCGCCTCTACCAAATGTTGGTGACGCCTTCCTTGGCACTTTGAACAGTTCGCCTGCTCATGGTTCAATTAAGTCGCCATCTCCTTCCTCTGTCCGGGTATCTACATCGTTGAGAAAATCTGGATATTCGCCACCTAACTCTATGCGCTCTTCTTCCTTGTCCAGAGAAGAACGGCAGAAGCTTTTTTTTGATGATGAGACTGTCACAGAAGATGACCAAAGGATATCAAGCGTTCATCAACAACGCCATCGAAGCATTATCAGTAACGCAAACAGCTCAAGCAGTGCTGTTGCTGGAAATAGTGTCAACAGCGGTCATGAAGTAGCTGAACAATTCACTGGTACTTCTCCGTTATCGATTTCGTCGCAAGAACGTCAAACATCTGAATTCTCTGACATCAAAAGCGAAACAAATACTGTTATGTCTGATAACAATTCGTATATTGAAGTGGAAAGTGTGGATGATATTCTTGAAGAGTTTTCGGACGATGAGGTAAACAATGAGGATGGAGGGTCAATTCGATGGATCAGAGGTGCTCTGATCGGTATGGGCAGCTTTGGAAGCGTTGTTTTAGGACTCAATGCACTGACAGGAGAGCTTATGGCAGTGAAACAGGCCGAGCTGACCAAAGGTGATAAGCATGGTGAGCAGCAGCGGAAGAAAAGTATGCTGGATGCGCTGCAGCGAGAAATCGAGTTATTGCGAGACTTACATCATGAGAATATCGTCCAATACTTAGGATTTAATTCAGATGATCAATTCTTGAATATTTTCTTGGAATATGTGCCCGGTGGATCAGTCGCTGCGTTGCTGAGTACATACGGACCATTTGAGGAACCACTCATAAGAACATTTGTTAGACAGATTCTATGTGGCCTGAATTATTTGCATGAAAGGGACATTATTCATCGAGATATCAAAGGCGCTAATGTGTTAGTGGACAACAAAGGAAAAATCAAAATCTCAGATTTTGGTATATCGAAGCGAGTTGAGGCCGGTTTGCTGTCGACGGCTCAGCATCGACCATCATTACAAGGATCGGTGTACTGGATGGCGCCGGAAGTTGTGAAGCAGACTTCGTATACATTGAAGGCAGATATTTGGTCGCTGGGATGTCTAGTGGTCGAGATGTTCACTGGCACACACCCATTTCCTGAGTTCAGTCAGATGCAGGCGTTGTTCAAGATTGGAACGTCTTGTGCGCCGGAGATTCCTACAAACTGTACAACTGAGGCTGTGGACTTTTTAAGCAGGGCATTCGAATTGGATCATATGAAGCGCCCAACTGCGCCAGAGTTACTAGTGCTACCGTTTCTCAGTCCAATGATAGCTGGGAGTGGGGCTGCTGAGCAGGAATTGTGATGATGGAGGACTATTGTTATTTTTGGATATAGGATTTTCTTTTAGTATAGATCTTATTCGTATGTACATATTGATCTTTATAGACGATCATATTGAAAAGACAAGCTCTCTGAAGTCATAAATATAAAGATAAAGATACGCACAATGCCAGCTATTCACGTGCGGATCAATACAAGACTTTCAACAGCGACAGGAGTGACGATGTAGTCCAAACCCATATGCAGCTCGCTCAATTCTTGACTCTACTTTTCGCTGGCTCGCTCACTGTTTATACTTTATTTGTGTGTAGGAAAGTTTTCTTTGCCCTGAAAAAGCAGGCCAAGTGAGCTGAGGAACGTTCGGGCCTCTGGATCAGTTTGTGCAGACGTGATGAAAGTAATATCAAGACCTGGCACTCTGGTCCACATATCAGCCGCCCCCTCGATTTCGGGGAAAAGCTTTACGTGCTGAGACTGAAGACCGAGAGAGATATTTCCGAATTTGTCACCTGAGGAGTTCTTGACACCCTTCCAGTCCTTGATTCTAGGCAGGACAACGTCCACAAGCGTAATCAAAAACTGGTCCATGAGCTCACCCTCAATCTTGACTCTGGCACCCATACGAGTACGTCGTTTAAGTCCCCAGCCAGGTACAGCCGTCCTAGAAAATATAGGGAAAGAGCGCTTGCCTGAAATTTGCTGCAGGAGAATGCCAGCGGGTACAGCAAGCTCACCATTTGCTTTTGCTTCCTTTACCCAGCAGTGAAGCCAGATGGCCTCGAGCTTAGGGATATTCCGCCAGTCGCGTGGGACAATTTTTGGGAGAGGAGAGGCAGAACCACGGGGGAGCATAGCCGGCCGGTTTAGATGGTAAGGTGAAGAGCCATCCCATTCGCGTAAAGGGTTACCCTTAAATCCCGTCTCACCATGCTTATAGTTAAGTAGAAGCATATCCTGCTGAACAGTGTTAAAGTACAGTTGATCGAGACGGGACGGCTGTGTACGCTGCGGACGGAACAGATGTGAGCGAACGTCCCAAACCGGTGTCAATACAGCTCGTCGAAATCGTGGTTTAAGCGCAGATTTGTTGATTCGTATGCGGTGATGAATAGGTGATACAATGGACACGCCGGCCTTCATTGGAATGGAAGTTGTGTGGAGTAGGGCGCAGCGTGAAGATGAACTAGATGGTGAGGTGGAGAAGCAAGGCCGAGATGACAAAGCGAAAATGCTTTTATAAGGGACTGCGATAGTTGACATATTGAAAAGTTGAGGAGATAATATTGCTGGTAAAAGAACAATTCATTAACCTGCAAGCAGACTTAATTGCCACGCAGAAACCTTCCAAAGTGAGGTTTTGGCAAAGGAATATTATTATATTGGTCGGTACCGAATCATCGTCACCCTTTTTTGGTGTTCTGAGTTAAAAATTTGTCGTGAAACGCTACAAGCAATGCGCAGATGATGAGACACTTATACTTTACAGTTTCCCTTTGAAATAATCGAGCAAGCATTTATAAAAAACTCCATTAAATGTATAAACTCTATATCTTGTCTCTACGACTTGCCAACAGAAAATTACAACGCTAGGGCAGTATCATGTAAAGGAAGAGAAATAGTAAAACAGATAGACAAAACATGAAGAATGTCTTCTAGAATGCCTTTCAATACGTTTTGGATAATACGAAGAGAGAATAATATGTAACCTGCAGGAGATTATGAATGATATAATGGAAATAGGGAAATGAGAGGCATATCCACAATTTTCCAAAGAATAATCTTGCTTGACAGAAACCTGAACATATGAAACAACAAACAGGAAGCAAGTATGTCTAGTAATCGGTTATGTTCGTATTCGTGATATCGTTTATTTTGTGTTTGCTTCCTCGTGCATCTTTTGATTTTATGCCAGTGTTGTGTTCGTGATAGTCGCGTTTTCTCCTGGAACTGTTGGGATTACCTTTATTGGCATTGCGCTTCTCATTGATTGGCTTATAATCTTTTGTTCTCAGTTGGACATTCCGCTTTTCGTCGAGATCTTGGATTCGCTGAATCTCGTCTTCTTCTTCCTCGTCCTCATTGTCACTTCTTGAGTCGTCAGCCTCTCCGCCACATATAACTTTGACGGCGACGTTCACTATCATATAAAACCAGGCAATAGCAAGACATTCAATCATCCACAACAGAGAAACAAAGGAGTATTGCATAACCTCGGTGTAACACTGCTCGTCCTCAGCCCTCAGATGTGTTGTATTGAGGTTCGGATGTTTTGCGATATTGCTTCCGGTCATATCATCAGCAACAAAAAAACATGTAGAGCCAATAAGCTTGCGTGAGTCAAACATGGTTGAAAGAACTAGCTTGACGTAGAGGACATGTCGAGCGATGAACCATGTTATGATGAATATCGCAAACATGACATCACAAAGCATCTGATAACCAAGGTACTTGAGCATCTTGGCCAATGGTAAGATGATGTCGCCGATATCCATCAGACAGAGGACAGCGTTGCCAATACGAGTGAAATAATGAGCGTACGAAGCGCTGAGCAGACAAGAAGTGATTATATGATGTGTGAACATCTGATGATAGTCTTTCCGCCTAGCCTCAATGTTAAGCACAAAGTTCTGCTGGATGTAGAACGCAATCTGAGTGAGGTAGTACCACTTGAAAAGACCTTTGAGTTCGCGGTGTGGCCAGCCCGTCCAAAGACTATCAGTGTTCATCCAATACGGGCTGTTGTACATGAGATACATTCCAAGACTCCACGACATTGAATAGCAGAAAAACTGCCAAGCTTGCTCGGCAAATCTAACTTGAGCCTTCAGAGGGGATATTCCTGCGCGACGAGCATATGGGGTGAAAATGTAGTCAATAGCCACCGCTCGTAACATGGTGAGCATGATGGCCAAGAAGAGAACCAGGTACGCGTCGTTGTAGCCCTTACCGTACAGTCCCGTAGTTTCATTGCGATATGATAAGAAAAAGAACTTTGGAGTGAAGTCTTGCGGCATGAAGAGGTGGGCAAACGCAAGGCCGGTGATAATCTTCGTCGTTAAACCTATTCGAAAATAATGTCAGCAAAAGAGTAGTTGTAACAAACCTTATCCCCTCTATTGCTGCCAGACTTACCAATCTGATTGCTTGCAAGGAATTCCAGAAATTGATAGTGTCGTGAACTAGCCGATTTATTTCTCCTCGGAGGAGATACTGAATTTGAGGTTGTTGACGAAGGAGACACGCCCGACTGTTTCAGGCTAGACGGATTCGCTGGTGGATCCGCTGGCAGATCCACCTTGCTAGTGGACAACTGTTGCGTTCCATTCTGTTTCTGCGCAAGGTCAGACGAATTGGCAACAGCCATCCTGCTGAGATGCTTGTCGAGGGGTTTGAGGTGAGGTAGGGAAAAAAGAAACGACAATTAAAAATTCGAACACAAGAGGTACCAATATGCGTGAAAGAGTGCTAGAAGACGCCAGTCAACTGACGGCACAGTTTAACCACGAAGAATGCTGTGCTATTTTGCAACTTTGTCTCACGAAAGAGATAATTGGACGCTGATGTCGGAATAGAAAAATGACAGACCAGGTACCTTGCGCTGAGTGTGTACTTTGATGTTTGGAACGCTTTAAGGAACGTGTCGCAGCATGGAATTTGAGATGTATAAAAATATTTGAAAAGAGGACCTAGTCAAAAAAAATACTAGATCAGAACTGATACAGAGAGAACATATACACGTCAAATAAAAAAAATATGCGGAGCAACTATCTAAATTGATATTATTAGAATCTGGTGTTGAAAAAAGCATCGCCGTGCCTGAACGGCGGATCTGTCCCTCAGGGGATCACGACACAACGTGATCAGGGCTGGGTACTCACAGAATACACGTGTAAATATTTTGTAAGCTTCACTCCACCAGATTTTATAGGTTATTGCAGACACTTCTGAGCAAGATCTAGAAGACTACAAATAATAAAATATAAGATGTTGACAGATTGTGAGCGTATAGAGTGTTAAACATAAGACAAAACAGCAGATCTTGTACAGTCAAAGTCTACAAATAACCCAAGACTCCATCACAAATCACAAAAGAAAAAAGAAGCAAAAAAAAGGATTTCAACGAAACTGGAGATAAGTGACGAAAACAGATGGCGTTACATAATTCGTTAAGGGACTAATTCCACATAGTTACTAGGACATATTCCAACTTGTCCATTTGCTCGTCCTATAAAAACTGTTAGTTACAAAATGAAAAAAGCGAGTCTAGACTCGCAGGAAAAAGACAAGACGTACTTGCTTGCCACCATCGGCCGCTGATATCGCTAACTTCCAGGATTTCGCCTTTTTCGAACGAGATCTCATTGGCATCCTCGGGGTTGGCTTCGTACGAGTACATGGCCCGTGCTCGCAGCGGGTAGTCCGTTGGGGCAGCTAATGGCTCGTTTCCTACTCCGGAAGGAACCATATCATTTCCGCTGCTCCCTTGACCATTCACGGTACTGGCATTGTTATTACTACCTTTGTGTACGGCATGGGCCACGCTGCCGCTGTTGCGGTTGCTGTTGGACATGCTGTTCAAATTCGAGCCTACGTTAGCCTTGCTGTTATGATTGCTGTTGCCATAGCCAACTCCAGTAGACAAGTCGAGAGTGCTATTTCGCTGAATGCTGGTCGACTCGAATCCGTTCAACTGCGCAGATGTGAACATTTGAGTCGGTCGAACGGACATCGACGTCTCTGCGCGTCCTTGCGGATAAATCCCGGGAAGCTGTTTCGATCGATCTTCGTATCGGTGTGGATCTTTGTGCAAGGCGTAAGAGTCCACAAATGCATGCGGTGCAGCCTCGGAAGTTGTCCCAAAGTAGATTATCCATAAAACCTAATGATCTTCAGCAAATTCTAATCGGTACAAAGGTCTTTGCAAGAGCTTACGTTGATAATTGACAGCAAGATGTGTCCTGCCGCGGCGGCAGCGTCCGACGCTTGTCCATGGTAAACAAGATTGTTTGTCGTGTTTGTAGTATATACCAGCGCGGTCGCTGTGAATCCGACGATCTGCAAGAGTGAGTCGAATTCACCAGCTGGACGAGAAGTTACGGAATGATACTTACCGCTACTCTATAAGGTTCGACGGCGTCGATTCCCATGACATACGTTATTGCGGCTATGAGCATGAATTGGAACACAAGACCCCACCAGCTAAATGCAGGATACGACCCCTCTGCATCCACAGCTATTGAAGCTGCAAAAGCAATGATCCACCCAATCTGAGCTGTTAGCCAACCACTTCCATCGCAAATCGGTCAATTGACAAAGGGCGGACAGGCGAAGCGACCGCATAAGCCAAATTAAAATTAAGATTCAAAAATACTACTTACGGCAGATACAGAGAGTGTCGCCAGTGCAAAAGGATCGCCTATCAACAAGCCCATATTGAACGGTGAAGGAGGATAACGGTCTCGCGAGTCCATTTCTTTTAACAATGTATCCGCCGAGTATTAATAATTATACTCTTTATCGGCGTATCACACTCAAGTGTAAGACCTAACCGGAGTGATTGCAGTGGCAATCGCGTATTGTGGTGTTTTCTGAAAATTTTCGCAAATATCGGCGGTTCGTCGAATGCAATTGCTTTATGCCGTTGAAGAGTCCACAGCCGCAAAATTAAAAAATATACTGCAATTCAATATCTGCACCCTCTCTTAGAAAAACGACAAGAATAATGAACCAAAAATTCCCAGAACTGCGCTGAAGGGACCAAACAAAAGAAGGAAATCTTCGCAAAAAAAGATGCAGATTTGGTTAGGAACAAGCGGTTAACGACTTTGCGACAGAGACAATACAGAGGCTTAGCATCGGCGATGACAGTTTGCTTAACTGGGCGTGAGTGAGTCGTTGAAGCAAGGCAATTTGTGGGCAAGGGCAAAACTTTTATTGTTTTACCCGGCCACTTGACGCGTCTTGTTATATAATCCGATACGCGTAATGTCTTTTGAAGTCGACATTGACAGGATATTGTCTCTCAAGATCAATTGAAACGATGAGATGAATCTATATACGGTTATGAATCAGATATGGCCAATTTATCCGTTACACAGTTACATTATCTAATTATTGATCTTATTTATGCACAAGCACCCAGACGTTTGCTGTCAAGCAAACCACCATCACAAAAATACCCCAGGAAGCCAGGGCGATGCTGAAGTACTTTAAGCGAGTCTCTCTGGCCGATTGCGTACGTAGTATCATGTCGACTTCGTCTTCTGATAGATTGCTATTCTGCATCATGTCTTTGGCGTCCAAGATGGGCACAATATCCGACGATCCCAAAAGTTTGTAGCCAAAGATTCCTGGCAGGATAAACGAAATCGACGTGGAGCCCGTAGAGCCCACAAAAGACAGCATAGTCTCAAGCGAGCTCACAGACATGGCCACTATGTAGCTAAGGATTATTACCAACGTTGTGATAGCGTTAAATCGTTGATTGCTATTTAAAAAAACTGTTAATAGCCAGATGAGACTGATCATAAAAAAATACCAACTTCATGGGAGAACGGTGTCGTCCTCGACTTCCTCGGTTCCAGTGAAAGATGTGGTCTAGCGAGTTTCTGCAGGGATGGCACTGCAACGGATAAGAAAAGAGCACAAGGATAACGATGGCAACTCGTCCAATCGCAGAGAACAAGGAGCGAGGGTACATGCTGATAATGTTTCCGGTGACATTATCGCCGAACGATGCATATCCCGCAAGGCCAACAGCGGTATATAGCACAATAGCTGAGCCTATTGATGACGAGATGATAGATAGGGCTGACTTTGGACTGTTGTCCCGTAGCTCGTTGACAATAGAGAACATGTTCTGGTGGCATGTAAACCCAAATACCACGACTGGCAGCGAGGCAAGCACGCTGCTTGTGCTATGTGGAAGTATACTAATTGGTCCTCGGAGTGAAGACGTATCTCCAACAACCAGATGAGCCAACACCAAAATGACAAGATAGCCGATAGCAATCAGAGCGACTACGGATGTATATTTCAGAGAGTCGAGCTTTCGTAAGAAACACAAAGGGATCAGTAGCATCCTATTTCAGTTAGCTAATAGCATAAAGTTAAGAATCTCAGGGCAGGAATATCAAATACATATCAAATACCTAACTTACATGAAAAAAGAGACCCACAGATTTCGGTGCAGCAAGATAGAACTTTGTTCAGATAGAAAAGGGAAAAAGTCACGCATCACCTGAGGCATAAGATCTCCAATGATGATCAAATATGATACACCCACGCCGAAGCACTTGACCGCGATCGCCGAGTCAAAAAGTATCGAAAGTGAAGGGTATGTTATTTGCGATATCGAGAAAAAGGAAGCTGATCCACGTTCAACGTACCTCGAACATCGGTACTGTAAATACAAGCCCGCTCCAGACGTAAAGCCAGACAGCAATATGACTAGCAAACCAAGTAAAACTCCGTCCGACATCAACGCATAAGGCATAGCCAGAATACCAGCACCTGTATCGTCAGTTTTAGCAAACCAATAAAACGAGACCTTTTCTATTACCTAGGATGGTGTTTGACAAATTCGCGATACTTGAAGGTCTTCCTGCGACACCGACGTATCCAGGAGTATTTAAACCTGTGTGATCAAGCAATGTCTCTTCATCTTCTACGTCCTGTCCATCCAAGAAGTCGCTATCATAGCTCTCTTCGGTGTTATGTCTTGTCAGTAGAACATGAGCCTCCGAGTCGCCCGGCAGTTCCAAGCTCAGCCTGTTTTGTGACATTTAGTTATTATAGGACGCAAAGAACGAGAATAGAAAACACAGATAAACAACGTCAGATCCAGCAAACGGAAATTTAAATATTCTTCAAAGAATATGATGAAATATCCAGCAACAATGACGATCACGAAAACGCTGCCAAGACCAGCTTATGTAAGTGCCATACCCCTCAAAACTTCTTGTTCTTGTGGAAGCAACCTTTATCACGTGATTAATAACACTAACAATTGATATTAAAGGTCTTTACAGTTATACTAGTCTCGATATAATGATATTCGATATAACAAAAAAACATCTGTAAAAATGGACGAGCGATAACTCGACCAGATGGAGCGATTCACAATTGAATCACTCCACTTGTTTAATACATCTGTGCTTGACTCACGACAAAACCTAGCAGGACGCTCATCATTCTCGCGGTACGCGTTTAGTTTGATTTTGGGGTTGCTGGTGTAACAATCTTCATCCAACTGGCAGTATTGAAGGTTTGATCTGTCAAACACGTGGATTAGAGGTGTAACTTGAGCGTATGCATTCATGAAGCGGGGTAAGGGTTGTTGCATTGCATTGGCTAAACGATAATCTACATTCGGTTTACTCACCAAATCGTAGGCTCGACCACTGACATATTTGGCCTGAACTAATGTGTCGGCCTCTGTATTGTTGACAGCGGTTTGTAGAAACACGAGCGAAGGTTAGATAAATCGGTGTTTATGATTAGATATCGAGTAAGGAGGGTAATATATTACATATAACGAAATCAACTCCCGGTAGGCTGCGAAAGAGAATCGTTCTCCATGTAACACTAGAAAAAACGAATAGAAGGCAGATAATGGGCTCGAAAGTTATAGTTGGACTGAAACTCAGGACCTGCTAGAGCAAGGACGGGATGGATATTGAGAATCGATAGGTTCGACCGCATTCTAATGGTATATTCTCGATCATCTTCATCTGTGCGAATAGTCGGCAATAACATCAAGAGGCTTCTTCTTTTTAAATGAACTTATACGAGAGTGATTGCACATATTAAGTTGAAGGTTGTAGAAATAATATCTCCATTAGTTCTTTTAGCTGCTGATCTAAACATATTAATTGGATAATGTCTGACAAGCCCTAGTAATTTCTTGTCTTGATTCCAGGCAACGCAAGGTGCTGTAAGCTGGCATGAAGTTTCCTTCTATTTTCTATTTCTAGGAAGTTCCATTAGAAAATGTGAACTTACGATATACCAATACCCACCACAGCTAGGAGACATATCCGCAAATGATGCTTGAGACGAGCAGCTTCAAGGCATCGAGACGTTTGGAACCACTACTTTAGTGAGTGACATGCAGAGATATATTTCCTTTGCCTCGACCCTCGCTCTTAGGCCCTTTTTTATGTAGGTCACCTTCGAACTCAAGAGGTATCTTGCTATTAGTTGTAACTCTTAACCTGTTGACCAAGAGACCAGCACCCTTCCTGACCTTGTTTGAGCCTGATTTCTCGTCTAGGGAAATCAAAAGCCCCACTATAACCGAGCCATGTCTGGACCACGTAGTGTCCTGTTATATGTAAAGTCATGACTTTGTCCGGACTAGTCCCAAATTTTTAAAATGAAATCTCCCACCTTTAAGTTTGAATTATTTTACGCGCAAAAAAATCATAAAAAGGGATATGAGTAAACCCAATTATGGATAGCTCGTCTTCGGCATATGAGCCCATTGATGAGAACTCAGATGACCGTGACCAGAATGACCTGGAGGATGTAACAGCGGATCATGTTAGTAGCTATGGTGTTGATCGAGAGGAACTAGAGACGGAAATCCAAAGATATAAGCCAACATCTGCACAAATCAAGGAATATTCTGCTCTGATCTCCACATTAGACTATTCTCACCGGACGAACTTGACCACTCACCTTGCTTCATCGTACCACCTCTCTTCCCCGGCCACTCTATTCAGGCCCGTGTGGACTAGTTGGCCTCTGCCTGCCAGTCTTGTGCCGAGGTCAAAGTTCCAGCAGGGTGGCTATAATGAGGAGCACATATTTGACAGTGCATTTGCAGATTCCGATGTACGACATGCAGAAGATTCGGATGACGAAGAAGCGTCTTCGCTGGGCAAGCAGCCATATTTAAGCGAAATTTATGATCCTCCAAAGTATGGTCGTCCGCTTCTATGTGAGATCACAGCTCACGCGACAAAACTTCTCGCTCATCTGCCATCGTCGTGTTCTTCATATGCTAGCGGTGGCGATATAGTAGAAAATTCAAGGAAAGCCGACTTCTTGCCACACCTACTGGCCTCTTCTCCCGCCGAGATAGAGGAAGTTCTACTGTACCCTCACCTGCACGCCTATGTCCTCGCGATATTGGATAATGTGCTTGATGGACTCAAAGCTATGCGCGAGAGTCATGCTCCTCGCCTTGCCAGACATAGACTAAAGCCTCTAGACTGGACAGATGTGCTTGGAGTGGCTGCTTTATGTGGTAGTCCTTGTACTTTGTCCCTTGAGGAAGAGAACTCTGCAGGTTTTTGGGAAAATGTGATCAAAGACACGAGATCAAAATGTCGGGGATTATTTGACCGAGATATCCGCTTAAACACAGATATAGCAGGTGCAGTCTCAGAGGATCGATACTGCAATTCGGTTGAGCAGGAATTTGCAGAACTTAGCAGGATCAGAGGATGGGACCCCGCGTCTGAGATCCCACGGGTTAGCAAGCGCAAGTCAAGTTGTCTGACCAAAAGTGCCGCTGGCCAAAAGAGAAGAGCTATATATGAAGACATCTTGAAAAAGCGGCAGAGAAAGCCTGTAGGAGCCGGAGAAGCCAATGACGATGGTAATGAAACGAGCCCTCCTATCGACCACACAAAATATGACTACGATAATGACGATGAAGGTGATAGTGACGAAGAACATGAAAATACTTCTGTAGATATTTATTATGATGCGAGTAATGACAGTTATGACGATTCTCTTTAGAAATTAAATAGCCTAATAGAAACGATGATGCCAATTTACGCTGGTCCTTCCTCCTCTACAATGGCAGCACCGGGCATATCCGCCAAATCCACAGTACCTACGAGCATACCCACGGTCGATACTACATCTGCGCTAGCGCTCAAGTGCCATTCTGCAGTTGTCATCTTTGAGGACGGCCCAACAGTGACCGTGAAGACTTCATCTTGATCAAGATTTTCGATCTTTCGCAAAGCTCGGAACATATCCTCATCAGTCGAGTCATCTCCGATGCACAGTATGAAGTCAGGCCGGACCCGCTCGCCGGTTTTGGGATCAAGATATTCTTCCGCTAAACGCTTCGCGATCTCACCCTTATTGACAAAACGAGGACGCACCTCCAGATTAGCTTTGCCAGCCATCACCTCCACATCGTAATTACCTGTCACGGTGTTCTCCAAATGATTCTGACACTGTCTAGCCTGGAATGCTCCATATTCCGGGTCAGCGCGCCTGTAGTGCCAAGTGACCGCACACCGCTTGCGCTCTATAAAAGCACCTTGAGTCCGCTCAGTGTAATACTTAAATATACTGACAACGTCTTTCTGCCACGACATATCCATTTTCTCAGCCAAATTCTGCCACTCACGCGATCCAACTGGTCGAAGGAAACTTCCATGCTCGGCACTCAGTCCCAACTTGTCTACGTCACCAAGCCAATGCTCTAGAAACTTCTGGTCACGACCACTAATGATATAGACCTGGTTCTTTGGATCCTCTGCTAACTTCTTCAGCGTTCGAATCACTCGATCCGTGGGGATAGCTGCCGAGGGCTCGCGCACAATTGGAGTCAAGGTGCCATCGTAATCAAATAGAAAGAGGCGTCGGATCGAGGAGTGATACTTTGAACTCATCCGCGGTCGATCTAAGACAGGCGTCATGTGCGAGTGATCAAATGAAGAAAGATTAAGAAGCAATCGTGAAATGAAACGAGACACCCAGACCTGTGTGGTGTTTGAAGTAACCTGCGCGTACAGTTTCTTCTCCAATACTGCTTTCTCCTCTTCCGACATGACCAAACAATCGTGAATTGCTGTGGCCACACCGACTGAATCCCACGGATTCACCAAGATCGCATCTGTTAAACTAGTCGCAGTGCCTGTAAATTCAGACAAGATCACCGGCGCATGCGATTCTTTTTGGCAGACAACGAACTCCAAACTCGTCGTATTCATACCGTCTCGCACCGATGTAATCAGAGCCAGATCTGCTGCTCTGAGAAGAGCAAGGTATTCATTCCTGGCGATTGTCTGCTGATAATGCTGAATCGGCATAAACTGCAGTGAGCCATATGTTCCGTTGATGTGCGCAATCAATTCAGAAACTTTTCTTTCGATCTTGGAGGACTGCGCAAATGCAGACGACGTAACTTGGATCAAGACAACTTGCCCAGCCATTTCAGGATACATCTGGAGGAAGATCTCAAAAGCGCGCAGTTTCTGAATGACTCCTCGGACGGAGTCAAGACGGTCGCGACCGACAATGATCTTCTTACCAGGATACAATTCTCTGAGAGCATTCACGTTCTCTTGTACAGCAAACACACTCATATCGGCTTCTACCCGTGCTGTGTCAATTCCAACGGGAAAAACATCGATGCTTACTCTGGCTCCATATGCGTCGACAGACGACGGCGTTGACTCAAATCCAAGCACTCTAGTGCAAGCTGAAATAAAATGCCGCGAGTAGGAATAGGACTGAAATCCGATCATATTGGAGCCGAGCATACCTTCCAACAGTTCAGTTCGCTTCGTAAGATATCTGAAATACTCCGACGAAGGGAACGGTGCATGCATAAACGTTCCTATATAAGCCTTTGGCAACCTCTGTCGGATGATTTGAGGAAGCAGCAGCAAATGATAGTCATGCACCCATATCACGTCACCTGGCTTGTATATTTCGCAGATTTTGTCAGCAAACGCTTCGTTAAATTTCACGTAGTCCTGCCACCATTTCTTCTCTTCTCTTCCGTCTGTGGGTTCACCGAGGATATAATGTAGAAGCGGCCATAAAACTAGAAAGTTTTAGAATAGAGTACAGATCGTTGAAACTGCAGAAGAGAGATATACATACTTTGCTCTGCATAAGCCTGCCATCGACTCTGATGTCCTCGATGCAGCCAGATAGGCACCATCTTTGGGCCGTCATCTTCACTGGCCATTTCTGCAAGTAGCGTTTCGGCCGCTTGGGTCTCGCGCTCGTTCAACGAGAAATCATCCGATTCCAAATTTGCAATCACTCCAGTCCATGCAACCAGGATGGTTTCCCACTTTGTGCCAGATGAAAGAAACCACTGGGCAGAATACAGAGCCGAGTTGCCGCGGCGTTGCCGGATATACATTGGCAGATCAGTGGAGTTTGCTCTCGACGAAGACCGTGCGGACAATGCCGGATCCGGCGGAGGCGATGGAGGAAGCGCGCTGGTGGAGTTAGTTGGCAGCGATGTAGGCGGATCAGTGTATAATTCATAAGGCAGCAAGTTCATGACCGTGATCACCCGACCTGATAATTCCAAATTGGAGTTTGCATCCGTCGGCTCGCAAAGCGTGATAGGATCTACTGGATCCTGGAGAGTTGAGCCAGCCATTCTAGATCTATATGGATGGAACTAGGAGAGGGGAAATGAGGAGCAGTCAACAAAAATCACGACTTGCGATAAAGGATGTTGAACAGAATGATTGAAATGCCAGATCGGTAAAGCTTCCTCGGTTTCTGCTTAAGAAGATGAACAACCTTCTAAATGTTATCGACAGGCAGGCAAGAACAAATTTTGAAGATGGAGCTGACGGGGAACTACTGAAGACGTGAGGGGGTGAAAGAAGACACAGCTGCGATAACGAGAATCACTCCGACGAATCCAGCAGAATCAAGTCTTAAGAAAAAGTTATCCTGCAAGCTAATCTACGTCAACTTCAATCAGAATACAAAGCGGGCAATCGCTGAGCTGAGTCGTAGGAGAGTCGAGGAATCAAAGACCGATTTTGTTAGTTATGCCGTTGACATCCGGCCAATTTGCAGTCTATCATTGTTAGTAGTGGAACAGAATCCCGAGAAAGCGCCAAAATTCATGCATCGGCCGTGACTAGCGCTGCTAATCACAGACAACGATTGCACGACGCTTAAGCCAACCACTACAGAATTTACTAGAACCTACATGCATAATATGTCTACTTCTAGCAAGTTACATAACGTCTGACACGACACTTTGACGTTCTCGGGTCCCGTAGATCATCTTCTTTTTACAGCATTGTCATAGACCTGGCAATCGTGTTTCCTCGTATCAAACCACTTGCAAGCGCTTCACCACTCTGAAGAACTGCTGTTAGACATTCCTGTGTATTTATAGGCACCTAAACCAGGAGCTCTAGGCGATGTCTTACGTCGGAAAAAGTGAATCACATTATCGCTAAACTCCCCGAGAACAGCCCAAGATGAGCTGTCAAATCGACTTACTAAACTCTGTTTTTGGTTTTGTTGACAGGATCCCAGCTATAGCTTTTTTTTGAGAGTTTCGGACAAGATCTTCATGTGACAGAATTTGAGAAGACAGTACTTTTTAAGTTCTTGAACTTACGTTTGCGTTTTCTATTTTCCCCGTCGAGAATGAAGGAACGTCTACGTAGGCCTTTGGGAACTTTCTTTGATCGCAAATGACCAAGGCCCTGTTGCCTTGTTGATAGCCAACGTGCATTTTTTTTGGCCTGCAGGTCTTCTACGGTGCGGCCACATCGGCCAAAAGGACAGCTCGTGAATGTGAAGAGATATCAAAAGTAGTAATCCCATCCTGCTGCCCGCGATCATCGCCCTAGAACATCGAGGGATTTGAATTGTCGCGTGCGTTAAAGTTCGCGTGTGGACCACATACTGGAAAATCCTTGCCTATGATGTGAACGTCGCTTAAGCAGGCTTTGGGCAAGAGTCTAGTCTGTTCGTTCCGCAAGAAGCTTCTGTCACATTCACAAACTACTCACTGGCACATGGCCAAGGATTGTCCCCCTATCTCCTGCCACAGACCGGCAGTGGTTTGGGCGGTGCCTTGTCAGGCTGAATCTGGACGGTACATCGGTGGTATATAGATGGTATATCTGGCATCTCCTGATCGTAGCCTAGAACAGCAACTTAGTTCCCCGAACGGTACATGGACACACTTGGGTTTTCGGCGAATCAATCGATCAGACGAAAACGACGTAAAGACGTGAGAAAAGACTTGTCTATTCTTACACTTAGTAATAAAACAGTATGCATACAAGAAAAGAAAGACGACAGCGAGTACAATAATCCAAAAGATATCCTTAAAATCAATCAAAAATTTCGCTTGATCCGACGATCCAACTTGATTCCCAAAAAAGTATCAAAACAAATATTCACAGAGTTATCCACTTGATAACAAACAGTATTATACAAGACCGACAGTGTACACCAGTCCCAAAAGTTCAGTTTTCCTACACAAAAAAAAAAGTGGCATAAAGGATTCCATCAGTAGAAATGTAAACATGTAGAGTGGACAATAGTACGTGAAATCAGAGAAAAGAAATATCAACGAGCAACTTTCGCATGCTTATTGCGGTGTAGACATATGAGCCATTGTGTTCGCAGCTTCGAGAAGCGCATCAACTCCTTGCATCTCTCCTTGCTCCTCCTTCGTATCGGCCACGTTACGCAGCGGAGCCAGTGTCGGCCTATATTCATCTTTCATCATGTCGTCTTTGCCTACCTCCGGCAGACTGCTTCTGCGATAAGTATATTCGGGAAAGTTATTAACATACTGCTGATTTGTCGCAACGGGCAGAGGCGCAAGACCGGCCTGTCTATACGAGTAGTTGCTAGTGTCTCCATACTGAGGCGGTGCTCCACCTAACGGATAATTCATCTGCTTGTAGGGATCGTATGAGGCCTGCAGAGAGCCCTGGGACGATTGAGAGGAGACGGATGAGTTTGACGAAGAAGCCGATGAGGCCGACGCAGCTGAAGGTGGCGTATTTACAGAGCTATAAAGAAGCGACGAAGCTGAAGGTAATGGAGTCTGCTGCTGTCTAGCAGAACTGACAGGAGGAGGCAGATTTACCATACCTGGGCCCCATGTTCGTCGCCTTTCATCCTCTCGATCGCTGTCGCCCTTTGCAGGAGTGTGCATCTCTACGTTGTGCTCACCAGAAGTGAACGTGGCGCTGGTTGGAGGAGTGAAGTTGGTCGAGCCGAAGCGCGGAACTGCCGGAGAGTACTCTGACTGGTAGCCAGGTGGCTTACTACCGTTCATATTTGGAGGAAGCGGGCTGACCTGAGAAGGCGGATAAAGATTTCCTGCTTGCTGAGGATGCAAACCCTGCGGTGGAGGAAGCGGCATCGCGGTCGGCTGGTACTGTTGTTGGTACTGGTGATGTTGAGGCGGTGGTGGAGGAGGCGGCGGATATGAAGAGTACTGTGGCGGGAAGTTCTGCTGTGCATAGCTGGGCGCGCCGTACTGGTGCTGCGGATACGCAGGCGGTTGGTGAGCGGGCGAGACTAACGAAGTCGGACTGAGTAGAGGCGGCTGGCCGCGAAATCGAGGAGACGTTGGCGTGTAGACGTACGGCGACGGCGTGTAAACCGAGTGTGCAGACGCAGGCGACACCGGCGGGGAGTCTCTAGGGACATACCGCGACTGATGCAGGTCAAGAGGATTCGGTCGGTGCTTTGGACGGAATGAGCGGGTCTCGAACGACAGCGACGATGTAGGAGGCGGCAGAGTGCTCTGGTCCGGCCCGACAGCTACTGCGGTTGTAGAAGAAGCGTACGAGTCCGTCGTATGCGGAGCCTGCGATTGCTGGTGCTGCTGGTGCTGTCTTATGTAGTGCCGCGATGGCACCGAAGAGAGCGAAGGCGCCGGCGGATGGTAGGGACTATTTTCAGTCAGATTCACGATAGTCATCCCATGGCGGCGAGCTTTCCTCGCCGCTTGTTAACTTAATCCTCAACTTAATTCTCAACTTACAATGTAGTTGGCACGATGGCCTCATTCGCATGAACAGTGTGAGCATGTTGTCTGAGATTATCCAATCGCGAGAACGTCCGCTGGCAGTCGCACTTGAACGGCCGCTCGCCGGTGTGCTTGCGGATGTGTCTTGCCAGGTGCTCGCTGCGCGTGAATGTCATCTTGCAATCGCCGTAGCCGGCGCACTGAAAAACTTTTGGAGGCTTGTGCTTCGACCTCTTTCCCGCGCCGCTACTCTTTGGCTCACTGTTGGTGTTGTTGGTGTTGTTGGTTGTAACGGCGGTGCCAGCCTCGCCATTCTCGCTATCGACACCGCTCGAAACCATTGCTGCGGTCACATTGCTCGCTGCGCTCGCAGCACCATCAGTGCCCACATCAGTCAAGTTCGCGATGGAGACACTGTTTGAGGACGTCATGCGGATGGAGCGGCGAATATCGCGATCTTTCGTTCGTGGAGTAACAAACAGGCTTGTTTTGTGCGACACTGCCTGGAAACCTACGGAATCTTTGAAGCCAGAGAGCAGTGTTTCGAAATTTACAAAATACCCGAGACTCCACAAAGACCCCTGTCGAAGAAACAAGGGAAATCGTAAAAAATGCGTTTGATAGGTGCGACAAAGAAAATGATCGAGAAGAAAAAGAATGGCGCAGTAGGTGGAAAGGGGCGGCATCCAAAAACAGGACGCAAAACGCACTAAATACTTTAGCCACGGTACCTGCTGGATTAATGAACAGGGTAACTTAAATGCCCTTGCCCTTTTGCACGTATGCAGCACCTCAATTGCGATGCGGCGTGGTATTTGCGGCACAACTGCCATACAGTTTTGCTCCCACGCGATCTTAGATTGGTACCAACGGTACCCACTGTGTACCCAGCTCTCAGCGCTCCGCATTCAGCTAGTCCCATTTCGTTAGACTGCTCACCCTGCGCAGGAACAAGGTGTATATTACCCGGCTCTCACGCATACGCTTTGGCTCTTTTACCTGAGCCTTGAACTGTGTGGTCCGCGTCGCCCGCGTTTCTCGTACGACTCTGTGCCGTGCGCACGGCTTTTACAGCGCCTGGAGAGACACCAAGGTTTAGCCACTGGTGTGGTTCAACGTACGTAGGCCGGCGCTTAGCGAACAGGACTTAAACTGGCGCAGTCTGAGACTAATTTTTTGGCTTTCATTTTGGCAATTTGTCGCACTTCAAAGCGAGCATATTTGAGTAAGATCTGATGTTTGAATTAAAGGCTGTATCACATACTTTGAGCGGACGTGCCAACTATGTGGCGCTTATACATTTAAGAACATAAAAGGCATGTGCGGGTCAGTTACCCACCAAAGTGACAACATTTGCGTGTTATGCTCGCCGCGTGGTGATCATCCATCACACTTGTGCATTATCTGCAATTGCACACTGCATAGCGCTCAGCGGCCTAAGCGCTGAGACGGCGGCACCCGCCAGTGCAATATAATATGATATACATGCGGTAGCTCGCAGAATACATCTGACAAGTCGGGGCTCTGCTACTCTGCAAACATGGTAGCGGTTTTGCGGGCGCGGAGATCGCGGCGGTTGTGGTTCCCGTGGTTCCCGCCCCTCCCTCTAGCTGGTTTTTTGCCGTTATTTCTAGGGTTAGGTTTTTGAGCAGTGTGGCTGCCAGTTTTTATCCCGGAATTTGCCGGGCGGTCCTCTCCGCCATCGTCTTCGTGATCTTCAGATTCTGCAGGCTCTTCAGAAGACGGCCGCACAATGTCTTTTGGCTTGTTGCCGGCAAACATAAACCGGGACTCGAGACGTTTGCGCTGTTTGGGGTCGCGCTGCAGCATCTTGGCCCAGCCTTCGATCTGCTCGTCTGTCCACCCTGTCTGCTTTTTCATGTCTGCCCGCGACGGCTTCTTGCGCTCGCTGCTGGCAAACAACGAAGGGTCGCGGGAAAACGCCTCCCACAGGTGTTGCTCGGTCCGATGTGTCTCCTTGGCAGCAGCGGGCTGCTGCGAAGAGGCCTGCTGCTGTTCCTTGTCGTAAGTCGAGTCATCTGCGACGTCCGCGGCGAGCTCATCGTAGGTATCATCGCGCTCGTCCTCCTCTTCATCGTAGATTGCCTTCAGCGAGTCAAAGATGCGCTGCTTGTCGACAGCACTGCGCGAAAGCATCACATCCGCGCTGACCATCGGCTTCCTGCCCATGTGTATCGATCCCGGCTCAAACTGCAGTTTCGCAAACTTTTCATCTTCAGTAAGTTGTTCCATCACATACCTCGAGGCTGCCACCCGTGTCGGCGCTGGTTCTGGTGATGGCGGAGCTATCCCGGTACCCAAGGCTAGCTCCTTGCCGTTGTTCTCGAGCAATTGCGTAATCACGTCCTCCTTAGTCGACCTGGCCAGCATTTTTTTGACGTACATTTCAGATACCCCAGGAAAGATCTCTAAAATCTCGCTAGTTTCAGTCGTGCGGCTTGCTGCGGTCGTTGCAGTTGCTTGTCGGGGCCGGATTTTGCTGTGCGCCAACGGATACTTGTTGCTTACTGACAATCTCTCTATTAATGCCCCCGGCAATCTCAGCTTGTAAGTCTCCAGAGACACCACAGCGCTCTCGCATTCACTGTTCCTTCGCAACACTTCCGACAGCCGTGTCTCTAGAACAAGTGATGGCAAAAACAGGTCTTCGGCGCCGCTCGATGTCGATAACAGGTTCTCAACAACTTTGTTGAGCTCCATTGCCGAATGCTCTACCAGCGAAACAAGCGACACAAAGGCTACCTTTAGAGTTGTCGCAAGGCCTTCCGAGTCAGGTTTTGGCTGCTTTGCATACACAGCCCGTAGTCCCTCGATCCATTTGAACGACACCCATTTTTGCCGTATCTCTGCATCCTTTAGCAGTAATTTGACCACACTCACCTCGTGCTCGTCCACCAGATGATTGCCTAGTCGACCGAGGAGATGTAGCGCAAGTGGGTTCAGATCGGGTTTATCTGACCGATCCATCCGCTCCATGCATTTTCTGACAAGTACCTTTAGTTCTTCAGGCTTCTTGGCAGCATACAGACGTATAAATGTCCAAAAAAGGTCCAAATCGCCGATGTCAGACTCCCCGTAAAATTGTCGATACAACAACACCATCACGTCTCGGTGAAGGCTCTGCCTTGTCCGATCCGTCATCATCCCGGACGCTGACTCTCCTTGCTGCAGGATCTCTGTCACATACGAGGCCAAGAACTTCTGCAAAGACTGCGATTCCTTCGCCACGCTAGCTGGCAGTGAAATATAGTAAGATGCGGCTTGGCTCCATGACTCGACCAATGATGTCCACACTTCTGCGGGAATCAGCGAACGCAGAGGCTCAGACGGATAGTCCACCACAGCAGGGTGCGTGCTCGACGGAGTCTGTCCCCGCTTCCTGCTGGTCGCTGGGGTTGACATTGTCTAGTTTCGATGGGTTTGGTTCTTGTCTTTTTTGGTTTTTACTGTGCTGTGGCCTCTATTATCTATTTACTTTCTGTCCCAAGCCTCGAGGAGACGACGTCAAAACAAAAATTAAGGTTCGCGGATAATTTAGGGTTTTGCGCCAGCACTTATAAGTAGGGTTTCATAATTGTGGATCTCTAAGCTTCCCAGTAGATTTGGCATCTCATCAGATGTAATCTCTCTTCAGGTTGCGATTTGTATGGCAATTTCTCTGGTTTTTTGTCTCATAAAGAATACCGACTTACTTTCAAATATTTAGTAGCGACAATTTTCTGCATTTTGAAAGCAATTGTCATACTCTGAAGGCCGTTTAATATTAACTGTCCAATAGCGCGTCTGCGACGCGTTCATATATAACCTCAATTTCTTCGATGCAAGCAAGCAACAATGTTTCCTCGTGTTAAGACCACCTATTCTTCAAGAAAGCGCAAGGCTTTCTCGTCGCCAGTCCGAAGTAAATCCGAAGTATCGATGTTGCCGTCTTCTCCTTTCCTTGGATCCGATGATAGTGCCGATGATATCGAAGAGAGCCGTACAACTGCGAATACTCGGTCTAAAAGATCAAGCGAACTGAGGAACGCTCTATCACCACTGACAATGAATTCACAGTCCTCGCCTATCCGATCTTGCCCCGCAAAGGATCTCATGGTTTCATCAGTCCCTTCGAAGCGTTCTTCAGGGTTTCGGATATACATTCAAGCCTCTACGAACAAAGAAAATAGCGCTATGGATGGGACCTCCAAAATATCACGTATGCTAGCAACAACCTCTGGTAAGAAAACGCAAGCGCATCTTGCTCTCTCTTCCACGCCAATAAAGCATACCTGCTCTGAATGTGGTATGTCCTATCAGCACTACTCTCACGTGGACAAGGCCATACATAATAAATTTCATGCGCGAGCTTTTTCAGGAATCGAGCTACCCAATTCAGCGGATCTTCAAGTTGTCCATTCGGTTAACATATCACTGTCAAAGGGCCAGGAAGATCTGGAATGTAAAATATACAAGATCACGGGTACCGATTCACGTTCCATCAGACGAGCTGTCGAGGCGCTGCTCGAAATATGCAACACCGAGCTTTCTGCGCCAAATGATGACCGTGTGTGGCTTGCTGGCAATTGTGTTTTTGTTGCTACTTTAAAGGTCTCAGTCAGTACAAGGCGCCCTATCTCTACTTCGTCTGCGATCGTGTCAAGAGCCAAGAAAGAATCTAGACTGGTAGGCATATGTGCTGTGGAGCGAATCGAAAAGGGGAAGTACATGGTTGCTTCTTCGGGTAGGCTACTACAAGCTCCGGATCTTTCATTGGTAATGGGTATCTCACGACTTTACACTTCACACTCGTTTCGACGATCTCATATTGCCACGATCTTGCTTGAAACTGCCAGGAAAAACTTCATCTACGGACTAGAAATTCCAAAAGTCTCGGTGGGCTGGAGTCAGCCTTCTGCGAGTGGATCTGCAGTTGCTGTCTATTGGAGCGGTGTGCAAATGACTCCAGAGGAGATTGGAGAAGATGGCCATAGTGCACTTCTTCATGAAGATGATTACCAAAGCAATGTACAACATAGCATAAAGATTCGCGTATATTTGTAAATATTGTATCTGAGAAGAAAAATTATCGTGTCAGGACGCGTCCGTTCGAGGACGCGACTATTTGTACGACATTGATCTTGTATCACCAGTTAATATAGCATAAGCAAAGCAGAGATGTAATCTGTATCCACTCTATATCTGCAACAAAGAATCAATTGTTTCCAAGTAGAAAAAATGCCAGCACCTATTCGTAAAGAAAAGGTGGTTCAATCCAAAGGCGATGAAGGTTCGATCTAATCAAGGAGACCTTGCAGTTACTAGTATGTGAAGTCACTGACCTTAACAGCCGAGCAGATGGTACAAGAGTATCTTACGACGCAGAATCGACCTTATTCTGCCAATGACATCTGTCTGAACTTGCATAATACTGTCTCAAAGTCTGTCGTGATCAAATCATTGGCAGTTCTCGAAGCGAAGGGTACTGTTGAATCAAAGACATTTGGTGAGACTCTGCTATAATGCATTTGAGCTTTGAGGCACTATTCTGACATACAGCTAAACAAATAATCTATGTGATCAAACAGGAAGGGCAGCCGGAATGCTCAGCGGAGAAAGCAGGTCAGATGGACGCCACTATACAGGAGCTCAAGGAGGAAGAGGCAGCCGTCCAACGGACATTATCGAAACTGAAAACATGTACGCATTCTGTCTTGGCTCTTGAAAGGATTTGTATGTTTATTATGTGTATAGCACTGGCAAATGTCTCGTCTACATCTACGACGGAGGAACTAAGATCTCAGGACAAAGGCTTGACTGAACAGGTATGCTGACTTGTTCTTGTAATTTGACAACGACGTGCTGATTTCATAGATCTACAAGCTGTCAACTAAATTAGACAAGCTAGTAGCGGCATCTTCCGGGAACGAAATAGCTGTATTGGCAAACACAGTGGATATCCAGAAGTTGAAAACTGATTTACAGTTGACACTGAAAGAATGGAGAACTCGCAAGAAAATGGTCTCTGCTTTCTAGAGCTGTAGATAACCGGCGATTAACTAATCTTTGGCTTAGTTCATGAACATGTGGGCCCTCATAAAAGAAAATGTAACCGACTATAAAGCTCTATGGGTGAGTCTTTGCCAGAAGTGTCCAATCTCTGATACTGTTCTAATCTCGTACAGGAGCGACTGGGATTAGAAGACGACGATGATCTTGTCCCAGAAGACATCGAGAAAATCGCTCGGTTAGGGAAATGAATCCGGCCTTCCAGTCATGAATTCGACTGTTCAGTGTACCAGTTCGAGAGAAGCAGCAAAGCGAGTTACGTCTGAAAGTACAGTTCAAACCTCATAAAAGAGCCAGATACATGTACCGCTAACAATAGGGTTCAGTCTGGCCACTATTACATGGCCGCGGATTGCTGTAGGCTCAGACCTCTTTTTTTGCGTCAAGACGTCGTACGACTTAGCTCATTCTTGAATCACGAAATCTTTTACACTCTTTCTCATGAGTAAAAGTTGACTGTAAATGTGAACAAGAATTAACAGAAAACTTTATGTGTTTAATGGACAAATACAGGGTCAGAGTTACTCGGTGGCAGTCAACTTGATTTTTTTTGCACATGACACTTTTACAAGCAATGCCGTTCTGCCATAAACACGGACCGCATGTCCATATATTTTTTTAGATTGACAAAAATGGAAAAGCGCTTGAACAAGCACTCGGATCCCCGGCAAAACCTCTTTAAATTGTATCCAAGCTAGTCCGAGATGAACACTACTAGTAAGTAATGCGTCCAAACTACCATCAAGTCAACTTGCAAAGGTCATAAGCGTACGCCCATCATAGGTCTAATTTGTATGAGATCAATTATTGGAAGCCGAAGTGATATCGTTTTAACATAGTGCTAATAGTCACTATAAACCGCCGAACCATGGTCTTAGCAAGCAAAAGAGATTGCCTCCAGACAAAAGCGATTCCTTTTTAATCTCCACTTAAGTGCCTATTTGTTGGCATGACATTTCGTACATTTGTATTGTCATGCATGACCTGCATCTGATCTTACTGACCTCGGATCGGAATCAGGATAGCTTCCATGACACCATCAGTTTGCGCGTTTCCTCGCAACTGCTTGACGCGGCTAACAGCAGTAATTCATAAAAAGCAAGGAGTGGTGGACGGAGTGATATTTGACAATGCCAATTTACGTGCATGGTTTAATAATAATTACAGTTGAAGGAACGAATCGAGATTTAAGCACAGGGGCAATATTAGATGGTACGTTTTGTGACTTTTTTGTGACCTAAACCCGCCAACTCATTTGTTTTATTTCGTCGATTCCGCCTGTGCTTTTTGCTCTCCAGTGCATCAATTCCCACACGTTCGCTCGTATCATTTCTCCTTTAATAATCCAAAAATATCGGCTCAGGTTCCCTTTCTCAACAATTTCATTTCTGCATTTGTCATATTATTTGATATAGCCTGGGACTGCTTCTCTCATATTTTCTGTCTCTCTGCCAGGCTGTTAACTCATCCCTTGCCTTTCAATGGCATCTAACGTCCAGTTTCTGCAGCCTGATTTCTCTTCTGCGACGCCGTCAAACTCATCTTCGTCTAATATCTTGTCATATAACTCGAATTCGGGATACAAGGTCTCGCCCGCTTCGTCTGTGACCACATCGTTAAGGACTTCTCAGCTTCAGCATCAGCAGGCGACGAATATGCCGGCCGATATGCATTCTGGGGCGACCATGTCTGGGATGTATCCTGCAGTCACGCAATCGCATGTTCAACCTCAGAAAGCGCCACCGTCCCAGCAACAGCAACAGCAACAGCAGCCATCTAATGCTTTGGAAACCAGCAGAAGTCCGCCTAGCAAAAGTATGAAATTTTTTATTGAAATAGCTGAGCTTGATTTCGAATGTCTTCACCATTGTCACATGTTGCAGGAGATCGCTTGATCATGAAATGATTTGAAGATATATCTAGTGATTCATTGACAAATATATATGAAAAACATTATTTCTAATCTTCATGTCATAGATCTCTCCCATGTACCTTGCAAGTTTTTTCGCCAAGGAACATGTCAGGCTGGAAACACTTGCCCGTTCTCGCATTCAATGGATACTCAGATGGAACAGGCTCCGTGTAAATACTTTCAAAAGGTGAGGACAAACAATTGGTTATCTCATATTAACCGTGTATTCTCAAATAATGGGCATAATTTTAACTGATAACTTTCAGGGAAATTGCAAGTTTGGAGCAAAATGCGCGCTGGCTCATATATTGCCAGATGGACGCCGTGTAAACCATCGAGGGATGCAACAGAATTTTGGCCCTCTTCAGATTGGCGGAAGGAACATGTTGCCTGAAAACTCGTCAGGTTCTTACTCTAGTAATCCTTCTGCTCTTGCAAGATCTCTAGCTGGAATGATGAATCACAGGCAGCAGTCTTCTAATCTACCTCAACAAGAAGAATTTCCACCTTTAAACGCTGGCCAACAGTCTCGTCCGATCCAGAACGACTCTTTTGAATTCACATCATCTCCTCCAACGGAAAGCTCGTATATTTCGCCGTCGTCTCAGATAACTTTGGGTCCTCTTGACGTTTCTCTACCTGGATCATTAGATTCAAATAATATCTCTTTTCTGGCTAGACACGGCCCTATCGCGTCATCAGTTCCTTCCAAATTTGGAATGGATATGTCTCCGCCGCCATCTCTACCTTCAATTGAGTCCTCACATGCTGTTAGATCGCTGTACATGTCGGCTTTTGGCGTTGACTCTGACCAAGCGTTGTCGTCTTCGGCATCGTCCTTCAAAATGTCTAGTCGCCAGGGAGATTTTATGTCGCCTTCTCATGTTATATCGGACGATTCGGCTGCTTCGTCGCCACCATTTGCAAACAACCACATGCACCCACCTATCAGTGCGATTACCGGGAGTGGTGCCAACAATAATAATAGAAGGTTTGTGTCGTCATCGTACCCAGTGAGATACTCAGTTTGGCAGGGCCAATATCAAGACGATCTTGATCATGAAGCTGCTGTGGATGACACAGAGAATTTTGCGTTTGAAGAAGACTTTGTACCTTCATCATTGAATGAACTTCTGACACCTTTGGAGCGACAACGAAGAGGATCTAGGCATGACGAATTTCCAGATCAGATTTCTAGGTATTCATCTGCAGCTTCTCCCAGTGGAGTCATCGGTGGGAATATGGTATCCTCCTCTCCTAGGCACGCCAGTGGGAGCAATGAATCAGTAAGGTTTGGACAGCTCTTCCAAAGACGCCCAAAAGATGATCCGGTGAGCATTGGCTCTGGACAGGAAAACGTTATCGGCTCTCCTCTTAGACATTCGTCTTTATTACCGGGTAGTAGTAATTCGCCAAGATCTTATGGTAAGTTCTTTAAACGTTTTAGTTGTATTAAGAGGTTGGTGTAATGAATGAATTAGGAACAAACGATATTCCAGGTCAATCTTTCGGTAATTTAGTATCCACTGGACCAAGACATATTCAGCGAACTCCCGGTTCAAGACGTCATGAGCAGGCTGTAATCGAAGAAGACGAAACGCAATTTGTTATGGACGAAGAAAGTGATCCTCAACACGAAAGAAGTGATAGAAGACCATCGGAATCGGCCACGATCTCAAGGCCGTCCACAGTTCGACGATCGACTGTCTCGTCCCAAGCTTCTGATCATGAGTCGAGTGATGCTAGCACTATTGGTCGATCGATTGGTAACGCAACTGCCAACACCAGTATTCAAGGCTCCACAAAAGGGTTACAATTCGATCCCTCAATTGTCAATACGAATTTGCTTGGAAAGATGCAGAATTTGTATTTTGCTAACTGAATATTACGATTAGTTATATTTGGAATCTCTTTACTGATTAATGCTTGATGGGATATGGGAAGAACTACTGGACTGTTGCACCACCGTGTTCTGTTCCTTTGAATACAGTGGGATCCTTGTGACTATCATGCGATCATATTTTCTTGATGCGCTTTCAATTCATGCTGTTTTGTTTGGCTACGGTGGCTGTTTTCAACATTAGGGCATTTAACTACAGGATAATAAAAATTATTGGGATTAATGGATAAGGATGGACGAGAATTGATCATTAATGCGAACGATGATTTTAATAATATCTGTAATAATGCAAATGCAGGGGTTCTACATCATCACTGCGCGGCATTTGCTACTAAGATTAGCCGCTATTCTCATTCAAAGGTTATGCTTCATGATATTTCTCCTACGCCAAAAAACAAGGCAGGGAGATGGCTCACGAAAATTGGTTCGGTCTAAAATAGATGGTATTTATCTAATTCTGTTTGTCTCATTGGATGTTAATCACCGTTGAAACTATTTAATTTGCCATGGCTTTCTTTCTCCTTGCGATTTTGCCTTATCATTATCTTTATTTCATATGCATATATTTTATCAAAATGTTGTATCTTCTTGTTTTGGCAACAGTCTACAATGCGACTAGTAAATTTTATATATATAGTAGCGCTTAATAGCAGTAATGTATCCTGTATAATTCTGAACTTTTGTTCTTCCTTTTCAAATTCTTTTATTTTGTTCCATTCAAAATTGCGGCAATCTACGTGAGTCCTTAGCTAAAAGCATCTTGACGAGTCTTTGTTTTCATACACAGTGAGGTCTTGAGGTCCCAAGCTGAGAAACAACTGTTTCTACACAAATGTTCAAATCTAGCTTCACCTCTTACATAATATTCAACATTGACCCCGGCTGCAAAAGAGCTCAAGTTATGCCCAAACAACTAGCAATTCTCGTCAGGGCTAGCATAAAAAATGGTATCATCAATGTATTCCTGGAATAATTGATCAGAGTAAAATTTAATTGCAAATTCACAGCTCCCGGTTCATTGAACCTATAACTAACAAAATTAAACGGTCCCACTCCGTCTCCTGTTTGCATTTGACACTGCCAATCCACGCCTGCTGATTTGGAATTTATTTCATAGCATCCGTACTGATCTGACATTCCAGCTGATATAAACCAAGTCCCGGATATGAATCGGGCTTCTCAATGATAGTTGATCTTCCATTAAGCGCATTTTCAACATCCCCTTCTGAACTCCCTAATAGGTGTTCGTCTGTGTAGACATACGGATCATCATTTGTCTGTGCTTTAACTGTGCTGACTACAGATCACACTGCTAAATACCTACATAACTTTGTTAAGCTTCATTATTGTTGTGAAAATTTATAATGATTTTCTTAAAATTTTGGTCAGTGCAGTGGCGAGGTGGAGTCCACACAAATACTTCAGTTTGCTTTCCGCCGCTTCCGTTTCAGGCTACACACGCACAACAATCCAATTATCATAGGACCTCACTAACACTGCTTTTCTTCTCCGCTTTCGCATAGCAAGAATCACATCTAGGCGAATCTTGAGCCAGAATGAAAGAAACCGCTAAACCACTACCGGGACAGCAGCAGTTCATGCAAGCACAACAGCATCAACAGCAACAGCAAGCGCAGCAACAGTCATCATCATCACAGCAGCAGGCTCAGATGAAGGCAGCCGCGTCGCTTGCGCAGAAGCAGCAATTTGCCAATATGTCACCGCATGACCAGCAGATGGTAAGATTAAATCAATTCCAGCAGGTCCAGAAGTATATCCAGGCTTTTCATATGCAGATCACTAATCAGGAGAAATTTCTGAGTGAAAATCCGAACTTGTCTGTTGAAGAACGTGAAAAGTTGTCAAATCAGATCAGGGAATTCTCTGAAAAGCGAGATCAGTATATTGTTGTCGCGAAAAGTCTCGTCTCTCAGATCAAGTACCACGACCCTAGGAATCAATCCGGTGCTGCTGGAGCTGGTATAGCAGGAGCAGCTAACAGTACTGCTGCTAGCGGTGGAATGGTAAACAATGGCCATGGAGTGGTAAATCATCAGCAGGGTCAACCTTTGACTGCTGCTAATTTGATGAATCAGCTAAAGGCTATCCAGCAGCCAAACCTGTCTCAATTGTCGATGGAACAGCAGGCTCAGATTGCCCAACAGACAAAGCAGGCACAGTTACAACAAAATCAGCAGCGTGTTGCGACCGTGGCAGGAGCTCAACAGCATCAGCAAATCCAATCGCCCTCTCTACAACAGCAACAACATTTTAACCTTCAGCAACAGTCTTCTCCTGTCACATCTCACACACCAATCATGCCCCGTTCACAGCTTGTGGCTCAGCAACGTCCTCAAGCACAAAATCAGCCTTCTAGAGCAGGTTCGCCTCCAAATCTTCCAGTTGGAACCACAGGAGCGTCTGCAAATGCCTTGGCTGCTCGTCAGCAGCAAGTTGCTGCTGCTGCTCGCGCTCAAGCAATGCGCATGGGCATTCCAGTAGCAACTGCTCCACAGGGTCTTTCCTCTCAACAGCATGGTCAACCGGGAGTTGGGACGGCGGTTCGAGCTCCAGGTGTCCCTGTGATGCCTATGAATCAAGTCGCTACTGCTCAAATGGCGCGAGTTCAAAGCATGAATGCTCAGCAACAGCAACAGCAACAACAACAACAACAGCAACAGCAACAGCAACAACAACAGCAACAGCAACAGCAACAGCAACAGCAACAGCAACAACAACAGCAACAACAACAGCAACAGCAACAGCAACAGCAACAGCAACAGCAACAGCAACAGCAACAGCAACAGTCTCAAACACCATTACAGCAACAACAACGTGTGCCCCCGCATGCCGCAGCGGCTACAACTAGTACCACACAGCAGCTTCCTCTGGCGTCACAGACTCCTCAAACACCTTCTAGTGCATCTGCCAGACAAATTCCTTCTCAACAAATGGCAAGTGGTGCCACTTCTCAGCCATCGCTGATGTCACCATCTCCTTCGCTATCGATGGCTGGCGCGTCAATGCCTATCCCGTCAAAGTTATCGGTCAAGCAGCATGTCGCAGCTGCTGTAAAACCATCTCGCCCTACACTTACAGGTGGGCATGCAACTTCGTCACCAGCATTGACTGGTCCCGCTATGGCGAAACCGCCAGCGTTTGAATTGAATGGTAGCAGAGTACTTTCGAAACGAAAATTGAGCGAGTTGGTAAAGGATATGGTTGGTGACGACAAGGACACTAATGTTGACAGTGATGTAGAAGAGTTATTACTTGACCTGGCGGATGAGTTTGTTTCCTCAGTGACATCTTTTGCATGTCGGCTTGCGAAGCATCGAAAATCAACCATACTTGATGTCAAGGACGTTCAGCTACATTTGGAGCGAAATTGGAATATTAGAATCCCAGGTTATACTGCGGACGAAGTTAGATCAGTCCGGAGGTGGAATCCGACCCAGAGCTATCTGCAGAAGCTAAGCGGTGTCAATACAAATCGTGCTATATCCGGCAGAGGTATTTAATTTTGCAAATCTTCAAGATGTAACAATAGTCTATCTTAGCCAAATCGGCATCAATAGGAATAATACAAGTACTTTAATTTTCAGAATTTAAACACAGCATATAAGTATAAGTTGAACAATCTTGTGTTCTGCTTATTTCAATATTTGGTTGCTATATGTATGTAATGTTAGAGAACAATTGAAAGTTCAGGTTTTCTGCAATGAGTCTCTCTAAACTTTATTACATAAATACTGCCTTAACAATATATGATATTATTCATATACCGAACCTGAAAGTATATTTACAAAATGTGAAGTCGCGTTTGCATTCTTCTAAAAAAAGGAAGAAACACATGTGGCTACCTGCTCTTATTCAAAAGTCAAAAATGAGAATCTGTGACATAGAATATTAAACAAGAAATCTCTTGACATCTTGTCTTGGTCCTTTTCGTATTCCTGAAACTTATATGATTAAAAGGTTACCTCTGTTAACTTGCTCATGCTCATGTCTTTTAAACCGAAATTATAGGAATCTTTCGCGATATGACTCACATCTCGCTTGCATCTCACTCCGCGTTTGTGTGATCTGTAAGCAATACTGAAGGACGACCACTCGTCCTAGAAGTATCCACTTCATCTTCCATTGATATTAAATCAGCAATTTCAGTTCGGTTATCTGCATTTGAACTCTGGCCGTCAGAATATATTTTCGGCTGTGGTGTAACTTTCACGTGATTTCGAGACATCAAAATTAGAAGATTCAGGGCGCGCTTGAAGGGGAGACGAAGATCTGGTAGGAGATCCCACACCGGGACTAATTGAGTCAATAACCTGATCTGAAGAAACTAAATCGTGATGACTTTGGAGGCTTGCCCTGACTGATTCAGGGACAGGCATAGAAACCGGGACAGAGACAAATAAAGCTGGAGAAGAAGATTTGTACGGTGGTGGAGCAAGTGGACTAGTGGGAGGCGATTCAGAAGTCGCCTTGGCTGTAAGCTTGCTTTGCGGAAGTGGCTTACGCTTCACAACGCTATGAGCAGGTAAAACATCGACCGAGCCAAATATAGATATTAGTTTCTGATGCTTCTGCAAAGGACTAGATTCAACTGATGATGATCCAGCACCATATGAAGATAAGGGTGGAGATGCAGTAGTGGGAGACACCGACAGCGATGAAGAAGGTGATGCAGCAAAATCTGAAGAGGAAGGATATTTGTAGGAACCTGAAGACGCGCTTCTGCCAGGATATGACCTTGCAGACGTTGGTACTGAGCTCAACGGCTGCGAGTCATCACCTCTAGAGTCATCCGAGTTTGCTCCATGCGCATCAGAAGGTACAGTCACAATCGAAGACATAGATTCTGTCAGCTTTCGTCTTGTTGGTGATATCGGAGGAGGTTGAATAGACTGAAGTACAGGTAGTGAACTATTATTATCGCTCGAAATCGATCTTGAGTTGACCATAGTACTTGGAACTTGCATGACTGTACCAGGTCCATATGGGTTCTTGATCTCATCTTGGCTCGCTGTCCGAGTTCGTGGTAGGATTTGCTGATTTGACTGCGAGAATACAGAGGGACCTTCATCAAAATCTTCAATCGATTCACTTGGCTTAAGATTAGAGAGGTGTGGTGCAGAATCATCAAGTGAAAACGTATGCGGTTTCGGAGCATTCATCAGCATATCGTCCTTGTGGTTCTTTCTCGCCTCCATTATTTGCTTCTGCATTCGGTCCTCGACAATTTGTTTCTGTATTCTATCCTCGCTCAGTCCTTTAATATTCTTCTTTGCATTTGCAAAATATTTATTACTCCACTTCTTTACTGTATCAGATATCGTAGCACCTCTGTCCTCGAAATCTGCACTAGTCTCGGAACGACCGTAAGATACCGATCTTGGTATGTTTGTTATCGATTCTTTGGAAGGGGTTTCACTAGCGTCGCCTTCAATCGAAGATGTCACTTCATGTTCGACAGCAAGTTGCCTTCCAGGCTCTTTTTCTGATTCAAGCTCTGATTCGGGCTGAATATGAGAGCCAAACGACATCATACTAGGTTTTCTCGACGGCAAGGACGATGCTGAAGGTGAATATTGTGAGAGAGACCCGTTACTTTGAGAGCTTACATGTCCATTAACTACTACTGCGCTGATCTTTTCAACTCCAACAACAGCAGCTGAGGTTGCAGCTGAATTCGTAAATACTGCTGATGTGCGCTTGTTCCTGACCGCATCTTCATCAGGAAGAAACAACTCACTACGACGTTGTTTCATATCTTGCAAATTCGGAGAGCCATCTTCGTAGGTGCTCTGTCTATCGGACTCAATTGAAATTCCAGAGGAAATGCTCAGATTATCAGAATGTTGACGTAATTGTGACTGAAAGTGATTCTCAATTTGCTGATAGTCCTCATTACTCGGTAACTCTTCGCTCGCATTCAATGGCTTCCCTATTATTGACTGCCTTAACTTCCTGTCCCATATTCCACCCCTGTAGTGGTCATCTCGCGTATCATAGAAGGCTAGATCGTCCATGAATGGCATAACCATACTCTCACGCAACTTTAAGTGAATTAACAAGGACTGAACAACGATAAATGACGAATCAAATAGTAACTTACAGCATCATTAATTCTATTCTCTATAACTCGAGTGACCATGCTGTATGTAATCTGGCGAGAGCTAACGACTGGTTCTATGGCAAGTCGGAGCTTATTTATGCTTGTTAGCTTCCACAATTCGAATGTTCACACTAGTCAATCAATAATCGTCTAACACGAACCTTAGGCATCGTCTCAAAGGAGTACCATATTCTGTTGGAGGGAGGTGGTTTTATTTTGAAAACCATTGTTCCGTCCAATTGCTTGAATGCTACAGAAAGTACCAAGCTTACCTCTTCATTGAGTCAGAGTGAGCTATCAAACAAACAAATAAATAGAACCAACAGACCTCTGGACTTAAACCTCGACCCGAGGTTCAGCGTAGCTTTCGTAGCAATTTCAACGCTGAAATTACCTACATAGCTTATATCTGCGGCAACCATAAGAAGACCTTCCGGACTATATAGGACACCGATTAGCACAGTTTTTAAACCATGGAGATATAAAAACATACGTAAGCTCCTTCAATCGTAAGTTGGTTAGATAAGGCGGCGACTCTCCACTATGGATTTTGGTGACAGTTATATCGCCCAAGAACGAAGGCTTTCGAACTCGCGAGAGCTTTGTGTCAATTCGAGTTCTAATAAAATTCTCAAAGGCGTCTGTCTTATGGATAGCCAAAAACATTCTTCCTAAGAATGCGTTTAGCCAGCGATTTTGCAGATGAGAGTCCGTAGAATGTAACGTCTGAATAAGTTGAATTATGTCCTCCGGTTTATATGACAACGGAAACGCGTCAAGCGACGGATCAGGCATCTTCGATAATCCATTTTTAATGCTATAAGTACTTTGACCCTTTTTCTTAGGTTTCGACGCTCGAAGCAACGCAAAATAAAAATCCTCTTTTTCACTGCAATTGTCTGAATAAAGAAAGTAGGAATTCTTAGGAGCCTCATTTGAAGGTTCATCAACTTCATCAGTCAAATGAGATTTTTTTTCCGCAAGGCATATAGCATTTCTCCTTCCAAAAAGCTGCCCATCAGGGACACTGGGTGGCCATAACCGAACGTTGTAGTTTGCTGTGACAATGACCTGTTGTACATTCATTTGTTCAGGACTATCATATAAAAATAGATTTCGATGTCTAGAAGGATGCACTTATTAACGAAAGCAACCAAAGATAAGACTAGTAGTTCTAAATATGTACCTTAAAACAGCAAAAAACTGATTGGGATACTTCTTTTTGACGCCCTTTTTGCTTACCGCATCAGATGCAGAGATGGTATTGAATGATCCTGCAGGAGATTGCTTTCGATCCATCAAATGTTTATAGATTGTCGAATAGGCCGATTCATTCAAACTTGGCGTTTTTCCGTGAGTAGTATTTTGCCGGTCATTAGAGAACTCTTGCGAAACAGTTAGCCATCCGCTCATGTGAGCGTCCACGTCGATCCCTTGCTCGTTCTGCAAGGCACCCAACGCTGCTTCGGCTTCTGCCTTCTTTTCAGCCTTTTCTGTAGCTTTTACCACGTCCATCTCATCGTTTGGTTGCGATATAACCTCCGGCAAGTTGTAGTAGACATAGTATCCAATTGCAAATATTACAAGAGGGATGAAGGTGACTCCACCAAGTAGATATGTGAATAATAAGATCTTAAACGACGGCATTGTCGAAAACACACGGCGTAGCAGAAATTATGAAATGACTGTAAATAAAAGGAGATATAAAACTCAGTATCCAAATATCAACGGATGTGTTAACCATTCATGTCTAAAATTTAATAAATAACGGCTGCGAATCAACAGGGATCAAGTTCATCAATGCAACTCGCTATTTCTCCTATGCAAGACTTAGAGAGTGCCTCAGAAAGCAAGTCAAGGTATTTCCGTGGAGACGACTTGAAACTCTAATATGTAAAAAAGAACTTTAAGAGACAGTTCGACAAGGGAAAGTTGTATAGCGGATAAAGGAAGGTTAGATAGATCTACTGTCCGGGATGAAATGTTGGGAGAAAGAGTTGCGATAGTCACACGGAGTCGTACAAAGTACTCAATTTTGGTTGCGCCTATATTTGCTCCGAAACAGCTAATTGCAATCCACACTAGCTAAATATTTGTGGTCATATATGAAACAGATAAAAGAAGAACATTAACTACTATCTAGTATACACGTTTGAGAATGCGAATTGAATATGAAAACATAAAATCAGATTTTATACTAAATATGCGGCAATCGAAACTCACATGAGAAAATAACCCGCAAAGCTTACAAGCAGAATCAGCAAGAGGCAAGGAAATAGCTCAGACATGCAGAGTTACTCTACTATTATATGAAATATGTATGAGCGATCGCAAACAAAAGCATCTCCAAAAAGGATTTTCAGAGTAAAGTAACCAGGCAATCAGCCAAAGACTATGTCATTCTAACTTTATATATTATTTTCATGTGATGTACGAATCCGTCAATCCATGGTTTGTATGGACCATTTTCTTTTAAATGAAATCAGCATTTATGGCTCAAAATCCGGTGAATCCGTTTCATATGCGGCGAGCTTATTATACAAAATCACCCAGGTTTCCTTTCGGCCGTCGAGGTAAGAGTGTTTCGACAAAATGCTGTCCTTGTCCTGTATCAAGCTATCCAACACAGCGCCGGCTCCAGAATGGTAAGTAATGTTGGCTATAGCGAGATTCAGATTACAAAAGTCTGGTCGTGGTAGGTGTTCTTTGGTACTATAGATAGGCTTCACGCCGCCAAACGCTAGATAGGCGGCCGGACGAAAGTCATACCGGACAGAAGCTGGATTTACCTGCACAAACCTATACCTATGCTGAGACAATTTTTGAACGTCAGACATACGAAAGGAAAGATGAAGGTTAATTAGAAAAATTTATACCAATATCTCAGGCTCTGTAGAAGCCTCAATACCACAATTCTGTGACACGAAGTGAGGAACGACATGAGGACTTAGAAGAATCCAATTTTTCATTTTCATTAATTCTTCATGCTTGAAGTCTCTTGTTCTGAGGTCACCTCCAGATATTTTGATAAGTGCTTGCATAAGACCGATCTGCGGGATTAGTATGCATGTCAGCAAATTGAGGCTTATTATTTTGTTCTCTGTATGCCATTACTATACCTTTTTATGTGTGTCTGTAGGAATAATAGGAAAGAGTCTTAGATTGACAACTTTATATGGATTTTTTTGAATCAACTCCATATAGTCACTGTCCCCAGTAACTGTGCATCTGGTGCCGTCTCTGGACAAGATCTATATAGCGTGATATTAGACCGTTTCACATAGAATAGGAACAAACAACGAGTTTACCGAATTTCTTAGGTTTGTGTAATAGGGAATACCGTTGTTGGGAGGGACACCAGCTTGAATTTTGGTGCGATCGCGAACTACATCATTAGCTCCCACTCACCTATTCTTGCAACTTTACTAATATCAAACTCATAAAAATAATATCACATACAGGGTAGAAGCAAAGTGACGGTTTTTTTTTTGGCCCAATCAGTAATGGCTGCCCTGCTATCGGCATTGTTCTTGATTAGTTCGACGTACTCTCCAATCTTCTTCGGATCCAAAGTAATATAATAGTCAATATCTGGTTTAAGCTCATGCTTGGAGATCATCTCGTTCACACGATCTTGAAGTTTATCTATGGCTATTATTGTGGAAAAGAGTTAGCAAACCATTAGGAAGCTCGACCACTTGCCTTGAATGGTGAAGGCTTACCTTTTTCTTTAAATTCGACGCATATAGAAAGCAAACGGGTTAATTCTAGTGATATGAAGTATTTCCCGGGTACATAGGTCAGCATAGACACTATTAATTTTACGGTGTTGATTTTAAGATCTCCATAAAAATGCACGCTGCCCATGTTATGTTCGCAAGTACCATAAGCCATCCAGAACTGGATTAGCTCTTCTGGAGAGATGATAATATTCATCGATGCCAATTTGATTAATAAATCTCTCGAAAGAAATGATGCTGAGCGCGTATGCCTCTCTCAGCGCGCTTTCGAGGACGTAAGAAAATATATGCCAGATAAGAAAAAATCCTATTGCATCATAGATAAATGGTGTAGGTGTTTTGATTCTGTCCGAATCAGCGGATCCTAACGTGAAGCGACGTCGGCAATCTGGTCGTACTAAAACACCGACACAGTTCTATGTTCTTGCTGACTTGGGGACTTGTCTTGGCAATCAAATTTCCCATTCATGTTCGTAATATAAAAAATACGGTCTCAATTTAGGTCGCACCAATTAACTGCGGTCGCAGGAAGGGTGGACCCTAACAAATCCAAGGTTAATAAGATCCATAATTGATTTCGATCACGTATATTGAACATTACTAGCTAGCCTAGCTACCATCCATTTTGCTAAGTTATTTTTTTTTATTCTAGTGCTATGAGGCCCCTGCAATCGTCTTAACAAGCATGTAAAATGCATATGTTTGAATGGTAAGTTACCGTAGATCTAACATTAATTTTGATTAACTGATGTCACATCATCAGTATTCGAACTTTAACCGTTATCGATAAAGCAGATTTTGATCGCCAATATTGTCATTCCAAGGAATCACGCATGACATACAAGAGCAATATGCAAAAGATACTGTTCTAGAATAATATGGAAAGATGGAGAAACTGCGTGATAATTCCGTCATAACACAAAACGGAACAGATGATGCGTGGTACAATTTCTGCATCGAGAACTAGAGATGCTCACATTATATAAAGATCGCTCCTTTCCTCTAATATACGTCTCTTCGAAAGGAAAAATTAGAATCAGTAATAACTAAAAGTCTACATATTCCTGATCTAATATACAAATTTATCTAATTACAAACTATTCACTATGGATATGCAATTAACAGATCGTGTCACCTCGATCGTACAAGAGGCTTCACGAATTGCGACCGAATATAGCCATGCGACTTTGATGCCAATTCATTTTCTGGCTGCTATGGCTATGCCAGAAAATGACGGCTCTCCTTCTTACCTAAGGGTCGTCATGGAGAAAGCTCGGTACGAATGGCAAACTCTGGAAAGAGTCATAAACAAGCAAATTGTCAGAATTCCTTCCCAAAGTCCGGCTCCTGATCAGGTTCTGCCTTCGCCACAGACAGCGAAAGTTCTGCAAAATTCCAACAAGATCCGAGGACATCAGAAGGATTCGTATGTAGGACAAGATCACATCCTACTAGCTCTACTACAAGACAAATCTATACAGGACATATTGAAAGAGTCCGCGATACGAACGGAGGTAGTGGAGTCTGCGATCCAGAGTATAAGAGGAAATCGACGAATAGATTCTCGAACAGCCGACACTGGCGATCAATATGAATTCCTCAAAAAGTATGCCCTTGATCTTACAGAACAGGCACGTGAAGGTAAGCTTGATCCCGTTATTGGACGAGAAGAAGAGATCAGACGCTGCATTCGTGTCCTTTCAAGACGAACGAAGTCTAATCCATGTCTCCTTGGAGACCCCGGTGTTGGAAAAACCAGTGTTGTGGAGGGGGTCGCTCAACGAATTATCGATGGTGACGTGCCATCTGTCCTTGCAGGATGCCGCCTTATGTCACTTGATCTCGGTGCTTTGAAAGCAGGTGCGAAGTATCAGGGTGACTTTGAGGAGCGTGTCAAGGGCGTCCTGAAAGAAATTGAAGAGTCGAAAGAGATGATCATTT
Source organism: Babjevia anomala (assembly GCA_030580435.1). Taxonomy (NCBI): domain Eukaryota; kingdom Fungi; phylum Ascomycota; class Lipomycetes; order Lipomycetales; family Lipomycetaceae; genus Babjevia; species Babjevia anomala. Next base: position 12,926 of record JAKTSW010000020.1, on the reverse strand, counting down.
TGTTTGTCGATGAAATTCACATGCTCATGGGTGATGGTAAGAGTGATGCCGCCAATCTCCTTAAACCTATGCTTGCTCGCGGTCAGTTACACTGTATTGGAGCAACCACTGTTGAAGAGTATCGAAAGTATATTGAGAAAGATGCAGCATTTGAGCGTCGATTCCAGAAAATTGACGTCAGAGAGCCAACAGTTAGTGAAACTGTCGCCATTTTAAGAGGATTGCAAGCCAAGTATGAACTTCATCATGGAGTTCGCATTTTAGATAACGCCTTGGTTACTGCTGCGCAGCTTGCATCGCGATATCTTACTTACAGGCGTCTACCAGATTCAGCAGTCGATCTCATTGATGAGGCGTCAGCATCCGTCGCAGTCGCGCGAGATTCAAAACCTGAACAGCTAGACACCTTAGAGCGCCAGCTTCAGCTTCTTTTAGTTGAAATTCAGGCTCTGGAAAGAGATACATCTGATTCGAAGGGCGATAAGGCGACCAGTGATCGTTTAGCGGCCGTACGTCAAAAGGTGGCAAATCTTGAGGAAGAGCTCCAGCCCTTGCGCGAAAGGTTTCACAGTGAGCGTAAAGGATTGGAAGAGCTGAACAACTTGCGAAAGAGGCTCGAAGAATTGGAATATAAAGCGCAGGATGCCGAGAGACGACGAGATAATGCTTCAGCCGCCGATTTACGTTATTTCGCTATACCAGATATCAAGAAGCGTATCGAGGCTCTGGAGAATGATAAAGAAATGTCGGAGCAAGCTCTGTTGGAAGATCTTGTCACCCCGGAGACAATATCCGAGACTGTTGCAAGGCTCACTGGTATTCCTGTCAACAAGTTAAGCCAGGCAGAGAATGTTAAGTTAATCAACATGGAGCGTGAATTGTCTCGTCAAGTTGTTGGTCAATCTGAAGCAGTCAAAGCGGTTTCGAATGCTATCCGCCTTAGCCGAGCTGGTCTTTCTAATCCTAATTCACCCAGCAGTTTCGTATTTATGGGCCTTAGTGGTTCTGGCAAGACAGAACTAGCTAAGAAACTAGCCGGTTTCTTGTTTGCAGATGAAAAAGCAATGATCAGAATCGATTGTACTGAGTTAGCTGACAAGTGGTCTGCATCAAAGTTACTAGGTGCAGCACCGGGATACGTAGGATATGAGGAAGGTGGCATTCTGACAGAGGCTCTCCTGAGACGACCATATTCAGTTTTGTTATTTGATGAGGTCGAAAAGGCAGCACCTGAGGTCTTGACCGTCCTCCTCCAGTTACTGGATGACGGTATTATACATGCGAGCTCTGGAAAGTTGGTAAATGCCTCCAATTGTATCGTCATTATGACATCCAATCTTGGAGCTGAAATAATTCAACAGTCGACCGGATCTCATATCGACTCTATCACCAAGTCACGTGTTATGGATGTAGTCAGGGCTCATTTTCGACCTGAGTTCTTAAATCGTATTTCTTCTATCGTCGTATTCAACAGATTGTCAAAGAAACACATCAAAAAGATTGTTGAGTTACGATTATCGGAGGTATCGAAGCGTCTGGAAACTAACAGCAAAAACATCAAGATTGAGCTAGACGATGCAGCGAAGGAGTACCTTTGTGAATTTGGTTACTCAAAAGATATGGGCGCGAGGCCATTGAACAGGTTGATTCAGAATGAAATTTTGAACAAGTTGGCAGTTCTTATTTTGAGAAACCAAGTACGCGACAATGAAACGGCTAAAGTGACTCTTAGTCCGTCTGGGGATGGATTGCAAGTACTTCCTAACCACTCTCAAGACATTGATTTGGAACCAATGGATGTTGACGATGACGATACGGATTCTATGGACGAAGATCTAGACTGAGCAATAGCTGATATGAAATAGCTGATATGATCTCAATGCCATTCAATATATGTATGTAAATTTGAATTTTTGCGATCTCGCTACATAGTTTTTTAATTTCTTTTTTTGTGTTGGGAGGTGTTGGAAGGAATGAAGGATGACATACGACAATTAAATAATTCTGAATATAATTATTAATCTAATAAAAATTAACAAATTAAAAATTAAAAAATGAATTCCATATATCGAAATAAATCAACAAATTTAATTGGTCTAATGTCTGCCAAAACGACCATCTTCAACTCACTAAAAGTTCAGCAAAATTACCGTACAATTGCAAAATCATTGAAATTTATTTTTAGAGGCTTACTTAAGCTTCAATAGGATTCAATTTCTTTCTCCAGCAAATCCCACAGTTTTTGAGAAGTTTCACGTTCTTCCAGTCCTTGGACAATATCTGTCCGGGGTGTACCAAATCTCCCCCATGGTATAATATATCTTCCATTTTTAGTTTCGTCAACTTTGGGAGAAAAGCCAGCAAAAAGCTCTGTATACGAGCCATATTTCGGATGATAAGAGAAGAGATTCTGCAAGAAAAAGCGTCAGGGTGAATCAATCTAGATTTCTGATACGTAATTCTATGGTTTCGAAAACAGAATGCGTTGAGAGAAAATGTGATCTTACCCCAAGTGTCTTCAACCATTTGGGCCTATTTTCTTGTAAATTTGTCACTAAGTGGCCTGGATTGAGGGACTAAGAATTTTTTAGCATTTCATTTCAATTTTAAATAACTTAATATGCATACAAGACTGATAATTCCCTTATCACCGTATGCTTTGGCCATGTAGTACGATAAAATAATTGCGCCACTTTTGCTCTGTCCGTACTTTTGGAGCTGAGAGCCGGATTTGTTTTCGTAGTTGATGTCATCCCATTGTATACCATCTGGACTAGGGGAAAAAAGATTTGCATCACTGGCGATCCAGATGGTTCGAACAGAGTTCTTTGGTGCACTAGCTGCTGTTGCTACTAACAAAGGAATCAGCATCTTATTTAGCAGAAAGTGGCCAACCACGTTTGTCCCCCAATGAACCTCATAATTCTGCACAATTCCATTTAGTATTCAGAGATAGATTAGAATAAATCAATCGAAGTGACCTACAAGAACTGTTTTTGTCAGAGTCGGATGGCCCATCACCGCTGCGTTGTACCAAACAGTATCCAGCCTGTCTGTTTTGGATAGAAGCTCAGTCGCTGCTGATTTCACAGACGTTAGATCCATAAGGTCCATTTCTAAACAATGTAATTGTCCGGAAGAGGTAGCGCTTTCACTCGTTGGATTGGCCTTTATATCTGCGACTGCCTTATCAAAATGTGAAGCTGACCGAGTTCCAATGAATACGGTGGCGTTGTGCCAGTACAGAGCTTTGACGACCTCAAAGCCCACGCCAGAGGTTCCTCCAGTCACTAGATATGTCTGATCGTGTAATTAGCAAAACAAACTTCGTCGTGACTTGCGCAACTTAATTGAATAAAGTACTACCTTGCCGGCGAGATCGGGAATATCCTTGTCGGTAAACTCAGGTGATGGCGGAAACGATTCCGATAGACTTTGGAATATAGTATTCATTGTTTTAAAATAACAGCCAAAAATCTTAAGTTATCTATAGAATACCTGACAATGATAGATAGGATAATAGAGATAAATCTTGGTTTTCAAAAGGATGACCTGTGCCCGGTGGAGGACGACTGAAATTGATGAAGTGGGACTTCTTGATAATCGTAACTACCCCTGATTCCATTGACGTGCCTATTATAGATGTGCCTATTATAATCTGTGCCTAATATAGATGTGCCTAATATAGATCCTTTCAACGACAAAAGATTTGGCACATCTATTAGGATCAACCAATTCATATAGCGCTATGAGATTATATGAAGAGAGCTTGTAAGTGGCTCCTGTAGTCTTTTGGACGTTCTATTATCCTTATTATCCTCTACAACAGCTCTGAGGTTGCAATAGGCTTCGCCATTACGGTTCCACGATTTAACCGTAAGGCAACGTCAGAACTGCAAAGCGAAGGGCGCATATAATCAAAGAATACGAAGCGACGATTATTCCAAAGGGCTCAAAATGTGTAGACATATAATTTTCTCCTTGTCCATCGAGTGAAAGCAAGCAAATGCTTTTTAAGTTTTATTTTGGCATGTCGGCTTTCGAAAATGTAAACAATAGATTGACAACATTAAGAATAAGAAATCTCTTGAAAGACAATGGTAGTAATAGCAATAAGGAAATCGAAATTAGTAAAACAGTAAAATAATAAAAAATAATATTATCTATATAAGAAGTGCATCAATTAGCAAGTTAATTTAACAAGTTAAAATAAAATGAACCGGCTATATACCCTCCTACTACCTTTTTTTTGACATTATTAGTAGAAAAACATGGAACAAGTAACAGATTCTTGCCAAAGAACTCACAGCCACAACCAAAGAACACCGTAACAAGAAGCAGCCCATACCAGAATATATAGAATGATTGCTACAAGATTTGCTCTGTGACTTGGAATATACCCATAAAGATAAACGGCGTTTGCATCATATCCGGGGGGGACGATACCAGATGAGAGAAGTTCAGGAGTTGAAGTACTTAAAGTAATACCTTGCTTGACAACCGAAGTTGCCATAATATGTCTCTTTTTCCTTAGTGAGTCGGTGCTTCTAGCGAGCAAGTAAGCCTGACCGTGCGTATATTGCATGTTGAAATGGCATGATTGACGAATAAAGTTTCTTCATCACTCCAGCCATCCATCATATTCGACTCTCTTGGTTGGCAGATGTAATTGAGTGTTTTTTGAAATTGGTTTTGTCATTTTTGTAAGGTTATGTTTTGGCCATAGTCTAGTACTTGGTGGAGTATATTATCATTGTGGAAATTTTTTATAATTTCTGTCCCTTAAGCTTTGACGAAGATTTGTCGTGATTGTGCATATCTTATTGATAATCCAGTCATGTCCCTTGAGAATTATTTCCTTCGTCTTTTGCCAATCTCCCAATCTCTTGGCAGATTTAAGATCGTGTCCATGTTTACCGTAGATGTTTTGGAAAATTCGATCTTGATCCTTCAATCCACCATTCGCCTTCGCTGACACCTTATCGGATGTAGAAAATGCTCACCAACTGCTCAACGAATGAACAGCTGCAGCATGCCCGGTCTTAGGGCGAAGCTGTTCTGAGGAATATTTTTCTGCTAAAAACCGCGATCAACAAGGTTTATAATACACGATTTGCTCAACTTCGAGCGCATAAACCTGTTATGCGATTGTCAAAATGCTTTTCGTTGATTGGCTCTCATGTGATGTGCTTTATTCATGTTTATAGAAATATGTTTTAAAAGATAGTTTAGTTCACTTTAAGAACACTCTCGTGAACTGTGGAGAGTTCTACCAGGCTGAGTATCTGTATGAGGAACATCTTTACTAGCCATCCATGTGCTATAACATGTTAACTTATAACTTTGCTAAGGATATTACCTTCAATTGATTCGATTCACGATGTATATTAGTGTCCATGTTAAAAACAACCTTTAAAGTAGTATCTATCAAGTCTGTAATAATTTATATCACTCTCTTAATCCCATGAGCGTACAATCGGGCCGCTCTCGCCAAGGAAATCGGTTAAATGAACCTTCCAAAGAGGAATCATTGAGTTTGAGATGGAACGTATCCGTGAAAGGAGTTCTGAGATGAACCACCTTAATGATGATTTCATCTCCTACCACAGCACCGGCACACGCCACTTCACCAAAATAATCTGCCAAACCAAGCAGATCTTCGCCAACTTTAGTCTCTTCCCACTTACCTTCACCAATACTAATCTTAGCACAGCGATCTTTGTCTTTATATACCTCGAATTTCTTGGCTCCAAGATCGATTCCAATTGATGTGATAAGAAGTATATTTTCAGCAAGTTTATACTTGCGTTCGGAAGTTATAGTATAAGAAGCAAGAAGTTGACCATGCGGAAATGGCATGTGTAATCCACTCAAACGTTGAGATAATTGCACTTCGGATGATGTCTCACTGTTGGATTTTCCTCCGAAGATTGTTTCGACCGCATTCTGAACAGCAGTAAGAATGCCCTGGGTCGTCTCAGTTCCACAGGTCAAAGCAACAACTGTGTTGAACTGGGGAAACACTACAGAAAACTGGCCAAATAATCCGTCTGCTCGATAGCTGTGACCGTCAGGTCCCCTCCAGTATTGATAGCAATACCCAACTCTCCAATGAGGATTTTTATCGGCGTCCGTGTCGATTTGCTTGCCAGTAGACTCATCGACCCACGCAGCAGATACCAACTGTTTACCATTCCAATTTCCACGGTTCAGTAAGAACCAACCGAACTTAGCAAGGTCCTCCGTCTTAACCTGGAAACCAAATCCTGCAGCATTTAAACCCTTTGAGTTCTGTACACTGACAATATCTGTGATTCCAAGAGGCTCAAAAAGGCGGGGTTTAAGATATTCAACAACATTGAGTCCAGTCAACTTATATAGGATAGCACCCACCATAAAAGTAGCGGCTGAAGTATAGTAGAATTTCGTTCCTGGCTCTAAAGGCACATAAGAAGTCAAGAACCGTGAAACGTGATCATGGTCCGCACCCAACTCGCTTGGATCATATGCCATACTGGACCAACCTGTCTCCACAGGTTCTATATGACCAGTTGACATGGTCAGCAAATGTTTAACCTTCATCTTGTGCATATTTTCACATGGCTTAGAGGGTAGAACGCCGTCAAAAAAGGAAAGCACATAATCATCCACAGAGAGTAACCCATCGTCAATTGCCATCCCAATGGCAATTGACGTAAAACTTTTCGTCACCGAAAACATCGTATGAGTATAATCATGACTATAAGGTGACCAGAAGCCCTCTGAAACGACGGAACCATCGTGAACCATCACATAAGAATGGCAATTGTTCGACTCAAGGCCCTCCACCATCTTAAGGAGAGCACTCTCATCAATTCCAGCTTGTTTTGGACTCTTTCTTGGTAACATCTTTACAACTTGCTCAGTTAATGATCAATCAAAATCTGGAATGAGTCCCACTATGGGGTATTTATTTACATGCTGGCGTGATCTCAGAGTTAGATAATAATGTGGGGGCGGGGTTAGCATGCATGACCCCACCGTTTGATGACCAATGTGGAATAACATTTTAAGGCTATAATAGAAGAAAAGAAATCCCTCGCTATCAATATCTATAGTGAGCATAAAGAATATTGCCGAGTATTTGATATCTTGTGAAACAGCTTTGATTGCTGGTTCTTGTTGCTAGAGGATTTTGTCTTACAAGTGACGGCTAAAATGAACTGTTAATTCTAAGTTGATCCTAATCGGGTAATTATTTCTTTATTCATAGGGTAATTGGAGTTATTGGCTATTGCTATTATCATGCACGAGCAATTTAGTCCGTGTTTGTTAGGCGGTTCTCCCCCACGTCACTCAACCACTCACACTACTGATGGAGTTGAAGAAGCTATGGCTTGGAAGCCAACAATGGGGAATCCTGTAGTCGGAGACACTCGACCGAAATGGATAGTCACTTGACCAGCCCATTCAGTTGAGTATGAATAGGCTATTGTTATAAGGCCAGAAAAGCAATAAGTGGCCATTTTGGCGCTCAGAATCTTAGCGTCGACAAGGGTGCTCATATCGTGAAGATTCTGAAAGTGAAGAAACAACTTAATGAACTATTTTAGAAGAAAAAAAAAGGCATATTTTATGGTGGAAACATATTTGAACTCGTGGGAACTCACTAAGCCTTCGGTTGAGCCATTAATTTTGGCTCTCGGCAACTTGTTAACAATAGCGCGGGCTTCTACATGTGAGGGCTTGGGGGGGGGAACGGGCCCATCGCGGGTACGGCTGTTTTTTGTGAGGGAATGCGGGGAAGATGCCTTTGAAATATCAGAAAAGAAATTGGAATTATTTGTTTGCATTAGGTATTTTATGATACCTCTACAGAGTGGTCCAATTATAGTCGGCGCTCTTTATAACGAAACATTACAGACCGCATATTTGTTACGTATTAACGCGATTCCGTAACATCGATGTTTACGTAATTGTCAACGTAATCACTAATTCCCAGTAAATTAGCAGGTGTGGTACCGATTTTGAATCCTTTTATATCTCTCGCCTACAGACGTTGACTTAACGATCAACTCTCGATATAACGATATTCTATATAACGAAAACAACATCTGTAAAAATGGAGGAGCGATAACTCGACCGGATGGAGCGATTCACAATTGAATCACTCCACTTGTTTAAATACATCTGTGCTTGACTCACGACAAAAGCGAGCAGGACGCTCATCATTCTCGCGGTACCCGTTTAGAATGTGAATGAAATTTAGGCATGCTACAACATCTCGGTTCCACAGCCTGTTGAGCGTATGCCTTCATGAAGCGGGGTAAGGGTTGATGTCGCATTGGCTCAACGATCATCTACATTCGGTTTACTCATCAAATCGTATGGTCCACTGACATGTTTGGTCTGAACTTCTGTGTCGGGCTCTGTATTGCTGACACCGGTTTGTTTCTACACGAGAGCGAAGCTTAGATAAATCGGTGTTTATGATTAGATATCGAGTAAGGAGGGTAATACGATCAACTGTCGATATAATGATACTCGATATAACGAAAAACTCTGTAAAAATGGACGCTTAAGAACAAAATAACTAAATATAACGATCTAAGACTGCGATGCAGCCACTGATGCAACCTATTCTGTGAAAGAGATTGTGAGAGCTTTATCGTCAATACTCATGACTTGTTTGAACTACACCAGACGCGAAGAGCTCTTCTTTGAGCGTGTGTGAATCGCCTTTTTGGCATGACGCTAGGATTTTCTTTTCTCTCACCAAACCGCTCCTTTGTGCGAAATTTAGTTAAAAATTGTCACCGAATTTCGGACAAACAGAGTTTTTCATATTATCAAATAAGCATTTAAATTATTTAATGGCGTAAAAAAAGCATATCCATGGTATTGCTGACATTACATTAAATTTATAACTGTTGCCAAATTTAAACAATATTTGTATGAAAATACAACCATTGCATTTTTTTTGTTATTACAATAATATCATAATTTCTCTTATTACTTTATTGTTATGTTTAAGTTAACCAACCTTTACTGCAGCTGTTTGCTAAATATCCATCTTGCATGTCTTTGCGGGGAAATCGATATTAGCCGATGAAGACATGCTGGACAGGGACTCGTGAATAGGGACAGGTTAATCTCCATTCATGCGCGTCAGTAATTAGATTATTTGGGTACCTTAGGAGAGTCATAGTTACCCCCCCTCCCCCAAGTTTATGCGCGCTTGATTGAATTTCTTCACATTGATGGGCAGAAATCACATTGCGTCAACATCACTTTTTGACCATGCAATGCAATGTTTTAATTAGACAGTCAAATTTCCCTTGTCCGTACCGGTTCTTCCTGCGGATTTTTAAGGGTCATCATAAGCGCACCGGACCCTGTATAAAAATACTAGGCTCTACCAGCCAGAAAACCCTATCTCCAAATAAATTGATTTCAGGGTGATAGGCTGTAAAAAAGAAAAGAAAACTCTTCTCAGAGCTTATTCTGGCGTCTCCGCATTCAGTTACGTTGCCGTGAAGAATCCGTATCCAGGTTCTGGAATTTTAACCGGATTCCCTTTCGATAGGTCGCTCGAAAAATTCGACTACTTCAAAACGGAACTTTCCCATCTCTCAGTATCGGCTAATCCGTGGCATACCGTCGTTCACATGGAACCCTTCCCCACTTGAATCCTCCTAATTAACCGGGAATACTACGTCGTGACAATTCCACTCAGTCGTGGTGTCCTATTATGTTCAGCCTAATTTAGTTGAGTAGGTTCCATTGATTCTCTACTACATCATGGAGGACACAAGTGGGGAATCAACTACATATATAAGTCTTGGTTATCCTTGGTTATTGCTTGGCTATTGATCAAGCACTTGTTTGTCGAAGTGCAAATCATTCAACACAAAAATGGCAAATCTCCAAGAAAAGTTCGACATATCTTTGAATGAAGATGTTGCAGCTGAGAATGCTGGAAATAATACCTTAAGTTCCATTGACAATGTCATGCCGAAATATGGATGGAGGTGGTACAAAGTACCACACTTAGTTCTATTGAATTTTTTGCTTCTTATCTGTATGTTGTCGAGCACAAACAACGGTTACGATGGGTCCCTACTTAATGGACTTCAGTCTCTTAACCAATGGCAGCAATCTTTCAATTATCCTAAGGGACAACATCTAGGTGGAATCGCCAATGGTATGATGTTCGGAGGAATTGCTTGCTATCCTATTATGCCGTGGGTGTGCGATAATTATGGGAGAAAGATGCCGATTGCGTTTGGATGCTTCATGATTATAGTAGGAGCAGTCATTCAATCTGTTGCACATAACTATGCTACATTTGTGGCAGGAAGACTCGTTTTAGGATTTGGTAGTGGGTTTAGCACCTCTGCGTCACCAATGCTCTTAGCAGAAACTGCGTACCCCGAACATCGACAAGTTATGACGGCCATTTATAACACTCTATGGCCATTTGGTGGAATCATTGCGTCTTTTCTGACATTGGGGACTTCGTATATAAACAGCACATGGTCCTGGAGGATTCCTTGTCTGTTTCAAGGGTTTTTACCTCTAGTTCAATTGCTCATGATCTACTGGGTTCCTGAGTCTCCTCGTTTCTTGATTGATAAGCACAGATTTGTGGAAGCAAGAAAAATCCTTGTTAAATACCATGCTGGAGGAGACGAAAATTCTAAGCTCGTTGATTTCGAGATGGCAGAAATCTCGGTTGCCTTCGAGATGGAGAAAGTCGCAAATGAAACTTCCTATTTGGACTTCTTAAGAACGAAGGGAAATAGGTACAGACTCTTCCTTCTATGTATAATTCCTTGTAATATGCAGTTGTCTGGAAATGGTCTTACATCGTACTATCTTAATATTGTTTTGGATAGTATTGGAATTACCAACTCTCAACATCAACTCTACTTGAACTGTGGAATGGGTGTTTTCAGTTTCGTGGTTTATATTTCTTTTGCCACAATGGTTGAGAGAGCCGGTCGCCGGAAAATGTTCCTTTCGTCGCTCAGTGGGATGCTGGTAGTTTTTACTATTTGGACCATTCTGAGTGCACTTGGTGCGGAAGAGGATCCTCCTTATAAAACGAAGAGCTATGGCAATGGCGTCTTGGCAATGATCTTCATGTATTGGTTCTTCTATGGTATTGATTTTGGCATGCCAGTGCTCTATTGGACTGAAATTTTGCCGTACCAATTACGGGCCAAGGGACTCAATATTACAAACATAGTTACTACTTTGACCTTGATTTATAACGGATTCGTCAACCCTGTAGCTATGGATGCTATTGGATGGAAGTACTATATTGTTTGGATATGCTTGATTGCAGTCTGGCTCGTAATTGCTTATTTGTTTTATCCAGAAACTAAGGGTCACACTTTAGAAACTGTCGGTGTCGTATTCGGAGAAGAGGTGGCCCATGTAACAGATGATGTAGGAGCGAGTATTGGTCGTGAAAATGAGAAGACTGTCTAATTGTATATTATATATGTTAGGTATACCAGAATAAACACACACCTCGAATAGATTACATTAAGAATATCCTTTTAAAAGCAGAGGTTGACGCCGAATTTCCATCAAAATCTACTCGAATGCAAACCAATGACAATTCTGATATTTTACTCCATAATGAATCTCGTGGCATTGGTGTATCATATCTTTCTCGTCTTTAACGGAATTCGAAGACTATAAAATGTTACGGTCGATTCTCAGAGCATCGCGATCTTTGCAAGATCAGTTAGCTGATACATAACGGGTGTTCCCAAATCCACGAAGAACGAAGCCCTGATAAATCAACAAGCACCCAATAGAGTAGAGACATGAGAACTATCACAGCGGCCTCGTTCTGAAGCACAAGTCGGTCCAAGATTCGAGCAACGTGATCTTGATTTACAGCCCCGAGACCGTACGCATCCGAACTACAACTGGCAAGATGACAGAGAAAAAGCTTTAGCGAACGACTCGTGCATACTAGGCGACATTTTCCTCGACTCTTTTAAGTTATTTAGATTCAAGTTTGTAAGCCAATCGCGATAGCGTTGCCTTCAGATGAAAAAGAATCCCTTATTCGTGTACGAAGAACAAGCGGGTAGTCCTCCACTACCATATTACTGGCACAATTCGGTGGTGATGTTTTTCGAAGTCAGTCCCAAAAACTGTACCAGATAAATTGGAATAACCTTTCTGGAGATAACGAGATTGTGTTTGAGACTGCAGCAAGATTTTCTCCATGTTGGTCGGAATTAACAATAAAAGTATTTGTATACTACAGTGTTTATAGAATCTTCCTCAACACTATGGTTTTACATCAAGAAAAAAGTGACGTCATTAATCGAATAATTTAGAATTGGATATTGTTAGGTATTTGTAGGGCTGCGCTCTTGTATTTACTTGATGCCTTGGGTCAGATTCAATCCAATCGCATCAACACACAAAATAAAAAAGTAAAAAAAGAATCAAAGAACGAAGAAACACAGTGAAGCTCTCAATCATACGTAATTAAGTATATGTAAATACGAATAATGGTATTATGAGATGCTAGAGAACAAAATAAAATGAAGTTCTCAAAGAAAGTACAATGATAAAGAACTTTATAATTCTTTCTTTACTGTTGTTTGTCTTAGCTGTTGCATGATCGGATACAATCTAACTGTAGAATAATTATATGTATGTATAAATTTAAATCGTGTTTTTCTTTGAAATCCTTCGATCACAATCAATCCTCTCATCTTCAAACGGTGGGTGAGGTAGTATTATCTGATCATACAGACGTTGACTTAACGATCAAGTCTCGATATAACGTAAATCATGGCGTACTCATTTGCCCCCCCCCTATTCATCTGATGACTTCGTATACAGCTACGCAAATACCCTATTTATTCGCAACAAACTACGATACAATCATTCATATCGCTCTCATCATCTTC
>JAKTSW010000019.1:0-219472 GCA_030580435.1 Babjevia anomala | reverse complement strand
CTGGAGCCTGCTTGCTGCGACCTGGGGAATCTTTTTGACCTCCTTGGGCTTTCTACTGAAGTTCTTCGGACTTGGCAATCTAATCTTCAACCTCATTTTAGCATGTATTGGATGGTTTGGCATGGTAACCGGGCAGTCTCTCGTTCTCTACTCCCGCCTGCAACTTATCTACCGCAACGTCCGCGTACTCCGTGCGATTCTGATCATGATAATCGTAAACGCCGTTTGTTGGCATATTACAGTAAGTGTACTCTTCTTCGGCTCCAACTCAAACGAATCCAGTTTATTCCTGCAACCTCTCTCTATTGTCGAGAAAATCCAGTTGTTTTGCTTCGGCATCCAGGAGTTGATCATCTCCAGCGTATTCATCTATGCAATTGCGCAGTTTCTCAAACCTATCAACAGTGCATTTCCGGACCCCAGCCACAAGGTCATACACAGAGTTGTGTATGTCAGCATTTTACTCATCATCATGGATGTGATCATCGTCACAATTGAGTACCTAAACTTATACGATATCCAAATCGCCGTTAAGCCTGCTTTATACAGTGTGAAGCTCAAACTTGAGTTCGATGTCCTCAATCAGCTCGTTTCAATTACTATTCGTGACCGTCCCTTAAACGTTATGGTAGAAGATAACTGCTTCGCGGAACGCCCGGTGCCAGCAGCAACGAGACATAACACTATGACTTCGAGCATGGGCTGATATTTCCAAGAATTTGAATGGACTTGTAAGGGTTGTCAGGTAACTCCTTTAATATTGACGGAAATACGTCGGTCGAGAAAGATAAGGGGCAAGGCTTTTCACACCAAACGGTTCCTCTTAATTCTTCATTTATGGTGGCCTTCCTTTGCACTTGGCATGGAAGTCAGATCGACCAGAAAATCTAGAGAAAATCAGATCTTTGAAGGGGACAGCTTGTTTAATTGCGAAGAGTGATGCGACTTAAGGAATATGAGGACGACATAGGCGCGAGCTATGAGCCGTGAGCGATAAGCCATAAGCCATAAGTTATGACAAGATTCTGGATGTCGTTAGATCCTGTCCCTAATCTGACACGTATTTAAGCAAGGATGGTGTTTAGCCATAATTTTGCTTAGAAACAATTGTTTACATTTATCTAAATGCGGTTATATCAGATTTCCCGCTAGAGTAAATGACAGGTAAATAAACTTCCAAAAAGGGTCATTTGCAGTCCGAGCGCGACCCGCTTCGACACTTTGTCGACCGATACAGCTTAGAAGTGCGTCGCCATGTCGACCGAGTGAGAGTACTTCCTTACCTGTTGCAGTAATCTGTTTTCAAGAATAGAAGTGCTTTGCGGATATATCTATGTCGAAATCCCAGATATGTTCCGACAGTTTTTTTTTTTGGTATTTTTGTCTTTTTTGCTCACTTGGAACTCTAGAAGGAAGGTTTGCTATACATACTACATCTTAGGACAAGGGCTCGGATCGAGGTGGGTCTTTCATTGCAAAAAACTGAAGGGATTGTTGCTCGATACTGATTACAAAACCAGAATAAAACTCATGAAACTTTTCAAGACTACCAGAACATATCTGCTACTGTTCGTAGCAACCAAGGCAAGCCTTGTCCTTGCAGACAGTGATTCATGTTCTGCATTGGTGAACTCGTCCCTGCCTTCGACATCATCGTCAGTAGGGCTAGCGTCGACAATTATTGCTGGCCAGGATGAATGCAATTGCGATTCAGTATCTACTACAGCAGTAATATCGACATCCACAACAGCTGCCCCGACAACGTGCATGTTGACAACCACCACATCGGACTGGACAAGCACGACATCAATCTGCACAACCACAAGCTCTTCAACATCTTCGACTTCATCTTCATCGACTTCAACGACCACGACAGTAGTATCAACAACCTCAGAGAGCGAATGCACTACTGTGACTCCCGAGTCTACTGCGACCGCTACTCCTAGCACCAGTTTAGGCTCCGGGGACATATACCTTAACACACCGACGGATCTAACTACTTGCTCCACAGTCACTATCAGTTGGTCGTTCACTGGCGGTGACACGTCCGAAACATTCTCTCTCAGTGTCATCTCGGCATCAACGTCTAAGATAGTCCAGGTCATCGAGGATAATATCGTAGCCGCTGATTCCAGTGTCACTTGGCAGGTCAACGTCTCTCAAGGAACGTACTACCTTATAGCAACAATAACCTCCAGCAACACAGAAAGCTATTCCGGAAGGTTCGACGTGACCGATGATGATACTTCCTGCGACAGCTCGTCCGGAATTATTCTAACCACCACATCAACCAAGAACTTACCTGTGGCAACAACCAGATATATTACTGATGCCTCAGCTTCGATCACTATAATTGTTGCCTCAGAAGCAGTGAGAACTTCCTTCCCGCTGTCATCATTTATCATAGTACCACTATTACTACTGCTGCCATTGAGTACATTTTCTCTTATATGGACTTTGTATTAGGTACCTTCCTGTTAGAAAAAAACTCGTTTCTGTCAATAATCTTGGATCCCTGTCTGTCCTTGTAGTGCTCTGACCTTTTGGCCCCCTTGACTAGTAGTGCAGGCATCGTTTTCGGGTTCCTCTTCGTCAAAATACGTATCTTGAGCATCTCTGCTAATTTGGTCAAGATCGTCGTATAGTTCTGAAAAATCTATTGCATCGTAGTCGAAATCAGCCTATCCTCAATTTAATATGGTTCTTTATTTCGTCGTTCAAATTCAAAATACTGACATCTTCGCCATTGAGAAATCTCAGTCTCATTATGCGCGTCCATTCTTCTCTCGCTACTTCCTTAGAGTAGTCTACAATGTCAATTTCAAATGCTGCATCGCTGACTATCTCCTTTCCTTGATGTGCGCTTTCTAGTTTCAATTCTGCGTTTTGCAAGTCCTCCCAGATCTTTTCTGCCCAGCCCTTCAGTCGCACTTCGTCTTCGCGTTCCTGCGCTGTCTGATATTGCCTTATGAGTTTATCATATAGCACTGGATCTGCGTCTGCTAGATTGCCGGTAAAATAGGCCTCACCATTTTTGCTGAGATAGAACAGACGCCTATTTTTTGTGAGAGTCGAGCGACGTTTATCGGGTGGTAAACCTTCCTCAAAGTTAGCCTGAATATCGCCCATAATATTGGTTGCTTGAGTAATAGCAATAGCGTAGGCCAAAGTGAGCATGGATTCGGTTGGTACACGAATAGTTTTAGGTTTCATGCTTTTTACGTACCGGCCATATTCATCCCACCTCCTGCCAATTTCAACTTAATATTGAGTACTTGCAGTTATAGATGAAAGCTACAAACTGCCTCTCTTTCACTTAAGCCAATCATGGAGGATAAGACATTCACCTTCTGTTTATCCAAAGACATCAACTCGCCTGTCGTAATAAAAATGTGAGGGTTCCCGGGCGTTTGTCTCACGATCAGTAGCTAACGGTATCTTCTATGATAGACATCATCTAGATGGAAAGAGAAATCCTATACCGTTCACTGAGCTAATTGCACATCCTGAACTGAAACACATCGGATCAAATACAAGGTAAACTTAGGTCTTCGATCAGATAAATCCTTTGTGCACTGACTCATATAATAACAGTGACACCTCGGATTTATTTGTCACGGTACAACTTTTCGCCGACAATAAAGTCCTTACAGCTCCAGTTCGAACTTCGCATAAAAATCCGAAGTCTGGAAGAAGGTTAGCAAAAGATCTTTTTTTGGATAAGGATTTGATCGGAAGAAAGGCGTTGATTAATCTTGCAATAGATGGAATGAATGGCTTCAGCTCCCGATAACATATGCACAACTCCCGCTCTCTTCACAATTGGCAATCACAATATGGGATATCGCTGGTCCGCGACGAATTGATCCATTCGGTGGTACTACAGTCAAGCTGTTTAACGAAAAAGTTTTGTGAGTTCCTGAATAAATAATTATATTAGTATTTGCATCGCTAACATGGATACTAGCACATTGAAGCAACGGCAGCAAAAGCTACGAGTTTGGCTAGACCGTGAGGCAGACGGAATGACAAATACGCAAACGCCTAGTGAGACTGATCGTGACATGGATAGTTTCGAAAAGGTTGCTATTTAGATATGGGTGGCAGCAATGGGATATGTTTCGCTGACATTGAAAAAAATGTAGAGAATAAAGCCTTTTGAGCCATCAGACAATTCCGTCATCGAGTGGTATGATAAATTGGCGTACAGACAGTTGGAACTTATGAACAATCAGTCTTCATCTAAATCAGATCATTTTATTATCGTGGAATTCCCAAAGTTCGATTTCACTGTGCTATATTCTGAATTTAAGTACGTATCGCTTGATCCTCCAGAAGGATCACAAGGCTTCGACATTGAAGATGACCCTATTGCAATGGTCTATGATCCAGATACCACTTTAGAAAATGTGGAGGAAACTAAGTATCGAAAGTTGTTGCGAAGTCACCGAAATATCTTAGACCGAGAGTTGAAACCTAATCCAAAGGTTAGAGATGAACTAAATGTAAGAGTCTCGCTCTGCCGGACGTTTCCACGATTGCCAAATTGTCTATATTTGTGCATTTTAACATTTTCTAGGAAATTCTCAATTATTCGCCAGTTCAAGAGCTTTCTGCAGATGATAAGAACATGATATGGAAATTTAGATATTATCTGACCAGAGATAAACGAGTACGCCGTAATTTTTGTACTGTCACAATGGATTTTGTTGACTCTATATAGGCACTCACTAAATTTATCAAATCAACATCATGGGAAGATGCGAACGAAGCAAAGCAGGCAACTGAGCTTCTTTCTAAATGGATTGAGATTGACGTGGACGATGCTTTGGAACTTCTGGGTCCATCTTTCAGAAATCCTGCTGTCAGATCATACGCCGTTGACAGACTTCGAAAAGCAGATGATGAGGTATACGATTTTACCGATTAGTTTCCGAAGTTTTATTAATATTATTGACATGTAGGAACTGCAACTTTACTTGTTGCAATTAGTTCAGGCCTTAAAATTTGAAAGAGTTGGAACAAATTCAGGGGACATTGCAAGGAAGTCCAGTCTAGCTAGATTTTTAGTTGGGAGGGCAGCAAAAAATGAGATTCTTGGAAATTATTTCCATTGGTATCTTTCTGTGGAGAAGGAGGATGATGATAGCAAGAAATTATTCAGCAGTGTACTATCACAATTTCTGAACACTCTTGGAAGCGTATGTGAACAGCACGAAAATTGAATTTTGATGGATGCGTGCTTAGTCTGATTTTAGATCCCGAGTGGCTACGAGCGACTTAACACTCTACGACGCCAGAGCAAGTTCATTTCAACATTTGCTGCAATATCAAGAGAGATTAGATTTTCCAAAGAGTCTCGTCCCAAAAAAATTGAGTTTCTCAGAAGATTTTTATCAGATCCGAAGAACGAACTTCTGAATTTTGAGCCACTTCCGTTGCCACTTGATCCGAAAGTTATGATTGTTGGTGTCGTTCCAGGTTAGTTACTGCAAAAAGTGTTACATTCTTACGCTAACGTTGTTTTACAGAGGAATCGAGCGTTTTCAAAAGTAGTTTGCTTCCTCTGCGTATTACATTTAAATGTGAGAACGAGGGCACATATCCCGTTGTTTTTAAAAATGGCGATGATTTACGCCAGGATCAACTTGTAATCCAAATTGTTAGCTTAATGGACCGACTATTGCGAAAAGAAAATCTTGATCTAAAGTTGACGCCTTATCGAATCCTTGCTACGGGAGTTATCGATGGAGCTATGCAATATATTCCTAGTATCTCACTGGCTGCGGCCCTAGCGGAGTACCATACGATTTTGGCGTATCTAAGGGAGAGTCGTCCTGATCGGGACGCTCCTTTCGGCGTGAAAGCAGAGGTTATGGATACTTTTATCAAAAGTTGTGGTATGTACTTACTTGAAGTCCTCTTATGACTTTATACTTACTTTGCACACAGCTGGCTACTGTGTCATTACGTATTTGCTTGGAGTTGGTGATCGGCATTTGGATAACTTGCTAATTTGCCCTGATGGTACGCATTTCTGGTTGATATTAAGTTAAAGTTTTAACTCAGACTTTAGGCCATTTCTTTCACGCTGATTTCGGTTACATCCTTGGACGGGATCCTAAGCCATTTGCTCCGCTCATGAAGTTACCTATTCAAATAGTGGAGGGAATGGGTGGAGCGTCGTCAGAGAATTATCAGAAATTCAGAAATTATTGTTTCACGGCATATACTACATTGCGAAAATCGGCCAATCTGATTCTCAATTTATTTGCGCTAATGGTGGACGCCAACATTCCAGATATCAAGATAGAGCCAGAGAAAGCAGTTTTGAAGGTTAGTTCCTAAAATTCAATTCTAAAAGGCCTCATTACGAATTTAGTTTTAACAAAATTATAGGTTAAGGAGAAATTTTGTTTAGATATGAGTGAAGAAGAGGCTATTGTCCATTTTCAAATGCTCATCAACGACAGTGTGAGCGCTTTCTTTCCAATGGTAATAGATCGATTGCACAATTTTGCACAGTATTGGAGAGCATAATTAAGTTATCATGCTGTCATTATACATCTGTATTTTTTACTTCAATTCATATATTAATTTATTACGGTTGGGAATTTTGTGGATTCGAACAGTATAATCGTAAGGTAGAATAAGCATCAGGTTTGAATTTCAGAATATCGAAAGTAATATCCACACTTCCATGCCATAAAGTCTCTTTCTGACTAGCTCATTCCAATAGCAAAAGACACAAAAATTTTGAAAAAAGGAATATCAATAATTTATAAATATCTGAACCAAACTGAACAGCATAGAAATTTTGTTTCCTTAAAACAAAAGCTATGCTAAGTTGACCCTAGTCGACACAAATCTTATATAATTTCATAACAGCTTGTCAACTTTTGCCATATAGTGAGATAATTCACGTCTCTCACACTAATCTTTAAAGCTATATAAATTTAAAAGCAAACTCGAATAAGAACATCTATTGCTTAACTTAGGGCATTGTAGCGGTATACCCCTTAAAAGCATGACTTACTCTATTGCAAGTATGGCTTTACCTCGAAGGACCCCGTAACGTAATCCTTGGACTATTTGATCTCGACGAGTGGATTTGTTCAGCAATAGTTGCCTGACCTGAATACAATTAGTAAAGAAGCCTTCTGAATCCACAGTCGGACCGAATCATTTCGTCAACTTAGAAAAAAAGAAAAATAGATATAATTACCAGGTGCATATAAAACAAATCTCCTTTCTTGGCTTTGTATCTGCGCTTTATCGTTTGTTGGTATAAATATCTGCTGTTCATTATCATGCGCCAGTGTTACTGATATTCTCTTATTGTCCACAACATCAGCAACGATAGCAGTGGCGTCAGCGTACTGCAGATTTGATTGCTCCGTTTGTTTGATCTGATCGGAAAGTATGGAATGTATGCTTCCAGGCTCATTCCACGATTCGGGAAGATTAATCGAGGCCGGCGTTGCTAGTGTTTCCTTATTTAAACTTACAAGGTTTTCTGTAAGCGTCTGCGAAGAAGCTATAGATGGAGGAGTCATAGATTCTGAAAAACTTAGAGTCGGAGACGGGCTCCTTGATATTTCCGAGGATGTGTAACTAGACGTCATTTAATGTAAAGATATTATTGACTTGATTAATATATATTCAGTGCAAAAATGTCCAGAAAATGGCCGACAGTATATTCTTTCCTGTCAGATCGATAATGTTTTATAAATGTATTGCTTGAGGCTATATATAAATGGACTTGAGCGCCTTCCCCAGAGTTGGGACTTCTCCGCTTGCGGAACCGAGCAAGGTAATTCAGCTACTTAGCCACATGACTTGCGCCACCCCATCAACACGAAATTACCGAGACTTTGTGCATCCATCCTTGGAGAAGTCTCGGACCAGCCGTTAAATAAAACATCTAGCGCAACCAGTATAGCAGAGATCTTGCCAGCAACATGAAGAGTACGTAAAACGCTGAACAGTCAAGAATATATTATCCATCTTGAGAAACGAAAGAATTGCTAAAATTGTTCTAAAACAGTCTTGAAGATAGATTAGAGAAAGTAATATTAAATGCCAAAATTGTTGCCCGTTCACCATCTCTACACTTGACAGAGGAAAAGACCTCTGCAACACATTCCTCTACCAACCAAAGCACTCGCTATGCAAATAGATACCCTGTGCACCAGTACCCTTGTGCACAGCTCTCTCGTCACTCATCTTTGCCACCGAATTTCGGACGACAGTATTCAATTCAAGTGGTCCACAGACCGCTATGCCAGTCTCGCCTTCTGCTTGATCGACTAGCTTCCACAACAGCTCATACAATGATGGGCGTCCTGACTTGAGAGTCGCACACGAGTCAATATCGGTCGGTTTCCCCCGACCACTCAATGATGAAGCAGCTGCCGGAGATGGGCTGAAAACGGCGGCATCTTTTTCATTGGAAGAATCACTGTAATCAATGGTAGCGACGCTGATACAGCAGCAGGGACCGAGGGATTTGTCGCACTGGCAACCGCAATTTTTCTTTCGATTCGAAGACTCGGTAAAAGCATCGTCACATGTGACGAAGATCTTGATTGCGATTTCAATTCCAGCATTTTGCAAGTCATTGTATGCGGAAATCAACTCCTCGGAGACCCATGAGGTCCACGAACTATTCTTCACAACCCAGACAAACTCTATGCAACGAACAGGTAGCTTCTGAGTAGAAGTTCGGTGAGCGATATCAAGCAATAAAGGGAGAGTGAACGTCACACCTGTGGATCCGGAGATCAGCACTACGGTATCGAATGCGCCAAAGTCTGCATGAGAAGCTCCATAGGGACCATCGATGAGAGCCACATAAGTGTCTGATGATGTGGTCTCTTTCTCGTTTCCTGATACAACAGATGTGAATGAAGAGTTGGCACATTGCATGATCCTGTTAGTGAAGCCTTTATGACCTTTAAGGATGAAAACTAGATCATTGCTATGCGATGAAGGAATTGATGCAATCGTAGCTGGGTGAGACTGACCGGGACCAAAACGTGGTATAGACAACAGGACGTGAGCTCCAGGAGACCACTTCTTGACCTGCTTGCTATTAACGCGAATCTTAGTTACACCTCCTTTCATTGGTGTGAGAGTTGCGTGTGCTGACCGAACGTTATTGAATGCAAAGCGGGATGTTCGCACCAATCGGTCAACCAAATAAAGACCGATTGGGATATAAATATAAACTCTGGAGTAAAAAGCAGTGCTTGGCAAGTGCATCATGACGGCAATAATAAAACCAAAAAAAGTGACCAAATGTTGAACAACGAAGAATTCGTACGAGAGATTCCGGATTGGTCCAAATGTGCTAAGATTGAGCCACAGCAGGATAGCGTACGCAGCAATACCAGTTGGGGGACAGGTGTCAGTCGCCCATTCCAACGTCAAAAGGCCAAATTCATCCCAGCCAACGCTTTGATATGCGAAATGTAGAGTACACAGAAGTAAAAGCACTCTAGACACCCATCGGTGCAGCACGTTTAAACGCTCGTAGGAAACACCAGTGACGAAACCAATTAGATTGTTTTTACCGGCAAGAAGAATCAGGAGAGGTATCTGTGCAATCGCCAACCATGCTGCTCGAACACCTCGAGCCTGCAGGCGCTGAGCGCCAGCAATGTCATCATTGACGAACTCAAGAGCTAGAACGAAACAAAGGTATGCCAAAAGAAGTAGAATTGTGCCAACTGGTGGAAACTTTACCCATGATGCCCATTTCGCTGGGGTCAGTTGCGGGTACGAGACCTCCCGGATAACGGCGGTAATCGTAGCTGCCAATCTTGTAAGGCGACCCTCGGGTCTGGCCGGATGTGGACGACCTGCAGCGGCTGCTCTAATTCTATTTGAGCAAGTCAGTAAACGATCCTGACCATCTTGGTCTATGCCTGGCAATTGTTGGGTGCCATTTTGAAGTTTTGCTCAGTTCAAAAGGGACATACCTCATTTTAAGCGTCGCCGTCTGGAATATATTGAATAATGCAGCGATTCCAATGACTACCACAATTCCGTACCAGAATTCTCGAGCATACTGATTGCCAATAACCTGCAATTCTGTGTCGTCTAGTATGGCTCCGAGAAAGTCCATCGCCTGAGTCTCATTCGAGAAGTCTACTCCGGTATCGTACAGCGGCGTCAGCGAAGAGCTGTCGCCTGTATCCATTGACATGCCATCCATCTTAACGAGAACCCAGCTGTTAAGTATCTAGACTTGACTTTCTATCTACTTTCGATGCCAATTTTTTTCACAATTCGTACTGCTCTGTTGTTGCTGAGTCGGAAAAATTAAGACTGTAACAACAATTAACTTGGCAATAAAACGATGACGCTGTATAATACTGAATCACCACTGCCAAAGCGATTGAGATATCAATTGAAAAAAGTGGAATCAGAAGATGTTTTTATTAAAAAATACTTCTGTAATTCATCGTGTTGATAGGAGGAGATGCTCTCAAAGAACGGTTTGGTAGGTTTGAGCATTTTTGAGGAGCATATTGAACATATTGAACATATTGAACATTTTGAGCATTTATGAGCATATATTATGAGCAAATTTGAGCAAAATAAAATGTGGGTCGTTTGTTTTTCCAAACTAGCCTAGGCGCGAACACGAGCATAATACTCCCAACGATGTTTATAGCCCACTACAAATTTGTGTTTCGACCTTGACAGTTATTTTGTCTTTTAAGTCTAAATCATCGATCTAGTCTCTTGTTATGTAGGCCAAGAATCACTTTATAGAACACACTGTCCTCCATCTTTATCCGGGAATTTGAAAATTCAGAAAATACAAGGATTTTCCAAGTCCAACCCAAAAACTTCTTCAATTGCAGATTTGTTAGCAGAGCTTTGCATTGATTCCATAAAATTTCACAGAAGATATGAATGCAAATACTAATACGACGGGCGCGAGTATGATGGCAATGTCCGATATGCTGATGGTATTTTATACTTCGACGACTACCCCTCTATACTCGACGTCGTGGATGCCTTCCGGCCGAGGACAGTATGCAGGAACGTGCATCTTCATCATCGTGCTTGCTACACTCTTCCGTAGTCTGTTCGCGATCAAGTCTTTCCAGGAACGGAAATGGTTAGATGCGGAGGTGAATCGACGGTATATTGGTCCCTCAATGGAGAAACTGAGAGAACGAAACTCGCTCAACAATGGTATCCAGAGTGCGGCTGGCACTGGTGAGGATATTTCGGCTGTTGTTAGGAAAGGTACAGGCGTCAGGCCTTGGAGAATAAGCACAGATGTGCCACGAGCTGTCATGGATACGTTTATCGTTGGCGTAGGATACTTGCTGTAAGTCAAAATTGTCTTGGTTGCTATTTAAACGGGCTGTTGGACTTTTATTAACAGAATACCAGAATGTTAGCGGTCATGACGATGAATGTTGGATACTTTCTGTCAGTTCTATCTGGCACTTTCCTAGGTAGTTTACTTATCGGACGATACGCGGCGTGGTACCAGCATTAAAGCTCCATGGTGGGCATGCCATCACATTAGGCACTTCTAAGGAGCGCAAAGCTCAGTTACAAATCTAAAATCCATCATCCCCTGTGTCTTTTGTGCAAGTACCCATAAGAAAGATTCTTGCAAATTATTAATAATCATCGTCATCGGTCATGAATTCCATCCTCAAAACGTGTGGCGTCGACGGGGATCTGGATGAACCCAATATTTTAGTTGACTCAACATGAGATCAGATTGACAGCGATATTTGTGAACTGCAAAGTTTATCTAGACGCTGTGTAGCATTATAACCTACTTATTAATATAATTTGTCTAAAATTCCAATACAATTTTTTTTATGGAGGAAGCAATTTCCTATTCACTAACTTCTCTGGGTTGCTTCATTGAGTTGAGTATTAATTCTGCAAAGCAGCAAGGTCCATGTTGTTACGATATATTCTCGATATGCAATGATACCATTGTAATGATCCTTCTATGAATACGATTGCGAAGTCATCACAGGAAAGCAAGCGTAGAATAAGCAATTACAAATATGAAAACTGTCCTTCGAGCAAATGCATCTTCATGTACAGACAAGCAAAAAAAAACCGAAGATCTGAAAAAACAAGTGGCAAGCATTCATTTAACATAGTTCCCAGGAAATTCCCCTGTTCGGCCGTCCACAGTCTCGCCTTCCCACCAATCATCTTCTACTTTTCTAATAACTTTAATTTTGTCACCAACGTTGAACGACAGATCAGTAGGCTGCAAACCAATAAATGTGTAGACAGCCGTCATATACTCCGATCCGTCATTATTCAGCGTCATCTTCTCATTTACTGTATTATTGCTTGCTATGTCCACATTGTCTAACTTCAAGTCCAACGGTTGGGGTCGGTGATATTTTGATATAGAATCTACAACAGGATGCGATCCCTGAGAATAAGAGAATGATCTGTTGAATAGTCGAGGATTCACTGCAACAGCGAAAGTAGACGAATCTTCACTGAATGTGGGCGAGGAACCATGACCGTTGACAAGAGATGACATGTCAGCGTTATTGCTAAGTATACTGTTGGACCTAGTAACACCGTCGGAGAAAGATCTAAAGTTACCGTCTTTGTTAGTACCAGGAGGTCGGCGGACCGTTTTCTTTCGATGAAAGAGTCCCCCGAACTTTTTGTCGGCCGAAGACGGCTTATTAGGTGATATCGGGGCCTTGACGGCCTTGCCATTCTTGAGCACTTTCAGACCTTCCTCGCAGTGACGCTGTAAAGGAAGAAACTGTAAGCTCCATTCCGATTCGATCGAAAGAGAATAGATCCCGAGGCCTGTTACAACGTTAAGAAAAACATTTGCACCTTGCTAGGAAGATAAACCGTTCATTTAAGTATACATACCTTGTGCTTGGGCGTAAGGATACATAATATCGACCGAGATCTTATACAATTTCTCCTCTGTGAGATATATTATATTGGATAAAGGACCCAAGAATTCTGACAATAAAGTTATAAATCTAGGCAACATTTTCTGAATGAGATCATCATGCACTTTAAATTCCTACACGATTAGCAAAAGAAGCGTTTGACAACTAGCAAAGAACCCATACTGTAGTTGCTCTGCTCAAATCGATTTGAAGTTTCTCAGTGTTAACGTCATCTTTGTCAGTTGTCTTTTGCTTCCGCTGCAGCTTTTCCATGGTGTTTGTGTGTCGGTCGTAATCAATCTGCTCCGTGTTAGAATTCAAGTTTTGTTCTCTTGTTCAAAAGTGTACACATTCATATAGTCATTTGTACCTTCTTGTGTTCCCTTTTTTTCAACGCTTTCTTAACAGTTTCAATGTGACCCTATATATTCAAATCGTTAGCAACCTGTGCCAAAACGAGAAAAGATCAAATCTCAAGGTACCTTAACAATCATGCATTTCTGAATAACTGACACATCCAAACCTTCGAGTATTGGGATGGCTGCTTCCTTAATGTCTGTCAATATGACTTTATAGCCTTCGACAGCATCTAAAGTACTTTTGGGCGTCTCCCTGACCGCCTTGTACGGGTCCTCTTCGGGAATCGATTCGTAGATCCGTAAAAGATGGATCGCCGTTGATTGTTGATTCGCCAAGATGGCCATCCACGCATCTCGAAAAGCCTTAGCATCCGATATTATCTAGATTGTCAATAAAACTCAAAAACAAATTAATCAAGCCGGACGCTGCTTGTCTAGCTTGGACTATAATTATAGCAATCATACCCCTTCGACACCTTTCTCAGCCTCATTTATTGCCTTATGGAATTCGATCACCGTCAGATTCTCAGCTGATTTATTACCTACAAGGATATGCGGTGCGCGAATAACTGCTTTCTTAACGCCGCGAACAGACATTGCTAGCTCAGTCTCAATACTGTATCATAAAGAGCAAATTGTATAACTGAGTCTATCGCTATCTGTTCTGCTGTATACCGAACCCAGTGCAAGTAGGGGTAAGCAACGAAAAGAAAATTGTATCAATTCAAATAGCAAGTCAGGAAATGACATGCGAGCAATCGCAGACCGTTCCACAGTGCGAGTTTGAGAAAGAACAAGATGTTCGTTTGCTCGTAGTCAGAGGATGCGCAATCAGCAATCACGCCTAGTAAGCAGTAAGCGAGATTTGGCGTCCGCTTGTTCCGCACCGCACGTCAAGAAGCAAGCCACCACCTGTTGCTCAATGGCTGCCGTATTACGCCACAATAGTGGAGCAAGCCACGAACTACGGCTGTTAACGTGGCTAGTGAGCTGTCAACTTGAACATCGGGAACTTCCTGCACAAGCATAGTCATTAAGCGACTTATTCCCAGCTTACAAGTGAATTGACAGTTCACAAAGTTGCTTACCAAAGTGTAACATGAGATGCACAGGCACAATTGACTGGTCAGATATGGAAGAAATTTTTTAATTATTTCTAAACCTCGCCTCGGCCGCTCTGGCACGACGCTCTCTCTCAACTTTTAGTCTCGCCTCAGAACTGAGCCCCTGCAATTGCCGGTCACTACCGATAGAGGTAATGACGGACCCGGCGAGCTTCTTCCCTTGAGATATACTAGAGGACTTGCCTGATTCCAGCTTCTTAAGTTTCTCTTCTCGCTCTACTGCTTTGACAGCTTCATCGCGTTCTTTCTTTAATGCTTCCTGCTCGCGCTGCTTCCGCTCCGCGACCTGCTGCTTGCTTATGCCTATGGGTATATGACTGGCTCGCCAGTCCCAGGTCGATTCACCAAGTTCCGAACGAGCAAGTCGAAAGGAGTCTCGGGTTTTGCGGTCACCGCAAAGATCCCATGCTGTTTTACCTTCTTTATTGACGATGGTAGGATCAGCTGACAATGAGGTCAGCAGATATAAGACCAGGTGTGATGAGGCGATAGAAGAAGCATAATGTAGTGGTGTAGGAGAATGGTAGTATTCATCTATTGGTTTAAATCTGAAGTTCGATGTCAGGTCATTCGCCTTTAAATAGGATGCAAGTGCTGGTGCCTGCGCCTTTTTGATAAGCGCAATTATCTGCCGGGAATGCGCCTCCTCTAGTAGATGCAGCTTTTCCTCTGCAGTTAATAGTCTTCCTGGCGTTTTTGTCTTCTCAACCTCTAAAGATGACACCTGACTTGGCGCATTAGCAGATTGTTTAGAAGGTTGTGAAGGCGGCTTCGCGACAATTTTGCATTTAGTAAGTTCGAGCCACACTCGTTTAACTTCACGGCTTGTAGCTCGATTTGTCGACAGCGGGATGCGCTTGACTCTTGAATCTTTGTTCTTGATAACAGCGTTCGGATATCCTACTAAAATTGCTCTGTTGGCTTTTCCATTTGCTCTAATAAAGATACTATCTGCATCTTCGATGTATTCCTTCCAAGAGAGCATTAATTCACGCACTTCCTGCTCCAGTGCAGCTTCATTATATCTTCGCAGAGACGCACCAGCAGAGTGCGCTTTTCCATGAGTGTTGTCATTACTGCTCTGTGCACCTCCTTGCTTCCTTCTAGTAGTGTACCTGTGAAAGGTTTTGTGCTCAAGTAGTATAACATTATTCCTGTTTTGCAGATCTACTTGGTGAGACACTATGGCACCTGCGAAATGGCCCCCTCCTAACATAAATATCGCTGAATGATGCTTCATCTGCTTGCTGGCCTGCTGAGATTTCAAATAACTCACGGACTGCTCTCTATCAGCTGGCAGCATGACTGAGTAAACCGCAAGAACTTGTTCTGAAGGGAGCATCGGAGAGCTAAACAGCCGAAACGTGGATTTCTCGCTGGGAATATCTGTCGATGTGTTCTCTTCAATATCGTCTAGATGCGATTTTGACAACATATAAGAGACTTTATCGGTAGAAGAATCCAAATCTATACTGTCGCTATCGGATCCTGATATCGAATCGTCCAGTTCTTAAAAAATGTTAAAAATTCATTCTTTATATTCATTCGATCTAAAGGAATATTTTTCTTTCTATAGGTACTCACCTCCAAGGAGTTGTTCAAACTCCTCCTCTCCAACCGGTTGCTGGCCGCGAGTCTTTCTCGTCAGGTTAAACCTATGAAAGTCTGTCTTGTAATGATCCCTTTGTTCTTCGGCATTCGGAGACATAAAGGAACACAGTGCACAGCTTGCCTTCTGCGAACTTTCTGAATAAGGATTTCGTCTAATTGGATCCGTTGACGGAGTGAGGCTTAGCCTCGGTTCTGATATACCGTTATCTGCTTTTGCTTCATCGAAGATTTGAAGTGAGAACAAAAGCTCTTCCGCAAGCAGAAATATGTTGAATGACGTGTAACCAACCCTTTCGCTATCCATATTTATGAAGAATCTGTCTGTATCTTATGAAACAGCTATTTTGTTGATGTTTCTGAGGATGAGGTCGTCTACTAGTGCTGTACATTGGCACCGATGATGTAAATAGGTATCTCGAAGGTTTTAGCTTTTTAGCTTTTCTCCAATCTCAACTCTGCGGCACCAGTACTTAAACATTCGGTCCGATTTTGCCATAGACCAGCATACCCGTCGACTTCACTCGCATAAACGACTAAATATCCAATTGCAACTATCAGCCAATTAGGAATGGCCGCACGGTTTATTGCGAGAAAGGAATTTCCTAAATACGTTCATCCGAATTCCTACTTTCTCGGCCATCATCACAAGACGGTCAAGCAGCTCAAAAAGCTTCTAAAAAATATTGATCTCGTTTTCGAGGTGCGAGACTCTCGGGCTCCGATCAGTACTAGGAATATTGCATTTGAAGAGGGTCTTGGAGAGAAAACTGCGCGGCTGGTTCTATATTCGAAGAATGATCTGTCTACAATCAACCCAAAGGTATGACATAAGCTTTTGCTGCCCACTTGCGCATTCACTTATTCTGAATCCTAGATATTCGAGCACTGGCATCCAGAGGGATCGTATAGACTAATAGATTGCAAAAGCGTCAACGATGCCCGCGGCCTTATTAGATTTGCCCAAGGTACTAATATTTACAATTGCTGCCAAGAAGGTTTCTCATTGCTGATATCCAAGAATTCTCGCGCAATACCCACTCTTCACTTCCAAGTGGGTTACGACTGGTAGTCACTGGTTTGCCAAACGTGGGTAAAAGCACCTTACTGAACTCGTTACGAAAAGCTGGTTTGAGCAACAAAGGTATTCAATAGGAATAATATCTAACTTGAAGGCGATGAGATTGAGAAGTTGACTTTTCTTAGCCAAAGCAGCAACCACAGGGGGTCAACCTGGGGTTACCAGAAGTATAGCTCAAGAAGTTAAAATAGCTGAGGATCCCAATGTATATCTCTACGACACGCCCGGAGTCTTCTTACCTCACAAGGTGGACACGCGAACAATGCTTACGCTTGCCGCTATTGGATGCGTAAAACCGGGATTAATTGATCCGTACATATTGAGTGATTATATTCTCTTTCAGTTGAATTTGCTCGGTCTGCAAAGTCGCTACGAGCACTTCTGCCCTCCTACAAACGATATAGACGAGCTACTGAGGGCAGTTGTAGCGAGATCAGGTATTGCATTTTGTCTTTAAATTCAATAGTCGAACTTGATTAACCCCGCAGGTAAATTGGTCAAGGGTGGTAAAGTGGATCTAGTGGGAGCAGCTATATATTGGACCGACAGATGGCGACAAGGCAAGGACGGGACAATCTGTTTCGACGAATTTAACGACAAGGATGCCATGATGCATTGGGAGAATAGAGAACGCAACAAAAGAGCGCCCGCGCGACATAAATGGGCGATTAGAAATAACAACAGCATACCAGCGGACAATTGGAGATATTAATGTATTCTATGAAATTTGTGAGATATCGACAACTTACTATCCTGTCAAAGCTACAATATCTGGCTCTCCATATATGCTCCACGTATAATACAAATTAATAGTATCATGACTGATTTAATTTTTACACTAACTAATTATGCGTTGTTTTCGTTCATCAAGAAAGCGCTGGACATCTTCCCGAGAAGGAATGTACTCCATTCTTTCGATACTCTTCCAATTTTCTGGCGGATCGCCTCCGGCTTCCTTTAGAATATTTCCCACGCTGATTTCCTCCATTTTTACTTCATGTTGTAGCAGCTCTGTACTGTCATCATCTTTATATCCGTAATAGGTTGCATCCACATCTGTCCTATAGTCGTCTTTTTTAGTGTCTTGCTGTATTTTCGCGGGTTGAAGGAGCTCTTTCACACCAGGTAGTTCTCGTGCACGGCCAAAATATTTATATCCTCTGCTATTGGGCAGCTCATTACCTTCATCATCGTACATATTTTGGCCAAATCTCTGTTCAAATCGTCAGCATTATATACCAATCTTATAAATACCATATAACCTATCGTACTATGTAATTTGGTCCTCCAAGCTTTCTAAGTTGAATTTCCCAAACGTACTTCTCGCGTAATAGTTTGTTAATCTCATCGTTTAAATCACGGATTTGATAGTCAGATAGAGCAGCTACAAGGAAATATAATCAATATTGCAAATTAAGACATAGAAAGGAAATATGAAGCAATCCATGACTCACGATCCTGAATTCTAGTGACTTTCCTTCCAACTTCTTTCACAACCTGTCCTCGCCATTTCTCGCACATTGGTACAGAATCGACTTGACTAATCACCTTTGGTCGTCGTGTCCTCCCAAGATCAATGATTCCCATTTCTGCAGCCTCCTGCTCGCGAAAACGGTACAACATCGACTGTGCTTTTTCGCTATTTCGTGCCATTTCGCAGTATGTGGCTTGTACGTAAATAGCAAATCGACTAATGGACGAAAATAAAGACTCAACGAGGAACTAAAATTTCCGGTGAAGATATTTCGGAAAAAATCAATATATATATATATGTATACTTGGATTTAGATGTGGCTATTTTAAACCTAATCCTAGTCATCGCACCAAGAAGACCAAAAAAAAAGTTTGGTTATTCGTTTTGTGGTTATCGCGATTTTGGCCTCTGCTAACACATCTTGTCCCTGCTGAATCTATTTCACCACAGAGACGGTGATTCATTTTGCATTTTATATTTCCGTGGTATGGCTCTGTGAGGCAATCAATTCTGTAGTTTAAAAGCAGTTTCCCGTTGAGAAATACCATATCGAGAAAGAACGATCTGCCGATTTCGATTAACGGCCTCCTTAAATCGAGTATACTAAGCTCAATTTACAACTAACAATTGGCATTGCAAAAGTGTTACCAAAATTTTGGAAGTTAAGATCAGATTGGTAAAGGTCATTATGTCGCTTCAATCAAAATATGTTCCGCTCACATGCACTGGCCATTCTCGGCCGGTCACCCATCTGTGTTTCTCCACGGTATTCGATGACAATGGATACCTGCTACTCAGCACTTGTAAAGGTACCATACATTTACAAATGAGTTTGCAATTGTATTGACACTAGCGATATAGATGGAAATCCAATGCTTCGAGATGGCATTACAGGTGATTGGTATGAGCAGTGCAACTTTCATATGTTTCGCTTTTGTTTGATTCTGGTCTGATCAGTTGCAAACAGGATTGGAACTTTTTTGGGACATAAAGGAGCGACCTGGTCTGCCAGCTTCAGCTCTACTGCGTCGATGGTGGTGACAGCTAGTGCAGATTTTACTGCGTAAGTTTTTTATAATGAAGTTTGCGCCGAGCTTATTTAGCTTACTCGGTGTGTTTGTTATTTAGTAAGGTATGGAGCACAGCAACAGGACAGGCTGTAAGCACTCTCTCGCATAATCACATTGTTCGGACCGGATGTTTTTCGCCAATAGAGCAACAGCCTATACACTGTGCAACAGCAGGTAACGAGAAAAAGATCAGGATATGGGATATTGCTCGCGAGGAGCCTGTGATTCTCAGAGAATGGAAAGCCGCCGATGGTACCATCAAAAGCTTACTGTGGACTGATGAATTGTGAGTGTGTTGATCCAATTCTGAGATATTTTACTGATCTAGGGAAGCACGTTGATTTCATCTTCAGAGGATCGCACTTTGAAGTGGTGGGATCTACGATCTCCAGAAGGGCCAACGCACACCATTTATCTAAATGGTGCAGTTGGCCAACTAGGGAAAAGTAACGATTGGCTAGTTGTCTCCGCGGGAAAATCCGTAAGCTTTATTGATTCGGAAAAGTATGTTTTATTCTAAATGTCTCATCCTACTGGAGATTATTGCTAATCAGGATACTTCAGACGCTCAACCGTTCATCAACTTGAATTGCCTTACGTTGTATCGTCGGCAGCAGTCAATAACACACGTAACAAGATTGTGACTGGAAGTGTCGGAGACACCTGGCTGCGAGTATACGATATCGCAACGGGAAATGAATTGGGTATGCTGTGCTACATTTGAAAGCCTCTTTAGATTGTTATATTATTAGTTTATTGACCTTTTAGATATGTTCCGCGGACACCATGGGCCGGTTCATTCTGTAGAGTTTTCGCCTGACGGACAAATAATCGCATCAGGTAGCGAAGATGGGACTGTACGACTTTGGAAGAGCGAGATTGGCTCGTATGGCCTATGGAAATAATGACATGAGCTTACAACATGATGATGCATATCTTTTTTAGTTCTATTCATTTTTTTTCCTCGTAATCCTTTTAGCAGTTTTCTGGGGGTTGTGGTGATTGCGTTCATACAGCATTTGCGGTCGGAGAGAGCCAATTTGTCTGAGACACCACGATATCAGACATACGATTGTATTTTATAGACTTAGTATTCAAGAATAAAGAACTGGTTGACAACGCAAAATTATTTTCGAACATTAATGTAGAAATGTGTGGCTGTTGGTGAAGACCAAAAAGGAACATCGCGAGGCGTTGGAAGTTTGCTTCTTTATTCCACCCTTTCGAAGCTATACGTTATTATAAACCTACGTCCATCACCGCTGGCTCGATTGATTCCAGTTCAAGATTTCAACAACTTCATTTTAGAATATAAGTACATTATAAATAGAGTATTTATTTGCAATGACAGGGTTCAATCTGGTCAATTCCTTGGAATCTCATTCGTCGGACGTTCGTGGAGTTGTATATCCTGTTGCTAACTTGATCGTGTCAGTCTCGAGGGACAACACTTTACGCAGCTGGACGTTCATGCCGAAATCAGCAGGAACAAGTGCGGGTATTGGGTCAGCGAAGACAGGCGTGTGGACTTCAGAGGTCGATTATGAGTCGTCAAAATATATAAACTGCGTTTGTTGGATCGGAGAAGACGAGGGTCAGTTTTGTCACCTGATCTTCTTAGGTCGATCGGTTTGGTAGAAAGTTCTTAACTAATAATAATAATAATAGATCTGGTAGCAGCTTCGGGTGCAGACAAAACGATCGCCATTGTCTCGACTCGTGCGCCTAATCACCCGTTGAAATATACTCTTTCTGGGCATGAGTCTAATGTATGTGCGCTACATGCTGGATGTGGCATTCTGATGAGCGGAAGTTGGGACAAGTGAGTAAATTAATTCGATTCTAGTGGGGATCGATGGAATAGAGCTGATTGCGTGAATTTGCTTACAGAACTGCGAAGATATGGCAAGATGGAATCTGTAAATACACCTTAAGTGGTCACGAACAGGCAGTTTGGGCAGTGTTGGTAGTATCTGCAGATACTTTCCTTACAGGTATGTACTCTACAACGATTAAACTAATTGATGTGGGTTTTATATACTAACTGAATGTAGGATCTGCGGATAAGACGATCAAATTGTGGAAAAATTCACAAGAAATGGTAACGTTCCGTGGACACGCAGATGTGGTTCGAAGCCTTTGCATGCTAGATTATGGATTCGCTAGTACCAGCAACGATGGGTAAGTAGAGACCGAAGATACTTGCGAGTTATTACCGGCTTGCAGATCTGACACTATCGATATAGATCAATTCGAATTTGGAGCCTGGATGGAACTTGCTTAGAAGAGCTGTATGGACACACAAATTTCGTCTATTCGATAAGCGTACTACCAACAGGAGAACTGGTCAGCGCTAGCGAAGATAGGACCGTTCGCATATGGAAAGGTAAGGAGAATTGATACTGGTTAGAAGTAATATTTAACGTCTTGTTTAGATAGTGAGTGTGTGCAATCAATCAATCACCCGTGCACTTCAGTATGGGCAGTGGCAGTTTGCTCCGACACGGCGGACATTGTATCAGGAGGTAGCGATGGGGTAGTGAGGATATTTTCGAGAGATAGGTCGAAGTGGGCCAGTGAAAGTACATTGAAAGTAAGTAAAACAAGAGAATGAAAGCACTTACTCAAACCATCATGCTCTAACAAATATAATTTGTAGGAATATGACGAAAAAGTAGCGGGATACTCGATGTCTACGTCACAAGTCGGAGACGTGAACAAGGAAAAGCTTCCCGGTGAAGACGCACTCCTGCAGCCAGGGACCAAAGTAAGCGAGGTCAAGATGGTCAAGACGCGGCTTGGCGGTGTTGATGCTTACCAATGGAGCGGATCTGAGTGGGTGAAAGTCGGTGAAGTTGTTGATTCAGTTGGAAGCCAGCGAAAGCAGCTATTCGAGGGACGAGAGTACGATTACGTGTTTGACGTGGACATTCAGGAGGGTATGCCTCCCCTGAAGCTTCCATACAATGTTAATCAGAATCCATACGAGGCTGCTCAAAAGTTTTTAGAGAAGAATGAACTGCCACAGGGATATCTGGATGAGACGGCAAAGTTTATACAGAGCAATACTAAGGGGGTGGAACTAGGACCGGCGGTGGCCATGGAGGATCCATACGGATCAAGGTACATACCAGGACAGAGTAGCTCACGCCCCTCAGCGCCATCAGTGAAGTCCATGCCACCTAATAAAACATTATTCCCGCAAAAGAGCTATGTTTTTTTCCAACAGGCGAAACTGCAGGCCATCGGCGAGAATATTTGGAAGACAAACGCCGAGATGGAAAGTAACGCTGCACTGTCGGAGGACCAAGCGACAGAGTTACGGGTTGTGCTGAGCGGAACCACATCAGCAGAGCTGCTGCTCCAGTGCGAGAAGCTTTTAGGCCCAGTAATGACTATAGTGACCCGGTGGCCAGCTCAGAAGCGGTTGGCAGGGTTGGACGTCTTGCGGTTTTTGGTTCAGGGGATCAAAGAGCGCGAGCAGATGAGGGAGACTATCAAAACTCTAGTTGGAAGCAAAGGTGTTTTTGAGGGTCCGCCACTGACCGCAATGATGGCCTTCCGATGTCTTGCGAATACATTTGCCGGGACTATTGTGGTGAATGAGACGGACTTGCTGGAGAAGATCATTGGCATCATTGGCATGCATATTGATACGGATACGCCTCAGCCTAAACTTCTGGAAATTTCCATCGCCACACTGCTGCTGAACTACTCGGTCTACTGCTGCAAGACCGAGGACACTGATGTCGCGTTCTCTCTACTGGACACTCTCCTGACAGTCTTGTCCAAAGTCGCAGACAGCGAAGCCGCGTACAGAGCTGTGATGGCTGCAGGGACATTGGCCGCCATGAGCGTGGAGACTGCAGAGGGGATGAGTAGCCTGGAGGGCAAAAACGTACTTGCAAGAGTGAAGAGCAAGTTTGATGAGGCGCGCATTCAGGAAGCTGTAGCCGCTGTGGAGCAGTTATTGTAGGTACATTTACGTCTAACAACGTGAAAAGGTTCCGCATTTAGTTGGTAAATAGACCATTGACGCAACATGAAGTGTTTCCTCTGAGAGTCAACGTTGTGCCGTAGGCTTCTGATCTAGTTAAAATTTGGTAAACTTGGAAGCTTGTGGCATCCTTTAACAATAGCATTGCGGGTTAGGGTGCGCAAATTGCTTACTGTCCAAAGAGCCATAAGGAAAACCTAGAATTTATTTCTGTAATATAAATACTGAACACCTTTTTCGGTCAGTGTTTTGGCCTGTAAATATAAAAACAAAGATATGGAAGGTGGGGTAATATAGATAAGACGACCGGGTAATTAGAGAGAGGCACGTGATATATGTCATTGAGCAACGTTTTAGTCTGCTTTTCCGCGAACTGTGAAAGCCCGACGCCACGCAAGGTACGCGAGGGCAGATAAATATTTGTTAATGCCAAAAGATACGCATGCAGTTGCGACATGCATCGAAAGTGCAGGAATCGGCATGTTTACAGGCTGCTGATGGGCGAGCTAGTAAGTAGGCATGCTGGAGGCGATAATCTACTGTTGGTGCTGCTATAATTCCCTAATTATTCAAGCTGGATATCTCTAGCCGAAGGTCAGACAGCTTTCCATTTAAATTGCGTAAAGCACGTAAAGCACGCACAATAGTTGATAATTGATGGTCGAGGTTTTCCTTATTAATAATGTGCGCGACTAATGGCTGATTATGCTTCTACGGCCAAACAGAGAGCAAAAAGGCGATAGAATCCAACCTGTGACCTTCAGCAGGACAGGCGGGCAGACTTCGACGCGCTAGCACACTAGCTCTGGGAGGGCCTATACTTTCGCAAACACGGACTTCGTTCTGCTAATCTGCGCTACTGCGCTCCACAGTATGTGCGAATACGCATACGCGGTCTGTTCGTGAGCGCGCCTGCGACGCATTCGCCACCCTTAGGCTGCTGAGATCCCTTTCACGATTGACAAAGAGCACACTTTGCAAAGGGCAAGCAGTCCTAACTTGCCTTAAAAATGGACTGGTTTGAGATAGCAGCGATAATACCGCCTATCCTAAACTTGACTAACTTCGCAAACCTGCAAATTGCTAAGTTGGTAAATTGACAACTAATGATCTTATTAGTGTCAACAAGGCGGTATCAGGCCGCCAATAACAGTTGGAAATGTCCATTTGTGCCCATATCATGCTTTCTCACCCGCCCCAGATCTCGTCGCCACCGGTGGTACTGTTTATTCCGAGCAAACTGGCTCTTGCCCACCTTCCAGCCAAATCGCCTTTAGCAATTAGATCTAGAATGAAGAAAGTAATCCGGTTATAGTGCAGTCGGCCATCGCCCTGAGACACATTTCTCCGCTAGGCCTCGATTGGGTAGCGATTCAATAATAGCGGGGTACCATCCGGTTAGGAACTAGCCTGCCGCCTCTTCTTCCTTTTTCATACTCCTACAGCCGCTTTTCCGTACTAGGTAACTCACACCAAAGAAAGCAGAATCAGAATTGAAGTCAACTCACCTAACCCATATAGGTCATCTCATCTCATCTCATCTCATCGGCCCAATCACTTACTCACTTGTGCTGCTCACAACCAATGTGCTCACGTCTCACACTCGGCACGCGCCTGTTAAGCCAGCGTGTGCGGTCCGGAATGGCGATCGCAGACGATTACAGACGGTTCGGACAGATATGATAGAAAGCTTGAGTATTAGAATCCGGCATGGCATACATTAATATACCATACGAATCCTTAGGGAAAGCTTGAAAACGTTTTGTATTTGGTAGGCAATTAATTGACAGGTCGGGATTACGCATGATTCCTTGGAGCAGTGACTGATCTGAAGTAGCTAGCACTTCATTCTGTCTACTGCAGGTGCTGTAAGATAGTATATATCTCAAAAGATACTTTAACAGGTGCTCGATACTTTCTAATAGGAGCCCCAATTCTATTTTATTTCTGTAAATACCACGTACGAAAGAACTACAGGTAACGAATAATCAAAGAAAACAGCAAACACGACGGACAAGCATTTCAAATAACAAGCACACGATAGCACCCGACAATCCAAGCAAAAAAAGAAAAGGTAATCGTAATCAAGTAAGGACATTCAAGGATGACTGCAAGTAGTAGAGATGGTAGCATTCGTAACAAGACAAATAAATAAAATAACATATCAAAATTCAGCAATCTAGCTTTACATAGCAAACACCCGTTCCTTTTCATGTGAATAAATAGTTGGGATATCACAAACACGTAGGCACGTACAATTGCAGATATGCACAAGTGGCGCCATAGCGTCTATCGTCATCATTGATTCATCTCCTATGATCCGAGGACACAAGCAAATCGTGTCATCTCTCGTTCTTCACCTGGGGTTCTTCAAGGAGCATGTCCACAGACATCCCAGACCTTTTTCTGTCCTTCTCATCCTCATTGATCTCAGAGATGCGGGCCCAGATTTCTGCCTCGGTCCTGGTAGGCAGCAGAACACTTAGCTCTTCAAAGCGCAAGTCCTTTCTGCACATAAGGTCATCCTCCTCCTGCAACCAGATCTTTCGCTGTGCACAAGTTGATGCCAGTGACGATGTAGACGAAGACGTAGACAGCTCTGGCGGCGAGCAACCTTCATACGCATCCGATGCCGCTGTAGCACCAGAAGACAGCGAGGATGATGAGGAAGAGGTACCATTCCCACCACCACGGAGCGATCCCGACATCAGCCTTCGCCAGCGGAATTGACAGGCATTCGGTGTGCGATTCACAACTGATAACAGTCAGAAAATTCATTTTGCAATAAAAAGATTGATCATGACCAGATATATCCGGCGAGTGAGCGCTCAAGTAGGACCCATCCAAGATTAGACAGAGGAAAAATAGAAATACATACAATGGTTGGCAATATCCTTCCAGCCCAGCTTTTGCTGCTCCTTGAGATGACGCAATAAAAGGTCGTCGTGGGGATCCCACGACGTGGGTGTCCGGGGCATTTTAGGTCTATCATGTTAGCACTATTGTACTCCTCGGCCCTCTTCAGGTCTATCGACTCACTTTTTTCGGCCAAGAGCATCCACCTCCGATTCCTCTACGGTTCTGCTGCCATTAGTTCTCGAACGATATAAATTAAATAAAGATTCTCCCAAAAGCGATGGCGTCGTTGAATACCGGCGATGTGCTCTTAATCACAAAAGAAAAAAAGGCTTACTTTCTGAGGTGCCGCTTCTTGGCATACTCCCTGGTCTGCTCGACAGGCACAAGCTGCTGCGGGAAAGAATTATAAATCGGCGTGTGAGAACGCATTGGAGGAAGCTGCTCGACCGCCATTTGTTGCGAGTGTGGAGAGTGTTGCTGCGGTGATTGCAGATGCGATGGATGCTGCTGGACGTGAGAGTGCTGATGAATATGAGCAAGAGGCGGGAGCTGGATGTTCATGAGTCGCGAATGTATTGTAGGCGGCGGATGGAATGGCTGTTGCAATGGCACAGGCGATGACTCGGCCGGCATGGTCTGGTATAGATATGATTTCCCTACTGACTTCTCAAGAAAAACGGACGCACACTTTGTATCCTTTTTCCGCTCTCAGTTTCGTCGCAGAAGTTAGAAAAGTTAAAAGCACGCTTGGCCCGGCGTTTGATCTTCTCTAAAGATTCAAAATATCATGCAAATATAAAGAAAATAGTAGACAAAAATGTTTATATGGTCAAAAGAATAATAATAATAAGCGATATTGGCCAGTAACAGGGTTAGCAGGGTTCAAAAATTATTATGGGAGATTAAGCCATACGAGCGGAGTTGAGTGATAGTCTGAGATGAGGCGAACACAAAATTCCGTCCTTTTTTTGACTGGACGCTCCCGCTCACATCTCACAACTCTACTCCATCGTGCGAGGTACGCTCCAACACTTGCTTATGAAGCTAATCTATACGCCGACATCCGCGCTCGCGGTCTTCTGTCACTGCTACTTCGACACAGCACACGTCACACCATATCCCGCTTAATATGTCGTATATCTCTCGAGGTCGACGTCAACAGCCCGGGAATTGAACAAACTCTGCGCATTTGCGCTGCAGTAAAATAAAATTGGCAGGGCAACCCTATTATTAGCGTGAGATGGACCCTAACCCAAAATCTCATGACATCATTAATATTAAGTTACCCTGCTTGATAATTACCCGCTTGAGATAAAGTGACACCGAGTGTAAATTTCCTCTTTGGGACGTGTCCACGTCCTAATTTCTCACTCCTACGCTGGCGAACCGACGAAGGGTCCTGGCTTTTACAAGTACACTGCGCAGTTCCTGGAATTTGCGAAATAGCGAATTTTAAGCTGTTTCCTGGAAGTTTAGTAGGCCAAGCAATGTATCTGCTATCAATCTGTCGTACTATCTGCAGTTGTTTGCCGGATGGCATCCAAAAGGATAACAGACTCTGGTCCCCGAACTTGTGGCTGGGGATGCCAAGCTTTCTCTATCCTTGTGTAACGAGACATGGCTCATCTGGGCACCGCCACTATTTATCAGCCACTGAGCCTCAGATCTGGTCATTGCACCGCCTCAGGCTATCGTCCATTTCGCAACTCCACAGAAACGGCTTCCGTTCACTCATCGGCAAAGCAACAACTTTGAAGACCCTTGAAACTTCGCTGTCGACTCGTTCTCGTGAGTCCACACATTTTTGTTCTGCCGTATAATATCGGCCGATATCTCAAGCGAACAGTCAAGTGCAATAGCGTGCAATATATATGCGAATACGTGTGCATATATGTAGCTTATAGATTCATAGCCAACTGATTATCGTTCTTGACATAAATATCAGTTCATATCATCATATCATCTGGTGTCATAATGTCGCTGGAATCGGCGCTCGAAGAGGAACGTCTGGAAATCCTAAAGCTGCTCGATTCCAAAGAACCTGCTCCACGCGCAAAATATCAAAATGAGACATTAGATCCGACTTCTACAGCGTCTGTTTCTCCTCACTCACCCCGAAAACCGCCGGCGCTGCCATCTAGAGTTACCCAAAAGTCATTGGCAGCAAACTTTCATAACCTTTCTCCCGCTGCGCAGCAGCTGCTCTTGTCTACTTCTAACGATCCGACCCTGCTGGTCGCGGCAGATCCCAAGCATAGACGTTCCACGTCTGTCGGCGCAGCCTCCCACAGTAGTAAGTCCTTCTCCTCTGCATCTTCTACCTCTTCTTCCTCATCTGTTGCAGCCGCGGCGGCAGCTGCTGCCGCCGCTGCAGCAGCCGGTAAAAGCACTTCCTTTTTTGGTCGATCAAAGAGCAAGGAGCGGGCACGTCCAAAGCTGGTCCTAAGCGAGCCGGAGAAACCAGACTTCACCAATGCCTACCGAAGACTTTCGGATGCGGCAATGTTAAAGGCTGGTGGATCTCTGGCAGAGTTAGCCGTCAAGAATCCGCGAGTTTCTTCGGTGGAAAGGCTGGAGAAGGATGATGATGACCAGGAAAACGCTATTGCGTCATC
This sequence comes from Babjevia anomala, assembly GCA_030580435.1. NCBI lineage: Eukaryota > Fungi > Ascomycota > Lipomycetes > Lipomycetales > Lipomycetaceae > Babjevia > Babjevia anomala. Next base: position 190,359 of record JAKTSW010000019.1, on the reverse strand, counting down.
TAGTTCGGACGATGATTATATGGATGAAGAAGAAAGCGAAGAAAGCGATGATGAATACTCCGAAGATGATCGAGAAAAAAGCGAAAAGGACGAGATGGAGGTGAAGAAGCAGGCTGAGAAAACAAAGGCTCCTTATAAGGTCAAATCGTTAATCGATGTACCTCCTCCAACCTTTGATGAAACCTTCAGCTCTTACAAAAGGCATTTGGTGCGACCAAAGACTGCATTCGATTTGGTTGGAGATAAGTTTACAACACCGTATACTTCGGATAACGAGGAGCAAATTGATATCGAAAAGGCTGTGAATATGAGTTTGACAATATCCGATATTGAGAGCGATCACGTTAGAGTGCTTAGAACAATTACCAGAGGCGACTACGACAAGGTCGTAGAGCAGGCGCCATCGAATAAAAAGAGATCATATGTGGTCGCTACCGACTCTTCACCGGAGGCATCCTACGCACTAGAATGGACCATTGGTACTATTATCCGTGATGGAAACATTATGTACGGTGTCTACGCCATCGAAGAACCCGACGACCAGGATCAGGTAGATGACACCGCGCGGGAGAACGAACGGATCGCCGCTGCTGAAGAGATCACGGCTATCCTTGTCCGGCTACTCAAGAAAACTCGATTACAAGTTCGCTGTGTCATTGAAGTTATGCACTGTAAGTCCGCTCGCCATCTGTTATGCGAAGTCATCGATTATCTCAATCCTACAATGGTTATCCTAGGATCTCGTGGAAGATCAGCATTAAAAGGTGTTTTGCTTGGTTCCTTCTCGAACTATTTGGTCACCAAATCTTCAGTCCCCGTTATGGTTGCTCGCAGAAAGCTGAAAAAGTCTAAGCGACTCTATCCCAGATTTGCGAACAATTTACGTGACGGTGTAATTTCCTTGAGTCTAGCAAAGGTTGATTAAAATATTTGGAATACTGCTCCGTGTTCTTGATAATTTTCATTGCATGTTTCTTTTGTTCAAGTACATATAATGTTGAATCTCTTATCTACTTTTATTTCTATCCCACACACTATCCTTTCTTTTCTTCCGCACTGAGTTGTAAATCTCCTCCCCACCCTTGCGATTCGTGAAGCCCCAATCTTCTCCCATAAAAGTATCGCTTGTATTCCGCCTCTTTTGCTTGTTCTTCTTACCACCAAATGAATCCAGACGCATGAAATTTTCTTCTTCGTAGTCTCGTGTCCGTCTATCGTCCTGCAGCTCTCGTGATGACTTGACATTGAACTGTGTACTCTTGCCAATCGTGACAGACGTCGTCGTGGATCCCACTGATGGCTGCAACTCAGGGCGCGCGGTGGATCCATGCTCATTTATGTACTCCTCCAATGCAAAATTCCGTAGTGGCTTGCTCCGCCGTGTTTCTCCGCCCAGCTTCGTCGCGCTGATCTTCGGGGGCACGTATTTCTCAGCTTTCTCGTTGGTGCGATTGTTGTCAGACTTCTTTCGTGACATAAGAGAAGATGGTCGAGGTTTATATGACAACGCATCATCCTCTGAGACGTCTTTTTCCTCAGTAATTTCCTCAACGTTGTCGCCACCCTGTTCAGCAGATTGTGTAGGCTTCGAATCATCCAACTTCGCTGCATCGAGCAGTTTCCTTATTTGATATTCGATCTTTTTCTCCAAAGGCTTAACACCCTTTTCCAGTATCACTCTGTCTGTGATAAGACCTTTTCTTACTTCTAACAACTCCTGCATCAACCTTTCGGTATCATTTTGCTCTCCCTCAGTATGCTTTCTGTCGATATCGACGTCTACCTCGTCTCCTTCCACCGCAGTTTTGTATAGGGAGGAAGCCGTAGCCACAGAACCCATAATTAATACCAATAGTCCATGCACATAGCTAATCAGGATCTCAGTTTTCAATGTCAGCAATGATATTCCTTCATCGTCACTAGATTGGCCCTCCAGCTTTGACAGAGCAGCTGCACTCAGAGAAAAAGAAGCGCTTATAGTTCGAAGATACGTGTTCAACTTCATGACAATTCGTATTGAAACACTCGCCAATCCTTTTTTTGATGAAAATTTTATTTAGATTCGACTCTATGATAGCTTGAACGTTTCGCAGTTCATTCATATAAATTTTTTTTGCAGTTGTTTCCTCCCAATTTACCCGGCTACATATTCCTATTCTTTGTTCAAAGCACATCTCCGTCTCGCATGACGCCAAAAGACCCCTCATCGAATTCCGGATGGCTCCTTCTGAGTTGTCCCATTGATTATATTTCTCACAGAGTGCAACCGGCATGCCTCGCAAATCAACTGATAGGAGAACAAATCTTCCTGCGAATGAAGTTCCTTGCAAGTTTTTCCTCTCTGGTAATTGTCGCCGCGGAGACGACTGCTGGTATATGCACCAGCTTCCAGATGCAAGCGCTATCTCGAGAAGAGACACGAACAGCTGCGGAACCAAGATTGATCTTACAACTACCAGGTTTAACACAAGTTCAGCTTCAACACTAGTACCTGCAAGGAGTGCGGACAACAGCATAGGGTCTGAGAGCGATAAGTTTGCTGGCGCCGATCAGGTCGTTGCTCAAATTAGCAACGACGAAATTTGCGGTATCTGCTTCGAACCACCGGAGGTCTACGGCCTGTTGATATCTTGTAATCATCAATTCTGCCTCGACTGCATCCGGAAATGGCGTTTGTCTACTAGTGGTCATCCGTCAGACGTGAGTGGGTTAAGTGGTAACGAAAGCAAACTGAACCTATGCTGTCCCTTCTGCAGAGAACTGTCAAACTACGTGATTCCCTCGTCACGATTCCCAAAAACCCACAGCGAAAAGAATGTCATAACGACCGCGTATCTCGATACCAAAAAACATATTCTTTGCAAATACTTCCAAAAGTCAGGTAAGTGCGTATTTGGAAATGAGTGCCACTACTCTCATCGGTTCGGAAAAGGCAGGACCGAATATGTGTACACTGATTCAGAGCTGAAGACAGCCTGGTATAGACGGGATACACATACTACGCCCCCATTAGCCCAACGAAGGCAGCAAGATCATTATTACATCCATGATGATCGCCTTCGCTATCACCATCACCAATATGACAGATTTCCAACAATGCAGGTTGTGTCAGCCCGTTCGGAGTATACAGAAGCAGGATCTGACCTCAGCCAAGACCGTCACAGAGACTCTGAGCTGAGAAGGAGCAGAAGTCGTTCATCTTCGGAATTTGTGTATCAGTTGGGCTATTTTCTTATAGAGCAACCTTTGCCGCCTTCGTATTTGCCATTATGAATATTGATATAATTGTATTATCCTGTGATCTATTGTGATGCTTATCTAGGTGTTTTGGAGTTTTCCTTGATTGAATTTATTACATAAATAATACAATATTAATGTATGAACTTGACTATAGACAAGTAGGTCATTCATGAATCAAGACTCTGCAGGCTCCGGCGAATGTCGTTCAAAAGTGATTGTTGGTGCGCTTTCTCTGTTAATTATGGTTAGAAGAGCTCAAGGGCGACGATATACCATTAAGAACAGAGGCAATAAATACCTCGTTGGCTCCATGCAGAGGTGCTCTTAGATGGGGCTGCATTCCAGCCTTTAGATTCCGACTTGTATATCACTATAATATGTTAGCTACTGACAGCAAAATGATCCAGATTGCTTCGACTTCAATCGATATACGGACAGTCTTTGATACATACCTTTTGATTCGTCCTTCGAATTCCGAGTTTCGTCCAGTGCAGCATTATAACCTGTCATTAGCATCAGTTAATTCATTTGTCATTTAAATTCATCATCTTAATTTATATCATCTATAGAAATATAGAAATAGACTATAGTGAGAGCAGTGGCAGAAAAAGCGATTTCCATAAAAAAGAGTACCTCTATTCAAAAAATCCTCAACCTCGCGAGAATTGAAGCCTCGCACAGGAACATGGTTCTGTGCTCTTGGGGCGGGTGAATGCTGGTTTCTACGCCGCCAGTTGCCCGATGATCTTCTGCCAGTCAGCCCATAAAGCACTCCCGGATCAGATAAAAGATGAGAATCCATGACACATCGCAGAAACAGACAAGCAAGGTAATATGAAAGAGTTAACATGAAGAAATATGGCACGTACCTATGCTCGTTGGACATTACTTGCCAGGAACGATGACGATGTAAATAGATGGTGTGTTTCAAAATGAATCTCGTATATAATATTGTGTCGGTTGGCTCCAACTCATCTACAAAGCCAAAAAAATTGTGCGTGCGACCTTCTCAGTCTCGAGCTACATTCGAGCCTAGCCGGCTCATGATCTACTTGCTGAATGATCGCCGCAATTCATTTCACGATATATCATTTCATTCTCTACATTTTTCTTATCCCTATCTATTCAAATAGTTCTGCTGCCCAACATTAGCCCTCTGCAAGATGCAGGCGCCGGTTTCAGTCCCTGCCCTGCACAATGGCAAAAAGGGAATCCTCAAGGTCTCTCTATCACAGCAACTTCTTGAATGGTATCCTTCGCATGATGATCCTCCCACATTGAAGATTAATATCGCCGAAATATCAAGTATAGAATATTTTAGTTAACAACCTAGCTTGCTTGTGTCTGTTCGGCACCGAAAATGCTGGATATAACATGTGCAGGTTCTGACTTCTGTTAGACGTACAGGCCTCTCTCCCCAATGCTGCCAAATCTCGCCTCAGAGTGATAATCCCATCACAAACACTGACGTTCGAATTCGCTAACAGAATTATACTCGAAAGTGTTAAGACCGCATTATCTGCCGAGAAGCGCACGCCGAACTCCTCCAAGCCTTCAACACCAATTTCTACATCTGCATCTACGCCCACACAGGCTTCAACTCCCGCGGCGCCGGCCATTTCTGCCGATACGCAATCCTCGCAGATTTCCCTTCCAACCTGGAAGACTCTTTCCGATGTTGACCTTCTCCATGATAATGATCTGCAGCAGAGTTTACTCAAATCAAACAGCGAGCTCAAGCAGGCTTTCTTGGATGCTGTAGTCGCCCAAAGACTGCCAAATGAGGAATTTTGGAGCACTAGAATAGTAAGAATAATTTTTTTATGAGGGTTTTATGGTAGTGGATGCTCACTCAAATAGCCTCTATTACGAATGCATTCCCTTATCAAATCTCAGAAGAAAGGACCGTACAATGTCCTTTCAACTATCAAGCCTACTACACAAGCAGATAACCAAATCAAAGTATCTCTAACCGCTGAGAAAATCAAAGATATTTTTCAGCAATACCCAGTTGTGCGAATGGCTTATAATGACAATGTTCCGCCTTTGACAGAAGCTTCTTTCTGGTCAAAATTTTTTCTCTCGAAATTATGCAAAAAGTTGCGAGGAGAGAAGATCATGCCTCTTGATGCTGAAGAGCCGCTACTCGACAAATATCTCGATCTAGACGAAGAAGGCAATCCAGTTGAACATGAAGGGGACCAAACTAAAGTCCTTCGCTTTGTAGATCTCGAAGCTAACGAATCTACAGCCTCAGTGCCTACCGAAAAATTACCTGACCTGACTATGCGTCCAACTACTCAAAAGGACGCGTTGTCCATGATTCGAGCCATGAATAGACTCAGTTCTAAGATGGTTCACAATGTGCTTGCAGAAAATCAGCAACCAATGGATGTTCAGGAGGAATTAAAACAGAAAGAGCTACAGCTACATGATCTGAATGAAGAGCTTGTTGAGCGCCCCGAAGAGCTAAAGATGTTAAGATCAGAACGATCTACTTCGGCAGCGGAGTCACAAAGTTCCGGCTTCTCTGTCAATGGCACAGAAATACTTGAGAGTATGCGTAAAGAAATTGCTCTGCCTGAGCTCCATACACTAATCAAGTCTGTTCATTCTGCTCTCACTCCAGCGCAATATCAGGTGTTCTCGATCGTCCACTCGCGAACAAGTACCTCCTCATCTCTCAATGAATCCAAGAACCCAGCTCAGGAAGAAAATATTATCCGGGAGCTTAAGCTGTCAAATACTACAGCGATTGAATTCCTTAGGCATTTTTACACTGCCTTCTTCTCGGGTGATCCAACCAAAGCATCTGCCGTAGCTGGCTTGGCCGCCAGCGTTGCTAAGAGTAAATTGCGTCTGGAGACGATTATCAGTCAAGACATCAGCCAGGATGAGAAAGACAGATGGAAAAATGCAGTGGCCCACACAATACAAGCAACAGATGTCGCCAGCCGCGAGTTTGAGAATGCTTTGAGAGAACAGCAATCATTCAAGGATGGCAGTCAATGAGGACTCGTACAGAATTTTGGAGATAGGACATAGGACATTAGTGATCACTAGTATGTCAAGAAAACCGAGCACAGCATGATATTTTAAACTGGCATGTGCAAAAATTCTGCACGCAAATGTAATAATGTATTAGAATAACAAACCTAGTTGAAATTATATGATAGAATACAACAATGAACTAACTATCCATCTCACATCTCCATTATTTTCACTCGATTGGGAAGATACTTCAGAACTTTTACTCGGATTTATAAACCCTCCTCATTTATTCTAACGAGTCTTTACAGCTCATATGCGGCATTAACAAAATCATTTTCTTCCTTCAGGTGCATTGCCTTTGATCCTGCAGCAACGCTAGCACTAGGAGGTCTTCCAGCGTATCGAACGGCCATACCTTTGTAGTTTTCTGTCTCCCTCAGCAAGGTCTGCAGACGAGGAAATACATAGGTGAAGGATCCAGCGTTGAGAGGTTCCTCTTGAACCCAGCATATATCCTTCAATGCCGGGTAAGAATCTAAAGTCTTTTTCAATTTTTTCCATGGGAATGGGTGAAGTTGCTCAATTTTGATAATGGTGGTATCTTTTATTTCGTTGGCTTCCCGAGCCTTGTGAAGTGTCGCGTATACCTGTCCTGAACAAAGGAGAACGCGTTTAGTTTCTTCCTTAGGGACAACTGAGGCGTCCTCAATGATCCACTCAAAGTGTTTGTCACCAGTGAAGTCGGACAAATTCGATCTTGCCAAAGGATGACGTAGTAGAGATTTGGAAAAGAACAAGATCAGAGGCTTACGGAACTGTCGGTGCATCTGACGACGCAATAGATGGAAAAGATTCGCAGGAGTCGTAGGATAAGCCACCTGCATGTTACAGTCTTGATGTTGTCTATCCAACTTGGCCTGCGAAGGGAAAAACCGAGGATCTTCATTGCATAGCTGAAGATATCGCTCCAAACGACCAGATGAGTGCTCGGGTCCTTGACCGTCGTATCCATGAGGAAGCGATAGAACAAGCCCACTTCGTTGAGACCACTTCGACTCACCAGCCGCGATGAACTGATCAATGATGACCTGAGCAGTGTTTGCGAAATCACCGAACTGAGCCTCCCACATCACAAGCGCATCAGGCGAAGCCAGAGAATAGCCATATTCAAATCCCATAACACCATATTCCGAGAGGGACGAATTGGAAATAGTAAATCTACCTTGATTTTCTCCAAGGTGCTGCATGGGAATGTGAACGGCTTCCGACTGCTGATCGTGTAAAACAGCATGACGCTGCGAAAATGTACCTCGTTCAACGTCCTGTCCAGAGACACGAACGTGATAACCTTCTAAGGCGAGAGATCCAAAAGCGAGGGCCTCTCCAGTAGACCAGTCGATATTTTCACCGCTATCGACGGCCTTCTTGCGAGCAGCAAGAATTCGCTTCAGGTTACTGTGGACCTTAAAACCCTCAGGAGTAGAAGAAATGGCATCTCCGATGTGCTTAAGAATTGCCTCATCAACACCAGTAGGCAGATGAGGGAGTATCTCCGTAGCAAGGTCCTTTGGTGTCTTGAAACCATCCCATGCGGAAGCCATCCATTCACGTGAACTAGGCTTGTAGTCCTTGGACTTGGAGAAACTATCCTCTAACAAATTCCATACCCACTTCTTATGCTCTTCAATATCTTCCTTCGTGAAAGTCTTCTCAGCAATAAGCTGATCGATGTATTTTTGTAGCATAGGCTTTTGCTGGGCAATCTTCTGATACATCAAAGGTTGCGTGAAGCTAGGCTGATCTGTCTCGTTGTGACCATGCTTTCTGTAGCAGACTATATCGATAATCACATCCTTCTTGAATGTTGAACGATATTCAGCAGCCAGTTGACAAATAAATGTGACAGCCTCGACATCATCTCCGTTGACATGGAAAATAGGAGAGTCAATAGCCTTGGCAATGTCGGAAGGATACAAAGTAGATCGAGCAAATCGTGGATCAGTGGTAAAGCCAATCTGATTGTTAATGATGATGTGAATAGTACCACCAGTGGAAAAAGCAGGTAGCGAGCTCATTCCCATAGTCTCGTAGACGACACCTTGGCCAGAGAAAGCAGCATCACCATGCAACAAGACAGACATTGCAGTGTCAAACTTTCCCTCATCATTGTTAAGGAACTGAACGGCACGTGTTTGACCGAGAACAACTGGATCTTCGGCCTCCAAATGGGACGGATTAGCAACCAATGACAAATTAACAATCTTTCCGGAAGGTGTAGGTCTGGCATAGTTCATACCCAAATGGTATTTTACATCTCCTGAACCCTCATCAGAGGGCTCAGCACTACCAGCGAACTCAGAGAAAATAGACTCGTTAGGCTTTCGGACAACGTTGGACAACATGTTCAAACGACCTCTGTGGGGCATACCGATGACAATATCTGAGACACCTCGTTCAACAGACATATCTATCAAGGCCTTCATTCCAGGAACGGTAGACTCACCACCCTCCAGACCGAATCGTTTATCATTAGGGTATTTTGTTGCTAAGAAGGTTTCGAAACTGGAACTCCAAATTATTCTGTCAAGAATACGTCTCTTAGCGTCAAGACTGTAGTTGTAAGGGGTAGGAATCTCAATACGTTCACGAATCCAGTCACATTCCTCTCTGCTAGGAATGTGAATATATTCGGTACCGTAGCTGCCACAATAAAGTTCTTCACAGGCGTCAATAATCTCACGAAGAGTCATTTTCTCTTTATCAGCCTGAGCAAACCGAGGCAGAATACCAGGACCAAGACTGTACTCTGTCTCCAAGTCCTTTTCAGTAAAGTTGTAGTGCTCAAGTGTCAATTCTTGAGGAATAGAAATCTCTCTAATTCCGAGAGGATCTAACTTCGCCTTCTGGTGACCCCGAACCTGGTAGGCACGGACAAGCAGCTGCACCTTCAGATGATTCGTGACATCTGAGTTCTGTCCAAGGCTAGCACCTGGGACTATGTAGGGAACTCCACCGGTAGGTGTCGGAACAATCGTAGGAGGGGGAACGAAAGCCTGCGAAGGAGCGACTCCCGACGATTCCATATTCCTAAAATATACCTGCAATCATTAATGACTATACTCAATTGATTCGTCACCAGGAAACATAATTCTCGAGGAAATATTTTAAAATCCACGGAACATACCTGCCATGAAATGTGAACACTGGCGGGATCATTTCTCCAGGCCTCGTACATCTCGTCAATGTAGTTGGCAGCATTGCCTTGTAAGAAGTTGTCATTGGGATCCTATATCGCCGTTAGCATTGAGAAACACAAGCCATATATTCTCAAAGTAAAACAACAGCACTTACTACACCGACTTGAGTAGTTGCGAGATATCTGTTCTGGCACGGAAGCCTGACCGAGCCAGAACGGAGCGCATGAGAGCGCAAAGCGATTGTGCGCTTAAGACCTTGGGCGCACAGCCGCGAGGTAAACTGAGTGGAGCGCAGCATATTGATTGCTTTGCTTTCTTTTGCAAGCGAACAAGACGAAGATAAAAATGAATTGAACAAAGATTCTAGGTCAAAATTAGCAAATGAAGGCGTTGCGATATTGTACTTTTAAAAGACGGGTCGGTGTTTTGCCTCCGAGACACATTCCTGATCGTGATTACGTTATCATCTCTAGTACTTTTACATAACATGAGCGAGCTATACTACTTTGGGCTTACGAGGATCAACTAAATCAGGAACTTGATTGGCAGGCGGATACGTGCTTCCGAGTATTACCCGCCCTCTCGGGCTCTAGCGGCAGCGGCGAATCAGATTGTGTGTAAAATTTATTTATTTATGCCCGAACGGCCATAGTTACCCGTTATAGTGCTTCCGAAGTAACCTTTTTCTATAATATGCAGACTGAACACCTAATTTTGGTGAAGATGATATTTGACTAACCACTATGACTTTGTAGTCAATGACATTGTCTATTCCTTGAAGGGAGCCTCGATAGGATCTACGACCATACCACGTTTGACAATGACACGCGGTTTTGTCATCTTTTGAAAAGATTCTTGAGAGGTCCATTCTTTGCCAATTGGCAGCCGCAGAGACCGCTCGTACTGGTCACGCGACTCGTATGGAAACGGTACTTTCTCGATCTGATATTTGGCCGCCTTCTTGAGTGCCTTCTCATTGACAATTACGTTTTTTAGTCTGGCATCTTTTCGGTTTTCAGCCTTAATTCCGCTGACTTTCTTGATAAACCGCTTCTTGGGACCTGGCGCACCTTTACCTGTCCAAGAACCCCATCCAGGCAGGGTTTCGTCGATCTCTTGATCGCCCTGCTCTTTGATTGTTGCCTGCTTCTCTTCCTCAAACTCTGCTACAACGTCGTCCCCAGCAAAGGCACGCTTGACGAGATCGCGCTGCTTAAACTGCGTCTTGCCTTTGTAGATCATAGTCGTAGACTCTTCGTGGTCGCTATCATCTGCATCCAAGTCTTTCACCTGCAGGATACCATTCATGTCAATGGTAACTTCAGACTCCGCCACAGTTGCCGACTTCTTTTTTCGCTGCTTTAGCTTCGATTCTGACTTTAATGATTTATTGCTATCCTTCGTAATGACGTTCAGCGATCTTGCCTTGGTCACCGTGTCGTCACCGTTCAGCCATGGATTACTGCTTTTTCCAGTAGTAGCAGTAGTAGCAGTAGTAGCAGGAACGTTTGAAGCAGGTTTCGAGGCAGCCTCTATTAAATTGCCCTTTTTTGGTGTAGGCTTCCCAGAGTCCTTCACAGAATTCAGCTTCTTGTCAAGCGCAGACGTCCTGTCGTTCTCTTCTTCTGTAGTCTTTTGCTCCTTCAAAGCAGTGTCCAAAGCCTTCTTGGCTTCCCGAGCTCCAGGTGCATAAACTCTACGTCCCTCATTGATAATCTTAAAGACGCTGCTTTCGTTTTTATCATCATCAGCATCTTCGTCTTGTGATTCATCCTGGAGTCTGAGAAGCTCTTCCTTTGTTGCGATATTCTGGTGCCGCTCTCGGTTGGCTGCATCTTTCATGAATTTCATGCCCAATATTCCTTTACCCATACTTTCAGCTTCTTTCTCTCGCTGCTCTCGGTCTTCATCATTATCTTCAGACACTGATAATTCCTCGTCAGACGTATCACTATCACCGCCCATCTTACGTTTCAGTTCTTCACCTCGTCGATACATTTCTTCCATCTCTTCTCTGTTATTCTGGTCCTTGTGCAAATTCATAACTTTCATGCTCTTAACATATTTACTTGTATTTCGGTGTTTAAGACTCATCCGCTCTTTAGCACGAGCTACTCGCTGGTCGTGATCGTCTTCAGTTTCGCCATTCATAGCATCCAAAATTGCTTGCTCTCGCTCCCGCTCCTTCTTATGTATGCGTCGATATGTTTTCGATTTTATTTTTTTGGTCCGTCTTGCCTTTATCTCCTCTCTGAACATCAGATCCCTCATCTTTCGTAACTCTGCTCTACGTGCTTCGTACTCTTCTATGGACATCTGTCGCATGGCAGAATCTTCAAACACAGATAATCCCTTCTCATCAGCCAAATGTGATTCAGAAAGGATATTTTGAACCGTCTTCTCGAGTTCCGTTTGAGGCTCCAGCTCTTGAACAGCACTCGGTCGAGAAAGGACTGGGTCAGGGTTGATAGGAAATACCAAATGCTCAGCCTAACATCTATTAGTATTTCTAAGCTGATCTCTAAATTAACATCATTTTATGTCAATAAATAATACCTCACGATTGGCCTTAACAGTATCTGTCCATTTACTGACTTCATCCTTTGTGATTTCATATGCTGCCTGTCTATCGATTCGTTTCTCTATCCTGCGTCCCTGTCGTCCCTTCACAAGATGCACACCTTTCTTTTCCTGTAGCTGCTGCAACGCACTAACATTATTTCGCATTACTGCCGATGAGACTGTGGAGAGCATATCCGATAGCGACACTTTTTCCGACCCTGCTACATTCGAAGCTGAACCGTTGATTTGTCCCAAGTCTAGACGCATGCGTTTGCGCTTCTCCGTCCCATCACCATTCTGTGTCCGTTTGCCAGAAAGGTTGGAGATCATGTTATGCAAAGAGTTTAAGGCGTCATCATTTTCTTCATCTTCGCCGTCATTATCCAACTCTAATTCTAGTTCTTCATCAGACTCTTCCTCTCCTTCAAAAGAGTCTTCGCTCAGATCTTGAGACCCTTCCGATCTTGATCCTCCAGATTCATCGAATCGTGATATGTCCTCCACTCCATCGCTAGGAATGTCGTCGTCTTCAAAATCATCTGAACCAGTCTGCTGTAGCTTTGCTATTTTAGCCATACCAACAAACTCAATGGGGTTTTGATATGTTTTCACAAAATAATTATCTTTATTGCACGCGATGTTGGAAAATAATTTTTTGATATGGTGGAAACTCTATTCCTTATGCGCTATAAAACACTGCATTTACACGGGATCATACCCAATTAATAGATCTTCGGGTTAGGGTGTTAATCTATTTCTCCACCAGTAACATACGTAAATTGACGCTCTTAGGTCTCTCAATTGGAAGTCCCAAGATTCTATCCCATACCAACTGCGCCATTGGTCCGAGTGCTCGGGAAACCCCAAAAACAACAGTGTAATACAATGTTTCCGTGATTCCATAATGGTGCAATAAAACGCCTGAGGCAGAGTCAACGTTTGGATAAGGATTTTGAGTTTTTCCATGCTGCATCAGTACGTTGGGGGCAACTTTAGATGTCAGCAAAACAAGTTGAAAGAGAGGATCAGCAGCTACGTCGGGGCGCGAGAGTGAAAATCGCATCAGAGCATCAAAACGAGGATCTGGTTTGCGAAGTACAGCATGCCCGTAGCCAGGAATTACTTTACCAGACCTCAAGCACTCCCAGAGATACTTTGCGATGGAATCCTCGTTTACTGCCCCAGATGGCAAGGTCTGCTGCATATCTAAAATGAATCGCAGAACCTCTTGGGCGGCAAGGCCATGTAGCGGTCCAGCAAGTCCTTGCAAACCAGCGGAATACGAGAGGTATGGATCTGAAAGCGCCGAGCCTACCAAGTGGGTAGTGTGCGCGGACACGTTACCTCCTTCATGATCACCGTGCAGTGCAAGATATAGTCTTAGAAATTCGACAAATCCTTCGATTTCGTCCATTCCTAAGAGCCGCGCAAAGTTCTGACTCCAATCAGCAGAAATTAAAATTTCCTTTGGTGCTTTATCCTTAGATGAGTAGGAGTGATGATATATCTTAGCAGCTAACGCAGGCAACTTCGCGATCAACTCAATGGCGTCTTCAAATGTATGTTCCCAGTATTCGGCTTTTGCCAGGCCACTAGCGTAAGATCTAGCGAAGTGGCTTTGTTTGTTCAACGCAGACACTCCGATAGACAGCTGGGTCATTGGATGCATATCCTTAGGCAGACTCTCCAGGACTTCTATCACATAGGAAGGAAGTTGTCCTTTTTGTGCCAGCTCTTCACTGAACTCACGCACATCTTTCTCTGAAGGAATTTGACCTGTCAGCAGGAGCCAAAACATCGCCTCAGGAAGCATTTCCTTGCCATGACGAGCTTTTGGAAGTATGTCTTGGCATTCTGAAATGGTACGACCATGAAATCTTATGCCCTCGTTGGGATCCAGGACTGAACTTTCCCATAGAAGTGCACGCATCCCTCGCATTCCACGGATCACGCTCTCAGTAGGGATGATTCCAACATCATGAGGGTGGTTTTTGATCTGTTGAAGCAAAACCTGTTTCGCAGGAATAGCTGATCGGAGAGTCGATTTCAGAGTGGATATAGCGCGTATCTGGATTTTATGCTTTGTGTATAGTCAGTATGGTTCATGTAGCTCTATATATCATATTGACAGAATATGATCATGCACTATTTCGGTAAACCAGACCTGTATTACTTGTTTGATGAGCATATTGACGGTAACAGGATATTTGAAGAGCAATAGCTAAAAAAACAAGAGAAGCGTTTGTTCTTTTTTATTTAAAGCAAGTGGTAACAAACATCACACAGCATTGACAAAATGCGGAGAAACGGACCAAAGAATCTGAATCTAGGGTCCATCATGTTGTCACGTTGTTAACCCCGTAAACTTCAACCAAAACTCGCGTTTTTTGACTGCTGATCCGTACTTGTTCACCTCTGAACTCGGCCTTGATCCCGCCTAGTCGCCATTTCCACTTATCTGTATCGATTTGCAGTTTGACTGTGCTGGTGCCGTTATACGAGCGACACGCGAGTGTGCCTTCGTACGGAATGTGTTGGAGTACCTGATTCTAGAAAATAGTTAGTATTACTTAGGGGCCCAAATTTGGATACTGCACTACGATTCTTTGACGCATTTTTGCAAGTGACTGAACGCGAGAATACTTACAAGATAGTACCTGCCTACGTCTTCAACCTCTTTTTCCAATATCTCCGCGGCAGCATAGAGCGAGACCTGTGTCAATGTTAATCGGCCATCGTTCTCGTATATCACAAGATGCGTACTGAGGAGCATTTTTTTTCGATCTGACAAATATCGCCAATAATCGACGACCAACAATCACAGAATAACGGTAGTTTTAATTTAGCGCAGTATTATGATCGCGGTTCCAGAATCTCGTAGAGTGCGAGATAGAGAAAAGACTGATATCTTTTAAGTAGACACGTCTTTCTGATATATTTGTGTTACATTAAACTTTCAGAATAACTACTTTGTACAATAGATCCCGTAGCCAAACAATGACTTCAACATTGCTGAAAGATGCTTAATAGGCTGCAATTGACGCGACTATAGTCGACTACCGATATTCTGTAGTGCTAGCTTCATAAGACGAAGCGGATATCTCTACCTCCAATGCAAAGATTATATTTACTCTCTTCTCTCAGAAATAACTATTATTAATGATGATGGAGAGTGTGTTCCTCCGTGGTCTATTATCTATGCATGACATCTCAATATGCATGACATCTATTATTCAGTTGATACCAACCCCAGTGAGGTCGCTTTGAAGGTCAAATCGATTATTACCTACAACCGAACTCCTGTTGAGCTAATGGCAGACAGCTCTGATTCATATCTGTGTATCCCAATATCCACCCAGTATGTGGTGGAAGGAACGCTGGTGACACTCTCGCTTAGCGAATGTGTCCACAGGCAGGTCGTGATTCACCGTGGCGGAAAAGACTGCGTGGACCTATGAGACAGATATCTCGTCTCATATTCCTAGAGTCGCATCACTCTATCGCATATCAAACAAGCTGTCCCCTTCAAAGATCTGATTTTCTCTAGATTTTCTGGTCGATCTGACTTCCATGCCAAGTGCAAAGGAAGGCCACCATAAATGAAGAATTAAAAGGAGCCGTTTGGTGTGAAAAGCCTTGCCCCTCATCTTTCTCGACCGACGTATTTCCGTCAATATTAAAGGAGTTACCTGACAACCCTTACAAGTCCATTCAAATTCTTGGAAATATTAGCCCATGCTCGAAGTCATAGTGTTATGTCTTGTTGCTGCTGGCACCAGGCGTTCCACGAAGCAGTTATTTTCTACCGTAACGTGTGAGGGACGGTCACGAATAGTAATTGAAATGAGCTGATTGAGGACAGCGAACTCAAGTTTGAGCTTCACACTATATAAAGCACTCTTGACGGTGACTTGGATATCGTATAAGTTTAGGTACTCAATTGTGATGATGATTACATCCATGATGATGAGCAAAATGCTGACATACACAACTCTGAGCATGACCTTGCGGCTGGGGCCTGGAAATGCTTTGTCGATAGGTTTGAGAATCTGCGCAATTGCATAGATGAATACGCCTGAGATGATCAACTCCTGGATGCCGAAGCAAACTACCTGGATTCTCTCGACAATAGAGTAAGGTTGCAGAAATAAGCTGGATTCGTTTGAGTTGGAGCCGAAGATGAGTACAGTTGTTGAAATATGCCAACAAACGGCGTTTACGATTATCATGATCAGAATCGCACGGAGTACGCGGACGTTGAAATAGACAAGGTGCAGTCGGGAGTAGAGGACGAGAGACTGCCCGGTGACCATGCCATACGATCCAATACATATTATAATGAGGTTGAAGATTTGATTGCCAAGTCCGAAGAACTTCAGTAGAAAGCCCAAGGAGTTCAAAAAGATTCCCCAGGTCGCAGCAAGCAGGCTCCAGAAGTAGAGGCCTCGGTACCGGTGAAAATAGTTGAATATTAGGACGTTAAGTTCGATGACGTTGTACCAAGCTACTGCATCGAAGGCCGAAATGATTATTCGGATGAAGCAAGGAGAAATCTGACCGGTGAGGCCACCGTTAGGACTCTGATTCACGGCGGCATCAACATGAAGCAATGGAGAGTATAACGTCAACATCCATAATAAAGCCAGGCCATAAGATGGAGAAGACATAATGATCATTATTTGCAGGAATGATGAGCAAGCGATGAAGGATGGTGGTGCTTAATCGTCAGTAAAAAGTCTTTCACGATGATGATGAACTACGGCACGTGTCGCGTTTCAAAGACCATAAAGGCAAATTACTTTTCAATTCTAGTGTTAAGGCGAACCGCAAATTTTCGAACAAATCAACTGAATGCCATTGCCACCGAATAAAGTAGGCTGTTATTGGCTGTTATTGGTAGTGGTTCAGTAGTTAGCAGCCTGCGAGAATGGAAGAATATCTTATACATACTATTATAGCTTTTTGACCATATATCCTTACCAGCATTAAGGGAAGCTCAGTGTGGCATCACGTTAGGATCTACTCAATGTGTATACAAATTGGTGTTCTCATCTCCATGTTACCATTTCAATCTTACATGCCTCGGCTGGCATTTCCTAATCTGAATTGGGACAAAAGAATCTGGCAGGCTCAGCCACAACGTTACGCCACCGACAGACAACGGCGTGCACTGACCATATCAAACCATCGACTTCAACAGCCAAAATATCTCATCCCATTTTTATAAAAAATAGTCCAAATGGACTTCGGAAATCTAATCTTGAATTGTAAATATTTCATCAATTTCATGGGTGTGGAGATGCCATTTGACAGTGCTACAGCTTCACAGGTTGCGCAATAGCCGTCCCGGGAGATGGAGCAACCAATAGTCACTCAATAGGACGAGACACAATGATCTCCAACAAACGAAAATATCACCTGCGAGCTCTGAATATAATACCGAAGGATGTTCTTGAGAGTGAAGCAATATTACTGATCATGTGTGCAGTACTCTGCTACACTACCAAGGCTGGCTTTGTATGTACCAACAGCAGACACTCAAAATCCCTTCTAGTTGGCCATAATCTACACATCCAAAGAACGTAATCTAATGAATTTTTTCATTTAAGGAGCCGTGGCACAGATTGATCCTTTTGGGGGCCTGTACCTGTCTGGTCTGACTAAATGCCAGTTGAGTTAGAGTCGACAACCATACCACGTCGGACGATCAATTTCGAAGAGGAAGATTGCGAAATCAAGGATCAGATTACATTGCGAGGTTCGATTTATTCTGTTAGATTTTGGTCCGTAATCTGTGGCAGCTTCTAAGACAGAAGGTCGAACTTCTTATTTGGGGAATGTAGTTATATTTGCTGCGCTAATTGGACGCCGACTCCCCATGCTCTTCGACAAATCCATCATATTACCAGAATATTGAAGTAGATATGATCTGCGAATGTCATGAAAACTTCAATGGTCATTGGATCTAGATTGTATACACATATTGTGAGAATGTAGAAGGGCTGAAGATATGATTCGTCAGAGAGATATTAATCTACATTGCCAATTTCAAGGTATCATTGAGACTTTTGTTGTGCAATCTTCAGAGATGAGAGAGCCATTAGAGCAGCATAGCGTGAGCGGCAGGCCACGCGGGGCGCAAGGATCCTCTAGAGATACATGCGATGTCACCAGTGTTAACAACTCAGCGGAGCCATCGGAATGGAGCCGGCAATGCCTTCTGAGATTCCACCAAGGCGCTTGTGGCCTCGACATAGAATAGAGTCCTTCTGAACTTGAACTATATTGATTACCAGTATATTTATGTACCAACACATGGTAAGAAGTGAGCAAATTGTGACGAGACAAGAAACTAGTCAGATAGATAAGTTAGGTGTGCCGAACGTACTTGAAGTTGCAACGAATAAATTAAAGACGCAAGAAGAGAAATAAATGTTAGCATAAACGTCCTTGCGAAAAAGTTGGATTGCTCATGGGTAGTAGCTATCAATTCTGGTTTGCTAACGTTTAATTCAGCGACTTGAGGCTTCCGATACTAAGTGATGATCCTGATCAGACCGTGATTAGGCTGTTCTTTCCTAGAGCATGCCCATCCACACACTTAATGAAGTCACATCGATGTAGAGATCTGCTAGGAAAAGATGTCATTGTAACATTACACTAACTATCGGATGTTATGGATATATGCTGCCGACAAGGAGTAGACTAGTTGAGTACAAAAAAAGCGATCAAAAGCCTACGGAGGGATTAACGAGATGTAATATATTCCAAGGATCGTGTGTATTATAGGTCGAATTTCAATGAATCTACACGATGTTCCTATAAAAGTATCCGACGTCAGAGAGTACAATTGTACTGGGCCCATATAGGTATGTACTCGCCAGGACGTACTCGCTGAAGACCGTTTTGATTGTTCATGTTATAGCCTCCTCGGCCGCCAATGTTATTGTTGTTACCGCCGCGCATTCCCCCGCCCCGGCCCATATTCATCATGTTACCACTGTTAGAGCTATGCTGCGACCTTGCTCTTGCAGGAGGATCCTTAGGAAGCGCACGGAAAGGGTTCACATACCTCATACAGACATCATTGCATCAATTATTGTCGATAATCTCACTTCAGAGCACTTCCAATATAGCAAAATCTCGAAATGGCGAAAACTCTTGTAGTGTCTTACGGTCATCGTCTTGGCATTGAGCTTTTGTTTCTACTCGACTTTTATGGCTTCACAGCTTCGGTGAAGTGTGACCAAATTTCTAAGTCTGACTTCTGAGTACAAGTTTTCTGACTGCTTTGAGCAAAAAATTCCAGTACTACAGTGTCAAGCCTTTGTCGCGCGGAAATTCGCTATATTGTGATTGTCTTCATGGCCGACCCGGCCCAATTCCATATTATATGCGTGACATCACTGGTCTGACGAGTCACGTATTTCGATTTCACAAGGTTGCAAAATCTTCAAACCGGCATTTTCGAATCGTAAAAGCTTCATTTTATATAGCTGGTTTATCGCCGGATGCAGTTAAAGATATCTTCTGATACAGATCAGATAGTGTTCCGCACGAGCCAGATTCTAAAGTATGTAGACTGCAATGCGGTCACATGACTTTGAAGGATTATGACTCTACCGCTTCTGGATGAATTTTTCTCTTTGTGCGGTTTCCCCATTTTTTTGCTCAACTCCGCTTTATAAAATTTTTCTATTTGTTTACTTGTTTAATGCTCTGGTCAAGAAGCACCTCGACTGTCACATCTTTTTTTGGTTCAAGAATTATTCAGGTACCATTTTTCATAGAAGCAATTAAAGATTTTGAATAACAAGTAATAGAGTTACAAACACGTACAGATCAGAAACATGTCTTACGCACTTTCCGAGACTCATAAAGCTGTAAGTTACTTGATACAAGTTATGATCGGGGATGCTAAGATGTAGATGCTCCAAAACTCTTTGAAGGAGTCAGACCCTCAGGTTGCTGCTATCATGGTATGATTATTCTTTTTTTTGTAATTATAGCATTGATATTGCAAGATATGGTGTTTAGATCACAATGTGTGCTGACGTTTCAATGTTTACAGGCAGATGAGATCAAGCGACAGAAGGAATCTATTGTCTTGATTGCGTCTGAGAACTTCACTTCTCGTGCTGTTTTCGATGCATTGGGATCGCCAATGTCTAACAAGTATTCTGAAGGATACCCTGGAGCGAGGTACTATGGAGGTAACCAGCACATTGATCAGATCGAGCTTCTGTGCCAGGAGCGTGCTCTCGATGCCTTCGGTCTCGACCACTCAAAGTGGGGTGTCAATGTTCAGACTTTGTCCGGCTCCCCTGCCAACCTTCAGGTCTACCAAGCTCTGATGAAGCCCCATGATCGTCTGATGGGGCTTGATCTTCCTCACGGAGGTCATCTGTCTCATGGCTATCAGACTGACTCCAAGAAGATATCTGCTGTGTCAACCTACTTTGAGACTATGCCCTACAGGGTCGACCTTGAGACCGGTATCATTGATTACGACATGCTTGAGAAAACCGCCGTTCTCTACAGACCTAAAACGATTGTCGCTGGTACTTCGGCCTACTGCCGATTGATTGACTACAAGCGTTTTCGTGAAATTGCTGATCTCGTTGGCGCCTACCTCGTCGTGGATATGGCTCACATTTCCGGTTTGATTGCTGCTGGTGTGATTCCGTCTCCTTTCGAATATGCTGATGTTGTCACCACCACTACCCACAAGTCTCTTCGTGGACCTCGTGGTGCAATGATTTTCTTCCGAAAGGGCGTCCGTTCTACAAACTCCAAGACTGGCAAGGAGACTATGTATGACCTTGAGGGACCGATTAATTTCTCGGTATTCCCCGGCCATCAGGGTGGTCCTCATAATCACACCATCACTGCCCTCGCAGTTGCGCTCAAGCAGGCCCAGTCTCTTGATTACAAGGAGTACCAGTCGATGGTTCTCAAAAACGCCAAAGTGCTTGAGAGGGAATTTATCGCGAAAGGCTATACCCTTGTTTCTGGTGGTACTGATTCGCATATGGTGCTCGTTAACCTCCGATCGAAGTCTATCGACGGTGCCCGCGTCGAGGCCGTTTGCGAGGCCATCAACGTCGCTCTCAACAAGAATTCTATTCCTGGAGACAAGTCTGCTCTTGTTCCCGGTGGTATCCGGGTTGGAGCTCCTGCCATGACCACTCGTGGACTTGGCGAGGGTGATTTTGTTAAGATTGTGGAATACATTGACAAAGCTGTCAACTTGGCTATCAAGACCCAGAGCGAACTGCCCAAGGAAGCTAACAAGCTTAAGGACTTTAAGGCAGTCATTACTGATGGCTCTGATGAACTTTCTACTTTGAAGGCTGAGGTTGCCGCCTGGGTTTCCCAGTATCCTCTTCCCGTTTAAGTCGAAGCAGTGAGAGCTATAGTGGTTGCACTTTCTGTTTTGTTTTAGCTTGTGTACCCCTGACAAGATATATCTAAAGGGCGATAAAAGTTAGCTTATGTATTTAATAGTATTTTATGTACTGATTATAAAATTGAATGAGACTGATTTGTAATATCACTTGATAAACAGTTGGGGAAATATGCCAATCTGTAGACTTCAATTTACCAAGCACAATTGATCAGGCTCTCTTTTCATCTTCTGGAAGCTAAAACTAAGCCATGAAATTATCCTGCAAGTGATAGTTAAAGCTAAATATGTTCGAAACTTATCCTGTCGTCAAAAAGAAAATGTCCATGTTCGCGAGCACTGATTTTTTTAGTCACGTGATTATTGTGAGACTACGCCGGAACCGTGGCTGCCTCTAAAAAGTGTCTGTAACCTTATTAAATTCCTGAAACCTCATTTACAGGGTATAAAGCATCAAAACTAATTACAGTTTTTGCTGTTTACTGCGGCTTACTTTTACTGAGTTTTTTCGTTATATCGAATATAGGTATATCGACTTGATTGATGACGATATACTTTTACATTTTAAATAGTCACCTGATCAGCAAACGTTTAGCCAATATTAAACATCAACCCTTACCCCGCTTCATGAAGGCATACGCTCAGCAGCCTGTGGAACAGAGATGTTGTAGCATGGCTAAATTTCATTCACATTCTAAACGGGTACCGCGAGAATGATGAGCGTCCTGCTCGGTTTTGTCGTGAGTCAAGCACAGATGTATTTAAACAAGTGGAGTGATTCAATTGTGACTCGCTCCATCCGGTCGAGTTATCGCTCGTCCATTTTTACAGATGTTTTTCGTTCTATCGAGTATCGTTATATCGAGAGTTGATCGTATAAGTCAACCTCTGTAAGCAGTTCCCGAATGCATATATATCTAATGTTACATCAAATCCGATATCAACATACCCTAACGCAAGCCAAACTGGCTCAAAGATGAGCTTCCTTGTGCCTACGTGATTCGAAGCATCTAACGTGCGTTAATCTATCATGATGACCTAACACCAATGAGGGGAACTTCATCAGCCAGCTCCCGACGTTGACGACGTCAGTCTAATCTCACGCACAGGGTACCACAGACAACTCACTAGGTTGAACGTCACGATAATGCAGCCAAGAATATTACAGAAGCTACAATAATGTCGGAAGTCGCTGAAGAATGCTAAGCGAGGAAGAATTCCATAACAGTGACAATAGCACGGGTAGACTCTGTTAGTGACGAATACTTATCTAGCGGGCTTTTATTTATTTAAGACGCCTTCATTCTTGTTAACTCGAAGCTTCTATTTTTTGGAGCTACGAAGTCCGACATTCGCATGAGTAATCGATATGCTGTATTCATCTATATACCCTCCAGGAGGCAGTGAGAAAGAAGCCACGGATGATGATGAAAATCGATCGCTAAAGCCAGCAGCTATGCCTCAGTTATCGTCGATATATAATCTTATAAGCTCCATTGAAAGTGGATCGCTCGAGGAGATGATCTATCTGCTTATGAGAAGCACGCGTCTTTTGAAAATCGCAGCTCTGTCTACAAGCATTGTCAGGATTCAAGAAGATGAAATTGCAACGAGTAAAAGTCATGTAGCTTCGGACGCGGATGATAGATCGTCGGTCTGCACTTCAGCAAGGTCAGAAGCAGAGATTGCAGACTGCATTGCAGATATCTGTATGGACGAGACCAGTGAGATACTAAAAACTATCACTAAGATCATGGCGGAGAAAAATATGAAGATGAGAGACGCCATTCAGAAATACCAGAGGTCGCCGCAAAAACCGTACCAAGAGCGCCCGAATTTGGCGACGGCAAATGACGTTCAAGATGACTGCCAGTGTATCTCAGGTATCACCTTTGCAGATAGATCGGCTAGTGAACCCGCTTCGAGAGATGTTGAAGACTTGCAGCCTACTACCTTAAAATTTGCTAGCCGTCGAAACTCTTCACTAGAATATGAGGATAGACGCAACAGTGGCACTCCAACATCTACCACTGATGCTAATGACAACGCAGATTTGTTAGATTTGCCACCAGTCAATCCGCTGCTTATATCTGATGAGACTTTACCAAAGCCATGTCTGACCTTGTCTTCCACTTCGGCAAGCACGATCAAGTCAGACGGAAGTTCAGAGCACAAAATCGATGACGAGGATATAAATTCTGAGATTTACCAGCTATTCAATCTTACTGAATCTGGGCATTTTCACAAAAGAATTGAGATTTCTCCTATGTATGGTAATCTACGTCATTTGTCGGCGAATAAAGTCGCTATTACCAGTGCTACTGTGACTACTGATTTAGGAATTGTTAAGAGCACAAACAGCATTAGCGACACCAGCAGCAAGAAGAATAGATGCCTCTCTGATCCTCTTTCCCTTTTGGGATTCGAAGTTTTACCCCGCGATCAGTGGAGAAGTCTAATGCTGCAAGAGAAAACACCTGTGAATTCTGCTCCACGACCAGCAAAGGCCAAGATGGCGAAGAGAAATAGTCTCTACAATATTCTCAACATTCTCTCTAGCAGCACATCTAGTGTGGCTGTTGCGATCGCAGTCCCTTTAAAGCGGGCTAATCCGGTTAAGATTAGTGTTGGTACATCTAGAAGAAATGCGTTGAAAGAGAAATATGACCAAATGCTGGTTTTTGAGTCCTTGTTGAGGAAAAAAAGTGAAGATAATATCTTGGACAAGGTCGAGACGTCGCAGAGAACTACGACGCCAGAAATTGTCCGAGATGCGCATGCACTAAGACACTACCGTAAGTCAGAAAGTCTAGCTGTTTACAGTCGGAGATAAATCAGGAATGGAAGAGATTCACGAATTTGTTGAGAGATTAGAATTAATTTATGGCTGCAGTTCGTGTTGGAAAATACACACAGTACGTTTGCTAACATATAATTAATACAGTAAATATAAATTAATCTTCGCTTCTGTAGATATCGCGTTAAGCGAGATGTCAAAAGTGACTGTAAATCCGCAAGAGATTAACTACATTTAGACTAGAAAAGCTAAACGAGATCTATTCAAGTCGAGAAGACACTCAACTAGAGTCCACCATCTTAGCGGCTTTCAGTTCTCATACAGAACTATTACCTTCAATTTCAATCATGTATCCCATTCATGACGTTATGATATGCTCAAATTTGCTAAAGCCTGGATTCTTCCATAGTGACATCGTTATCTCGTTCTCGTTCGTATCCTGGGTTCTCATGTCCTAGATCTTGAATATACTTCTCTTGTGCTTGTGTTTGCGCTTGCTCTTCGTCAGATCTATGCGTTTCATTTCCTGCTAAATTTTGATCTTCTATCACAGAAGATCTTTCTAATAGCACTTCTTTCTCCATATTTGCTCCCTCCTGATCTACTATAGCTTCATCCTTGTCTCCTTCGAATTCTTCAGGTTGTACATTTGATGGTTCCTCCTCTATCTTATACACTTCTTCTTCTGCAATATTAGAATTGGAATCCTCCTCTACCTCGAAATCTTCCACTGTTTTCACTTCTTCGCCCCTGATTCGCATTTCCATATCTTGTCTTTGCTGTTGGGGCTCCTTGCCCACTTCCAACAAGGGCAATTGGATCTCCGGTTCTTCCCAGAGCTGGTCCTGCTGCATGTCATTTTCAGATAATTGGCTTGCATCTTCTATCTCCACATTTTTTTGGCTGGTCTCAAGAGGCGATACTACTTCGGGAATCGATACTTCTTTCGCGGTGCCGCTGTCGGCCAGTAGACCTCGTCCAAGAGTATGGATTTCGCTGATAAGGTTCTTCTTCTTGGCAATAGCGACTCGTAGCGCAGCGATCTCCCGCTCTTGCTCCTGGATTCCCTCATCAACCGGGAGCTGGGATAGTACCTCCTTTAATCTGCTAAGTTTGATCCGAATGCGGCCGGTCTGCATTCGTTTAGTTTCGACGATCAGCACTTGTTCACAATTATATTGTCAACGATGACCATACAAACCTCACTATCCAGATGCTTTGGATCAAGTGATCCATCTGCCACTCGCTCAATGAGGTCCTGCAGATCAGGAAGAAGATCAAACTCAGCATGTGTGAGGTCCACAGAAGTCAAACCCATTTGCCAGAACTGGCGTCAGCGTGAAGGACCTAATCTCAGTAGCGATATCTGTAGGTAGCTATTGCTTCGCTACTAATACGTCTGTTGACTTCTGATGCGCACGTGAGCGTTGACTTGGCACAGGGAAGAATGCCCGATAGTTCGTTGAAGGTACACAAGGAATAAAACTGAATCTGTGATACGGGAAGTTGTAACGGCGGCTCTGAGCACCAAGAAGCAGACATATGAATCCAATACGCGGTGGAATCCCAAGAAAAAAAAAATTTAATATATATTGCTGGAGCAACAAAACACCTAGCGCTACATATGCCGATCTAAAAAGTTCATTGTGTAAAGTATCATTTACAATTTAAGGTGGTATTGTATTAAAATTAATTGCTCACATATAATTTTGCGTCTCGTAATGTACAATCTATTTTCTTACGAATTATCCTACAACGGCAAAACAATAAAGTCCCATCATATCTACTTTCTCCGAGGCGGTCTCACACTTGACGAGCTAACATAAGGAAGATCATTATCTACAGGAAGACTGCCTGGCATGCTTCTGTCCAAAATAGGGATCCATCCTGATATGCCATCACTAATAAGGTATGGTGGAACACTTCCTATAAATTCAGCAAGATGCACGCGAATTTTAGCAGCAAGGGCCTGCTCTTCTGGGGTTATTAAATCGGAATTCTGACTTCGGAATCGTTTGTCCTGTAAATGCTGCAAATCAAGAAGGTCTGCCGAGATTAGATCAAGCGAGCGAGAGTCATACTCTTTGGATTCTGACGATGTTAACCATTGCTCGATAACATTTGGATCTACCGGTATTTCTTTCTCTTCTTTTTTGATCTCCCCACTGTTTTGCTGCTCCTGTTCCTTTATTCCGTCGATCTCGGCTGTTTGAGTCTCCATTTCGTTCTCATTCTCCTCTTCGTTTTCTCCTTCCTTTGCCTCTTGAGCCTCCAAAGGCTGTGCCAACTCCTTCCTTGATTTGCTCTTTTGTGATTTTCTTTCATCGTCTTCTTCCCACCCGCCAAACACTCTGTCAAACCAAACTCTCCCAACTACCTCACCTCCAATTCCCCCTACAGCTTGATCTCTGCAGGGTGCGAAGCTTGCAAAAGCACCATATCTCAGCCACTTGGTAGCTGGTACTTGAACCTCAGCGCCCTGAAGGATTTTGTCTCCCCGAAAAGGTTCCACAACAGTCAGTCCAGCATGGCGCCTTGCGGGAACGAGGCCCCCAAGTTTACCCATTGCAGCAGGTGGCATGCCTGTAGCTCCACTCATGTTGATAGAAGATGCTGTCGCAGTCGGCCGAGTGGGTACAATTCGGGTTGTATTGAAAAATGAGGGAACAGGGAAAATTCTGGGATCCAGACGAGATTTACGAGGAAGAGAAGAAAATAAAGGCCCATGCTGGCTGACCATGTACAAAACTTCTTTATCAGGACCCCTGTCCTCCGCAATTCCTATCTGATTGGTCTCTGTTGAATCGTCGAAATCTCGCGCGGTAGGTGAACTCAGTCCTTGTGGCTGCTGCGTTTGCAATTCATGCTGAGCTTCTTCTTCCTTACTTTCTTCTTTTAGCGAAGGCACCTCGCGCGCTATTATCCTTAGAGCAAAAAAATAGAATTTATCTATCCTGATATATGGCTGTGTACCCGGATTGAACTGTACCAGCATATCCGTGACGCTAGTTCTAAGGTCGCTTTGAAAATGTGTTAGGACAGCATGTGCGTCGTTATCCGCATCTTTATCTTTATAATATCCTGATGAGTATCTCTCTGCAATGCTTTCCTTAGTGATGTCACTTTCTTCTGACGATTTCATTTTTTTGAATGGTCGACTTCGCTCCAATGCGGCATGTTGCAGAACATAAGGGGGGCAGTCGTGACTATTCATATTAGCTTCATTCTTTAGTGCATCCTATCCATGCATCACATTACAGAGATGATCTGACAAAGGTTGTATTGTAGAAATATATCGGCTGTGTACTTACTCTACTAGTACAGAATATATCTTGTCCAGTTTTGACAGAAGCACCTTCTCAATGGCAGTTGCTTCCTCCTTAACATCTGCTTGTGCACTATGGTCTGAATGTCTCTTGCATTTTATCTCTTCCAGCATTGTTGAATCTGCTGCAAAAACGCCAGTACGGAGAGAGCGTTGCGCTGACAATATATTTTTTTCTTTTTGGGACCTGTTCTGATTCTTGATCTAGCTGTTCTGATAACTTGTATTTAGGTGATTGATGTGTGTTCAGTGCAGCTTTCTGGTTTTGGGTTCGCTTTGTGTTGCGTTGCTGTGCAACGACTACGGCACATTTATGCAGCTCTTACAATACAAATTCCATTATCACCAATATTCACCAAAACTATACAGTGTTTGCGGTCAACAAGCTCTCCGCCAGTCAAAAAAACATATCTACAGATTTGTAAAAGGCAACTTCTATTTCGCTCTGCTCAAAAACTTAGTGAAATCTGGCTTCCGCGGTGGTGTACTTGGAATGGCTGTTTCCTCTATTAACGCCACGAGCTTGTCGACATTGATTGTCGCAGCTTTGTACGAAGAAGCAGTCGGTAAAGCTGACAATAACTTCAGCAACATACCGCTTGAGTCATCCTTTGTCGATTCAGATTGCTCATCGTCCGTCGTAAATGCGTTGTGTCCGTTTTCGGCCTTGCTATCGTCGTATGCATTGATTTTCCTTCGCGCTCTTCTGCGCAAAGATTTTTCCTTTCCATCTGCACCAAATTCACGCTCTCGTGATCGTTTCAGACCTTGAATACGCTCACTGGCTCCCATCTGGCGATCTCTAAGAGTGAACTCACCACCAAGCACGCTGTATCGACTTATAAATCGATCGATCTGCTTGACATCAGGATACAACTCGGCGATACGCCCGTCCAGTTTCATAACAGCCGATAACTCTCCAAAAGTGCTCTCATATTCATAGAATTTCTCAAAAAGCTGACGAGCATCGTGTCGAGGTAGTTTGCTGACCATTCGTTCAAATAGAGCCCGCGCATTGACATCATCGTTAATCATGATCAAAAAGTCTAGATATCTAGCGACATAGTCTGCTTGGTCTACAAACCGCTTCAAACCAATCTCAAAGACTTTACTTGCGATGTCCGGGCCCTTGTTATGATGATACTCCATCATAGCCGAGGCAACATATATGTGATATGTTGTATAGCTAAGTTGTCTGGCTTCACTAAATACCGATCGGGCAGATTTAACGCCCTCTAGTCGCTTCATAGCTTTCATGTAAGCGGTATAAGCCAACGTCACATCTTTCGATAAATTCTCTACTTTGATCTTTGTTGTGTTTTCCAGCTTCTTTAACTTTCTGTTGACATTCTTTTCATTCCCTATTACAGCTGCTTCCTCATTCTCGTCATCTCCATCTTTGGCGTCATCATGCTCGTTATCTTCAGCATCCGTTTCACTGTTGTCGTTGTCGTCACTTCTGTCAGTTTCGTCCTTTGCAGTAGGATCTTCTAAAAGTTCACTTTTCCGATAATCCGCAAGCCTCTCTACTTGCTGAATTTCAGCCTTAATGTTGCCAATCAAGCTATAGTATACGCTTTTTGCCTCATCTTTTCGTTTTGCGAGTTCGTGCACTTCTGCGAGCCTTAACCCGATCAACAGGCTGCATTTGTTAGCCTCGAAACCTGTCTTAAGAAAATCTAGTTGTTCTTCGGATTTATCGACGTTCTCTTCTGTCGTACTTGAAGACACACTGGCACAGTACTCTGCTGCATCAAACCAGATCTGAGGATAAAATCGCATTGGGCCATGCAATGCTTGTTTGTAGACATATATTACACGCTGGATTAATCCACTCTTATTTTTCTCTTCCAAAAGTACGAGAGGATCAGATTTTTCCCATTCGATCCACTTGATCCATAGTTCATGCTGCTTTCTTTCGCCGTTAGATTGCTTCTCAGGCACCACCGGTCTGGCATTCCTCTGTAAGCCTTGTAAAAGTTGCAGCGACTCCTTGTACGAAGTGCGAGCAGTCATATAGGCGGCGGATTTATCAGCTAGAAACTTTCGAGCCTGAAATCAGTCAGTATTACAGAGCTTTCACAAATTGGTTTTGTTGTAGCCATGTCTATAGAAAAACTTACCGTAGTTTTATTCAATGAATTTTCAAATGCATTATATTCTTGCCAAATACTTTCAAGTTTGTCCATAGGCACGCAAACAGCTCGCTGATAGATCTTTCTGAGCAGGTCCATCTTCTGTTGCTGCGCCCATGTCGTTCCCATGCCAGACGTGTCTGCCTTTACAAATTCAAGATACTCGTCCCATAGCAAGCCACTAGCTCTATCCAGGCCAACCTTCGCAATTACAAGCTCGAAGGCCTGCAAAACAACGGCTCGGGCCTCGCTGCCGCCAGTGACAAGGTTGTTTCTTCTTCGAACATAGTTTAAATACGCAGTCCAAAGATCCAAGTTGAGAGTGTTTATAAGACATCTGCTAAATAGCTTCTCTGCATTTGCAAACTCATCGTGAGATTGCTCCAGATCAATATATCCTAGCCATAGATCCCGAGAGGTTGGGAACACCTTGAGAGCACGTTCATAGCAATCTCGTGCATTGGATAGTTTTCCTCGACTTTGATATTCTGCCACAAGAGAGGTCCAAAGATCATGATTCTGTGGATCGCGAGTTAGTTTGTCTTCAAGAGACCCGGCTACGTCATTAGGAAGACGTTTCTTGGGCGCTGACACCGGAGCACGTTCTTGTTCGGGTATATTCATAGAATCATCTTGTTCTATGGATGATGCTTTGGGTGACCCACTATCAGAGGATGAAGGCGGCGGTGGAGACGATAGAAAGGCAGCTGTGTGGTCTGAGGGCGTATCCATCGTGAACTACCTCACTTATTGCGTAACACTTTCAAGTATAGCCACAAGCCCAGAGAAATACAGAAGAAGAAAGACTAATAAACACAGAAAACGAAGGGATAGTGTATTAATTTATGTTATTGTAGAGAGAATATATTCATGTAAACGGAATCAACGATAGCATGCTACAGCACATGCACTCGATTTCAAATGAAATGATTTCAATCAATCACAATAAATGTACTTCAAGAAATCCAACTTTTTCCTTTTTGAATCACTGATGCAAATTCGTCTGCAATTACCGTAATAATTACCAAATTCGAAAGTATGCTAGATTCTGTTGTGATGGACGATAAAGAAATAAAAATAGCCTTGGGTTCATTATTTCCATTGTTGCGCAAGAAAAGATGTGTGTACGTTTTCAGTTTTTTGTCACATGACTGACTACGCATTTTCCGTCATAAAAATTTTTTCGAGCGGGACCTGCTTTTTTACAATACGTCTGCAACATCCAACATCTTTGGTAGTAGCCTAACATAAGCTGTCAAGATGGCCCCTATAACATCTACCTCTACCTCATCCACCGAGCCATTGACAAGACCAAAAGAGATCGAAGAGATCCTGAGTACACTGTCAAGATATAAGCCAGAAAGCATTGTCGTATTGGAGAAATATCTGGCGACTCAATGTAATGAAAGAACTTACGATATAATGGCCAATTTGGCCTTATTAAAACTGTAAGTCAGAACTTGGATTTCTTTTCTTTTCTCTGCCAGAAGGCATGTCATGCCTGGATCTTTGTTGGAAAAGGTCTGGGTGGAAATAGTGGAAGAATTATGGAACAAATGATTTCCTCTATCATGCTCCACCTAGTCGATATGATAGACTTTTCTTTTGAACAGGTTCGTCGAGTTCGCTGCTTTGCTTTCGGAGAACGTTATGATGAACAATGCATGTATTACCGGCAGTGTATAACTGTGACCGAACAATATATTAGCTCTATCTGATATCATCTCTCGAAAGCAAGCAAACCTTACCAGCTTATAACTTTGCTACTTCTCTATACAAATTGCTTTGTTCTAACAAAGAATTGGACTAATTAATATACGTGATTAGGTACCTATATAAAGCCGATAAAGAGAACCCCCAGATCATATTACAAATTCTCGCGAAGTCATTGACTGCATTTCCTTCGGCTGATTTCTCTCTGTGCCTGCATCTCCTTCCCCCATATGTCCTTCTCGCTCCCGCTAACACATCTGCAAGCACATCAGAAAGCGCAGGTGAGAAGGCTGAGCGAAAGCCACATTACTCTCACGATGAAGACGACGAGGATGACGACGAAGATGAAGATGAAGATGACGATGACGACGACACATTGCCGCAACAGGTTCAGAACTTGTCAGTTCTTAACTCTATGCTTGAGTCGGCACAATACAAGGCTTTCTGGAACGTCTTGAATGGAGACAGGTCCGGTGATACCAGCTACATATTGAAAGCTATTCCATCATTTAAGGAGGAAATTCGCACCGGAATCATACGGGCTATTGGTCTAGCATTTGCAGTTGTCGATAAATCGGTCTTTTGTGAATGGATGGATTTGTCGTCAGAAGATGATCTGAAGCAGTGGTGCACTGAAGCGGGATGGACAATTGACGGAGAGAGACTCGTCGTAGATGAACAAGCGCTTGGAAAGGTAGGTAGTGTGGGTGAGAAGTCAAAGAAGGTAGTTGTCTCCGAAATAGTGAGATTTGAGCAATTATCGAGAATGGTGAGGCGTGTTTACGAATAAGCAGCCTGTCAAGAAGATTTAAATATTCATCATAACAATTTGTAGCTTTATATAGCCGGTAGCAATTTCGCAAAGGAATATTCTATTTTATCCATTTCCAAGGACGGCCCCAATAGCCTTGATCTGTAAGATAATTATAAGAGAATCTCAACGTTATCGTAATCTCAAAGAATATGAAATCAATAGATGGCTGTGTTTAAGTACAAACTCATACCAATGACCAGGTCAACTAAACTAAAAGCCGCAGCTGTGCCTAAAACTCCGGAGTGTCGAACATTCCATCGGGGTCCTTTCCGTGAAGCTTGACATACTCCTGATGCTTAACACGTTGGTGCTGTAAGTTTGACACCAGCAAGTGATTTTGGATTTGTACAGTGGGATTGGTCTTGCTAGCACCTTCGATGGCCTTACAAGCGACAGTCCACCTATCTGTTCTATTCAAAACCATCATGGAGAGTGGGGTAGTGGTAGTACCTTCTTCGTCGTAACCTCCGATAGTAATCCGCTCAAGGTGAGGTCGGCCAAATAACAGACCCTTGAGTTCAGTTGGATATCCATGGTAATTGAAATGAACAGGTTTATCGGATGTAAAAAGACTATCGAAGCCGTCTGCAGTTAGTGCACGAGGATGATCTTGCTCAGCGGCAAGAATCATAAGATCAGTGACATTGACGACACGCACTCGCAAATTAGGGACGAGTTTTTTCAAAAGGGCGGCAGCGGCAATGACCTCAAAAGTGACCTCAACACCCAAACCAACAAGAACAACGTCTGGATCAATTCCTCCTTCAACAGAAGCACATTTCCAGACAGAAGCTCCTGCGACGCAATGAGCATCTGCTTCATCAGGCGACAAGAACACCGGGGATGGATTCTTAGAGCCAACCATGAGGTTGACTAAACCCTTAGAGTTTAAACAGTGCTGGATTGTGCTTAAAAAGCAGTTAGCATCAGGGGGGAGGTAAACTCGAGCTTCAGACGCCTTCAGTTTGATAACCGTGCCAATAAAAGAGGGATTTTGGTGAGAAAATCCGTTGTGCTCCTGTCGTGCCCAGGTTGAGGTTTCAATGTAATTCAATGAGTGATTCTTCTGACGCCAGCCGGTCTCATTGGCCATCTTGGTGAACTTGGAGTATTGAACCATCATTGTAGCAATGATACCTAGGAAAGACTCATATGACGGAAAAATACCCGCACGGCCAGTGAGAGTATACCCTTGCATCCATCCTTCACAGCAATGCTCAGAGAGAATCTCAGTAACTCGTCCACCTTTGTTTCGGGTCTCAGGATCCCATTGGAAATTCCTGTTGGTATGAGTAAATACGGAGTCAAGTTTGTTGGAAACGAGCTCATCAGGTGAGAAGATTCGTAGCGCCTTGGGATTCTTGACCATGGCCATGTCGAGGTATTCTCCAACAGCGTGGGTTGCGGAATACTGAGTACCTTCCTTTTTAGCAAAGCTTCTCCAGTCTGGCAAGCTCAAACATTCAAAACCATTGTAGGTTTCCTTGATTTGGCCAAGACGGTTCTCTGGAAGCTTGGGAACCAATGCTTGGATCTCATCGATTGGCGATCCATCAGCTTTCAGCAGCGATGCGACTTTGTATGACTTCAACCAGCTGACAAGGATATCAAATTGCTCAGTATTACTCTTCGCCAGAGGAAGTGGAACCTGATGAGCGTGGTAACTTCCTTCCACTGGATTACCGCCGAGCTCCTTTGGACCAGAAAATCCTTTCGGGGTTCGGAGTACGATCATGGGCCATCTAGGCTTTATTATAGGATTGTCGGATCGGGCAGCTTTTTGAATTTTTCTAATTTCCGCAAGAGCCCAGTCCATGGATGCAGCCATGTCGGAGTTAATGTCTTGTAGATCCTCAACAATACGAACTTGGTAACCATATCCGCTGAAGAGCGAGATTGTCTCCTTATCATCGTTGGTTCCAGGAATAGTTCGTTCCGAGATTTTGAATCCGTTAGCGTGGAGTATAGGGATGACAGCCCCAGATTCGGCAGGGTCAATGTATTTATGGGAATTCCACGCACTGCTCGAGTTAGTCTTACTTCCCAACAATGCCATAATAGAAGATCAAAATCACATACGCCGCGAGAGGACCAGATTCGGATTCACCGTCACCGACAACGCAAGTGACAATTAAGCTATAGTGAATCAGTAAGCAGAACAGTAAGAATACAAAGAAGATCAAACCACTAAAAAGACTACATACTCAGGTTTATCCATAACGGCACCATAGGATACGGCCAGTGAGTAACCAAGCTCACCCCCCTCGTGGATGCTACCAGGAACTTCCGCGTTGATGTGGGAAGGGAAACCACCGGGCCAAGAAAAAGACTTCACAAGTTTTGCAAGACCTTTCCTGTCTCTGGTGTAGGGCGGTATGAATCGGGCAATGGAGTCCTCAACCCACAGTGCAGCGAGAATAGCAGGCGCACCGTGGCCGGGCCCTGTCACATAGATCATCTTGAGATCGTTCTTTATGATCAGACGATTGCAATGTGAGTAGATTAGGTTCAGTCCTGGACAAGTTCCCCAGTGGCCTATTGACGATTAGCAATTACACAAGCAAAATCTGCAACAAACCCAAAACAACATACCAAGCAGACGGTACTTGATGTCTTCTGTCGACAGGTCCTGTTCCAACAGCGGATTCGACTTCAGAAATATCATGGCCGTGGCAACATAGTTCACTAAAGCCTGGTACTTGTGCAGAGAAGCATGCTCCTCTTCTGGCAAGTATCCTTTGTAGTCGAGCTTCACACCCAGCTCCAAGACAGAGTCTGGCAACAGAGAGGGTGGAGGAGGAGGGTTTGCAATTTCGTGTATCTGACGAATAGCCATATTCTTGACAACTGTGTAAGGAAAATTAACGTAGATATTGATTTCTCTTTTGAATTAAAAGTAAACCTGGGATTAGGATATTTTAGAATACAAGGTAAGGTCCATCCCTATTTATACGGCGATCCATACTCAAAATCGAGCGACAGATGTCACAAAAAAATTCAAACAGGAGATCTTGTACAGGCGCTCCAATCGTTGTCTACGTCCACGCATTACATCGAGTTACTCTTCTTCGATGCTAATCCTCTCTACAGCACTTATGTCCTTCAAGCTACGAATCAAAAAAACTCGGTCCAGCTGTCCCTACGATACACAGTGCTCCTAACTCCTCTCTACTATATTCACGGGTCTTCGCGCAGTTTCTAGGCTATATTTTGACAGAAGTTACGTAGTATTTGCATGGCATTACCTTGTTATCTTCACGTTTTTCATCTCGGGCAATAAAGTTAGCATATCGTACGTCATATTTATGTGGCGTATGTGGCTAATCAGAAGCAGTAATTTGAGCAAACATTCAGATCAGCCACAATTTCCTTAACGATGTTGACACGGAACAGCCCAATATTAAAAACATGCCACTGAGCCGCACTTTTATAGACGCTATATACCTCTTACAGAGGTTGACTTATACGATCAAC
Organism: Babjevia anomala; assembly: GCA_030580435.1. Lineage (NCBI taxonomy): Eukaryota > Fungi > Ascomycota > Lipomycetes > Lipomycetales > Lipomycetaceae > Babjevia > Babjevia anomala. The sequence continues at coordinate 154,705 of JAKTSW010000019.1, read as the reverse complement.
TCTCGATATAACGATACTCGATATAACGAAACAACTGTGTAAAAATGGACGAGCGATAACTCGACCGGACGATTCGCAATTGAATCACTCCACTTGTTTAAATACATCTGTGCTTGACTCACGACAAAACCGAGCAGGACGCTCATCATTCTCGCGGTACCCGTTTAGAATGTGAATGAAATTTAGGCATGCTACAACATCTCTGTTCCACAGCCTGCTGAGCGTATGCCTTCATGAAGCGGGGTAAGGGTTGATGTCTTCCATTGGGCAAACGTATTTGTAGCTGATCACGTGACTATTTAAAACGTAATAATATATCGTCATCAAACAAGTCGATATAACGAAAAAACTCAGTAGCTTCAGGCTGCACACTTTTTCCATTGACTTGATATAGTCAACGTCTGTATAAATCCGCAAATTCAAAAATTAACTTGACACTGGACAAACAAGCGGGCCATTATACAGGCCTTTTCTGTAGACAATCTACGAGACAAGTCGTCTGGAAGAGCTTGCCTCAGCATAGACACGGGGCCTAAGGGATCTTGTACAGCTGCTGCCCAGGAAAGGTTACAGAAAGTGCCAACCTTCTGCCGGTAGATTTTAGTCCAGTTCTTGCCGTAATCTGTCATGCATAGGGCTGATTGGGATTGTACTCGTTGTCGTTACCTACCAGAGTATGGATCGAGAAAGACAGAAAATCAGGCTCCTATGTTATAGCGCGATCATGCTATCGATCTCACTACGTGCATGTACATACATGAAAATGATCCCATTTTGACATACTGTAGCAAATCGGTGGGTTAGATATGGAGCCCGTGATGTCTACGCCGTAAAGATCACTCGGTGGCTTTTAGAGAATATAGCAAGACCGTGGTGGTCTTTATAGAATGGGCGAGATATCCGCGAACTACGTGACGATTCATTTGTGAAGTTTATGCGTTTTTGGGTCGAATATTGGCAAAATTGACCTATAGTCACCCAATTATATGCAAATATTATTGGGTGACAATATGGATATTTAACATACTACGTCACCGATAGAAGTACGACGTGAAAAGTTGAAGGTCGCAAACGCTAGACTGCGCAAACGGAAACCGCCGACAAGTGAGAAATAAAAAGATAAGTTTTATATAATTATTTTTTTTGCGTCAATTATCTGCCAATTTTAGCTTGACTACCCGCGCTTTTTTCCCAATTACCTTAATTGCTCGTCGCTACTTGTCGCTATGTCCACTGATCAAAAGGCGTGTCTTGTTGTCATCGGTTGGTTAATATTTCTATGTTGCAATTGATCTGATCTCCGGTTAACAAAAGCTGTGCAGATGGATGGGGTATTTCTCCAAAGGAAGGTGTCCGTGGAAGTACGTTCATTTCGTCTAAACAATTCCATATGTTAGGTAAACTGATTGAGTCTATGTAAAGATGCTATTGAGAATGCGGACACACCATGTATGTCTGGGTTTGCAAAGGCCAGCGAGGGCTACACTGAGATCGATGCTTCGTCTATTGCAGTCGGTCTTCCCGAAGGATTGATGGGTAACTCAGAGGTCGGTCATCTGAACATTGGTGCAGGACGTGTTGTCTGGCAGGATGTTGTGCGTATCGACATGACCATGAATAAGCACGAATTCAACAAGGTCGACGGAATCGTCGACTCTATGAATCATGCCAAGAACACCAACGGCCGTCTGCATCTTCTCGGTCTGCTGTCCGACGGTGGAGTTCACTCTCACCAGAACCACTTGTTCGAGCTCTTGGCCACCGCTAAGGAGATCGGCGTTCCAGAGGTCTACATTCATGCGTTCGGTGACGGGAGAGATACTGATCCAAAATCCATGGTTGGCTACATGCAGACTCTATTGGACAAGATCAAGGAGATCGACAGCGTTGCAAAGGTAGCCACTATCGTCGGAAGATATTATGCTATGGACCGTGATAAACGCTGGGAACGTGTCGAGATCGCCGTGAAGGGTCTCGTCGAAGGTAGCAGAGAGACCACTGACGACTTTGTTGGAACTATCAAGTCCAAGTACGACGCCGGGGAAACTGACGAATTTCTGAAGCCTGTGGTCTGCAAAGATCCCTCTTCTTCTCGCATTAAGGATGAAGATACTTTGTTTTTCTTTAATTACCGTTCCGATCGTGTCCGTGAGATCACGCAGCTTTTCGGAGTCGATTCCTCGCCAATCGATACTCCCATCCCCAAGAACTTGAACATCACCACCATGACCCAGTATAAGCTTGACTTTCCGTTCAAGGCGGCGTTCGCTCCTCAGCGTATGGATGATGTTCTCGCTGAGTGGCTAGGAAAGAAGGGTATTCCTCAATGCCACATTGCTGAGACAGAGAAGTATGCTCATGTTACCTTCTTCTTCAACGGAGGTGTTGAGAAACAATTCCAGCTCGAAGACAGAGATATGATTCCTTCCCCCAAGGTTGCCACTTACGATCTTGACCCAAAGATGTCCCAGCACGAGGTGGCTATCAAGGTTGCCGAACGTCTTGCTGAGCAGAAGTATCCATTTGTGATGTGCAATCTCGCTGCACCTGACATGGTTGGACATACTGGAGTTTATGACGCTGCTGTTAAGGCAGTTACACATTGTGATCAGGCTATCGCTGATATCTACGCTGCTTGTCAACGAAGTGGATATGTCCTTTTTGTTACTGCCGACCACGGTAACGCTGAGGAGATGATCACTCCTGAAGGCAGGCCAAAGACATCTCACACTACTAACAAAGTCCCATTTGTCATGGCCAATGCTCCTGCTGGTTGGACCTTGGAGCACGGTGGAGTATTGGGTGATGTTGCTCCTACCATCTTGGATGTCCTTGGCATAGAGAAGTCTGAGCATATGACCGGAAACAGTCTACTTTCCAAGTAGATGTTTCAATAACCGTAGCTAAGCTTCAAATATTCTGAATTTTTGTTAGAGTTTTTAGACTGGATCTAGATGCATGTGGCGTGGACCGTCGCTTCCTTAAAATAAATTTTGAATATTAGACTTGTTTTTTTCCCACGAATTCATATTTATATGTTAATTTAGACAGATCTCTGATCTCGACACAAGATCAGGACTGCTTAACGATAAAATCATCTTGAAGAACCATTTCGTCTGATCCTACAGAGACACCGATTCCTTTACGCCTTTCTTGGTCAAGTTGGCTGATTTCAAACGTGGTGATCGCTTTGTTGATTGCATTTGGCGTTGGAGATAGCCGTCTTTCATTGCTTGTATCACTATGCATCTGCACAATATTTCGTTTCACCACTCCCTCTGAGCGCACACTATTTTTGGCACGGGCAATGCGATATTTCCAAATTCCTGCTTGCCCATGAAGAGTAAGAGAGCTACCGAGAAGCTAAATTGAATATGTATGATCGGATCTGCCGCGATGTGTCTGTTACCTGAACTGGCCGCTGCTAGTGAACTGTGGAGAGCTCTGTCTGTGCTGCTTGCCAGATTCGAAGTTTGGCGAAGCTTTAGCATTTCTTACAATATCAGGGTATGCTTTGTGGAGCCGGCACAAAGTATAACAACTATACATAAATATGTATCTTTCTTTCCTCTATTACTTTAAATCAGAGTTTGTGTTTTGCTTTCCTTTCCTTTTTTTGTCAACTTCGGTGCTAAGCTTTCTTTCTATCTAGTAAGCCGTATAGAACCGCAAATTGTGATTTTCATATAAACCACGTCAAAGTGTCATAATTGGTTTTATCGGAAAACCAAAATACGATCTAGGCCCTAACCCGATGTTTTAACAATATGTATGGTTTCGTTTTCACTATCTCCAACTATTTATTTGTAAGCGCTTTCCGCCTGTCAATCAAGTAGAGTACATTTAGACGTCGTTAACAATGGTTTCAAATATCCCACAGTTTGTGATAACGGAGGTGAGTATATTTTTGCTTCTCTGCTATTAGCATAATCGCGATTGCTTATCTTGCTGTAGGCATTTTTGACACCTCACTGCTCCTTGGGCGAGGGTCCACTTTATGTACCGCTGACTAAGATGCTTTATTTCGTCGATATTGAGCGAAACGAGGTCTTGGCGACATCTATTAAATCATCTCCTTCAAAGAAGTTGTCCAGTGCGAACAAGGATGATATGGCCACAATTGAAGCCTATGAAACCGATACTAGCGCGGTGTTCAAAAAATTCAAATTTTCCCATCCGATCAGTCTGCTCCTCCGTACTTCCATAGGGCCTGATGTATTTATCGTGACAGGGAAGCTCGGACTTGCTCTGGTTGACTTTTCTAAGATACCATTTTCAGCAACGGGGGAGACTTCTGTCTGTAATGACTTGGAGTATAGATTGGAACAATCCAATCCGGATGAAACAAGTAAGATGTGTTTCAACGACGGTAATGTCGACCAGCAAGGCCGCATCTGGGCCGGCACGATGATGCATGATCTAGACGTGACTCCTTTTCCGCATGTTGGTAGTCTTTTCCGATTCGACAAGACTGTTGATGGTAAGTATTCTAGATCGGAAATGGTAACCAAGTGTGGCATCCCAAACGGTCTTTGCTGGTCAAAGGATGGCAAGACAATGTACCATGCCGACAGCAAGGCTCACTATATTACGCAATACGATTTTGATCCCAGTACAGGTGATATTAGCAATCCAAGCAAGCTGATCGAGATCCCAAGCCCGTGGACCTGCGATGGAATGACAATCTCGGAAACAGGTGAGCTATTCGTGGCTATTTGGGGCGGCAGCCGAGTTAGAAGATATAAATCAGACGGCACACTTGTCGAAGAATATGTATTTCCAGCACGTAATGTTACTTGTCCAACTTTTGGTGGCGAGAATATGGATGAACTCTTTATCACTACAATGCGTGTCCAAGGAGGATTAGAGGGCGACATGGGTGGTGAAGTTTTCAGAATCAAAGTTGACGTCAAGGGCATGGCATTTAATGAAGTTACCATGTAGAAGAAATTGAAAATGCGTGTAGAAAATAGGTCTAGACGTAAGAATCCGAATTTTTGACAAGTATGTACAGGTATGCGCCTTTTTCATTCCAAAGCCTTTAGCACAGCATTTACAAATTCCTCCACTTCGACGTTCTCCTCTACTCCACCGGCACGGAGTTCTCGTAGCTTTCGTAGTGCTACTGCCCTTCTGCCTTCGGAAGTTTGCTCTCCGGCTATTCGTTCATTTTCTAGAAGGTTCTTCACTGTGTTCAGGTGAAACTGTAGAGTCGGACTTTTAAGATATTGGAGAATTGTGGGGTTCGTAAGAAGCGGGGCAAAAGACGATGAGTCGGTCGACTCTGTATGTGACTTTTCATTGGATACCGCAGAACTAGTACGTTTTGATGTGCTTACTTCTTTATCCGTATCTGTAGTGACGGGATCGACGTGTGCTTCTGATTTGTAGCATTTGAGTGAGCAGCTGGTTTACGATTAGAACCAAGACAGATCAGTAGGACGATCAAGAAGTAAAGAAATGACTTACTACTTAATAAAACAGCGAGGACACTTATACTGTGCGGCCTGCGTGCCGCAGATCTGACATTTTCCGAGATGAGCCAGTGTATTTGTGTTATTTTGGGGAAAAGCGTTGAGAGCGAGTGATAACTGATTTTCTCATTTTTATTTTGTGTTTTCTCAAGGTTTTGCTCTCAAATTTTGTTGAAAACCGACAACAGCGAAAAGCAACTCAAAAAGCTCAGTTACAAGCACCGCACCGCAGCATGAATAGATCAGAGAGAGGCGAACACAGCGACCGCCGTAGTAGAGATAGTAGAGATCACAGATACGATAGACACGACAGACGTGATAGTGATGACAAATATTCACCAAGAGACGGACCGGACAGGGATCTGCGAGACAGGAGACACGACGACTTTCGCGACAGACGACGCAATGACTTTAGACGTTCGCCGCAAAGCTCTCGGAACTCGCGAAACACGCGAGATGATCGAGACTACGGACGCAGACACGCATCTGGCGCAAGGCGATCTCGTTCGCCGGTCGAGCCAAAGCGGGAGCAAAATTCCGATGAAGAGCCTGTAAAGTCGCCAGAACGGCCTAATTACAACACGTCCGGCGCACTAGCCGCAGACAGGCGGCAGCGCTCGCCGTCGAAGCTCTACAAATCCGTGTCGCTGAAATATGAGGAGCCAGAGGATGCTCGCAAGCCAGAGAAAGATTTTCGAATGTACGTCTTCAAGGACGGCGAAATCGCAGACACTCTCCACCTCGCGCAGCAGAGCGCGTACATGTTTGGCCGAGATCGCACCATGGTTGACGTCCCGACAGACCATCCGAGTTGCTCCAAGCAGCACGCCGTCATCCAATACCGATTCTATTTCGAGGAAGACGAGCTCGGCCGGACTTCGATAGAGGAAGTCAGGCCGTACCTGTTCGACCTGGACTCGGCAAATGGTACCCGTCTTAACGGAGAGCCAGTCCCAGCCAAGCAGTTCATTCCTATAAAAAATACGGACATGATCCAGTTCGGACAGTCGACCCGAGAATACGTATGGATGGTACCCGGGTCCGATTAGAGAGCCATGAGACACACCTCTCAAAATCGGCTAGTCTGATTGGGACTAGTACACACATTAGTGTGATATAATTGCTAAAAAAACCAGTGTTTATTTCTATAATTGGACTAGTGTATATTTGCGCTTACTTCTTTTGGCAGTGAAGTTGCACGAGAGGACATAGCAAAACACCACCAGATGCACGTTAACTTCGCTCCCACTCAGGCAGCACTTACTAGTCCCGCCGTGTCAAAAGAACCCATCTACTCTTCCGGTGATTCTCCTTTTTCTTCTTTATTTTTTAATATTTGACTCTACTTTGATTTTCTTTTGATATATCTGGTGAGAATTTACTATTCAGCTTCTATAAGAGCATACTTTTCGTGGGTATGCTATGTGCTGCTCTTTTCTGCAAGTCTAAATATGCTTTCCTACGACAAGGCGCGACCAAACGCTGCGAAGGCTACCAGTCGATTCACGCTTCACGCGTGGAACCAGGCCGATATCGCTGCGTTTGAACACAATCTTGGTCCTAGCAATGATATGTCTCGTTGGGGCCAGCTGGCTGGGCTAGATCAGATGGAGCGATGTGTGGATGAACGCCCTGATCTGAAGCCGATCCACGTCATGCTGGAGTTACTTGAAAGACAGGTTGCCCGAACTACCATTTTGATGTCTGTCAACGCACAGCTTCAGCGCGACGTATATGATCTGCGCAACCCGTCGATGATTTCCGGCGGTCAGACTGCTATGGCAGGCTTGCCTGGTTCTGCTCAGGTATCCGCTCAACTGGCGCAGCAGAGCCAAATGTTTCAACAACAACAACAGCAGCAGCAAATGTTCACTCCCTCAGTGGAAACTTACATTGATCCGCAGCTAGATAGATTTTCAAAGAAGCACGAAACATTTACTAACGGTTTCCCGCCTAAAATACCGATGTCCGCTTACCAGAATGGATATGCGGGATATTATACTCAATTCCGGACGCAGCCATTCACAGCTTCATACTCCTACGGGCAAAAGCGCAAATCTTCAAACAACATATCGAGTCCGCAAGTGGCAAACGTACCAACTCCTCTAGATTCTGTGCTGAACGATAAGCCTGAATCGGGCGCGGATGCTGAAAGGAATAGAGGTCAAGCCGCATCTAACAAGAAAACAAAATCCTCAAGCAATGCAGGATCAAAAAGCAAGTCCAGTAAACTAGAACTTACGGATGGCAGGAGCAGCAAGGATGCATCAGTTCAAGAACAAAATCAAGCAGAAATAGAAGAAGTAGAAAATCAAACGCCATCAGAAATTCTGCAAGGTCAAGACGACGAAGACGGCGGTCAAGAAGAAGAGACTGCAACATGGAATGGAACACAGGACGAAAGCGATTTACCCCCGAATAAGCGAAAGCGCAAAAGACCGGCTAAGCGGCCTGAGAGACGGGGACGAGCGAAAGTTCAGCGGGTGGAATGAAGTAGGCGGAAGTCGACTTTGAAAAAGGTATAGACACTGAATACTCTTGTACGAATGAAAGCATGAAAGTCATTTGTTGAATGTATTTTTATGGACTCGGGTTTTGTATTATATATATAATGGGTTCTTGACTCTACCTAATGTTAAATTGACACCATGTTTTCACGGCGCATTCGTCACTGTAAAAGAACTGCGTAAAAATTATCATCTATAGCCAATAATGGCTACCAAGATTTTAAGTATGATTTAGAACGTTCCTATTATTTATTGATCGATAATACTCTACAAAGCTGAGAAATTAATGTCCCAGCTTCTTTTTAAGGTAGAATCTAAATGCTTATTTTATGGAATATTTCTTGCCTTTTGATTTGCAGCTAAATTCAATCTTCGCGTTGCAACCAGTAGACCACATTCCACGCGCGTAAACAAAAATAACAAAAACAAAAACGTAACATTACATCAAATTCAAGTGGGAATGCCAACGTCGCATAACGAAAGTATCATGCAACTTTATTTTGTTCAGACCAACGTCTTCATTTGTGTCTAGGCATTATTAGAGATTCTACTGGTCCAGTGTACAACGCAAAAACTATTAATCCGAGTGGAACGTTAGCGCCATCATGCTTTCGTCCGATCCCGGGTATATGTCTAATTCGGACCGACGATACAGCAGCATTGTAAATCAGAGTACGACCGGCTCGGCTTATGGTGAAACAGATATCGATTCAAATACACCTGAACTAGAAGAAGAAGAAGAAGAAGAAGAAGAAGAAGAAGAAGAAGAAGAAGAAGAGGAAGAAGAAATACTACTCCCGCAGCTCAAGCAAAAGCAGCAGGTGGGTAAACAGGAGCGGCCAGAAGATGAGCAAGAAGAGAAACCGGGGGAACCAGAAGAGACTGAGGAGCTAGATATCGAGGAGGTTAGTGAAGTCAGCAGTAACATTAGTGGCATAGGTGCAAGCGATGATGTATCGCTCCCGTCTGTCGAGCCGTCACTTCTTTCATCGGCGGAAGATTCGCCATTGTACAAACGCAGCGCTTCGACCGTAGCCACACCAACCGACGGTGAGCTGTACGGGGCTTCAGCAACTAACAGCGTCCTGTCAGCCTATGATTTAAACATTGACAAAACGCCTGTTCCTCACAAGCGTTCTCTTGATCCAAGCATGACAGCATTAGTTGCAAAGGTCCGGGATATCATGCCTTCATCGTCTGAAGGAGGCAACGACGGGAACAGTAACACCAACTTCCAGAGACGAATGCGAGGTAGCGTCACCTCAGCCAGTAGTGGAGGCACATCAGCTGACGGTCTTACCCTCAAAGAACAGTCTTCGCTTATAGATAAGCTTCAGAAAGATAACTGGGGCTTCCAGTTAAAAATTTATATTCTACAGGAGGAGTTGTCCAAGCGCTCCGATGAGAGTGTACAGGATTTAATGAGTGAAAATGTCGAATTTAAAACTGCGAATGTCGGTCTTAACATCGAAATTAAGAAGCTGAAGAAGCAGATTGCCGAATTACAACTTGGACAAGACAACAAAACAAATGAGGAAGAAAAATTACATGAGCTAATAGATACCCTCAAAAAGCAGCTTGGGCAGGAACAAGCAGACCGTTTGCGTGCCGAACAAGACGCTTCTGCACAGAGAGCTTTGATAATGCACCAAACTACATCTGCTCTTTCCATGAGAACAGATAGTGATTTGCGCGATCAGTTAGCCTCTGTCAAACTCGTCTCGCGGGAACGCAAAATCCAAGTTGACCTGCTATCTAAAGAAAATACAGAATTTCAAGAGATGTATGATGAACTTAAGGCCGACTATCATGCAATGGTCGATAAGAAAGAGCGTCTAGAAGGAGAACTAAACATCATCGCCAAGGAAGCGCAAGCACGTGATGAAGAGTTACTAGTCTGGCAGGAAGACTACGATGGACTCCGAGCCGAGGCTGAAGATGAGATTACTAGGATAACAGATTTGTTGAAGGTCAAAAAGAGAGATGTCAAAGTTCTTAAGAATCACATTGCGGAACTTGAGCGTGAAAATATTTCTCTTATCGATGAGATAGCGGCACACAAAGAAAAGTTCACCAGACTTTCAAATCAGCATGTAGGGATGTCGCGCGAGTCGCAACTGCTAAGAGAACAGGCTGAGCGAGTAACAGAAATGGAGCTACTACTAAAAAGTATGCGTGCGGAGATACATGAAAAGGAAAGTCAAATAGCAGAATACGAGCGGCGTAGTCAAGAGAGACCTAAACGAAATTCTCTCGACAGCACAGTCTCACTTAATAAAATAGAAGACAAGCTACAAAACGAACGACTGAAGGCGCAAGACCTTCTGAACCAGCGAGACAGTATTCAGGAATTGGTGGATGATCTCGTAATCCATGTCAGAAACGCATTAAAGGATGACCTCATCACGGCTGATGAACTTGGGGAAGTATTTAGACAATTGCTTGATGAGAAGGAATCACTATCTGCTGAAGTAGATGCTAAGGGTACCCAGTTGCAAGAGAGGCTCAACAAGATTGAGGAAATGGGACTGAAATTAAAGACAATGACAGAGCAAAATGACCAGCTGTGTTCTCATGTCAAATTTCTTGAGCACAATTCTTCTGGTTATGACGATCGAAGTGTGCAGCAGATTGAGCGACGAATCAAGTCTCTGACCGCTCAATTAGATGACAGAAATGCACTGATTCTCAAAGTCGCTTCCAAAATCTCGGAGATAACAGGTGTCTCGACTATTCCTACTGGCTCTCAGTCTCAGTCTTCTGTATACTCAGACCGAGACAAACGAGCAATCTTGGGTGCACTTACGTCACTAGATACTCTAGTCTCTACGTTTTCTGATAGGATCCATGTTGCGGAGACGAAATTGACGCGGGATCTCAAAAAAATTGAAGCGAATATGGCAGTCAAATCAGCTAAGATCGACGCCCTAGAAGCTGCAGCTTATTTGCAACAATCTACCACGCAACACAGAGAAGACCACGGACCAGAACAAGCGGGTAGCATAGGGCGCGGGAACGAGAAATGGCCAATACGTTTACAGGAGCTTGAGAAACGGCTGAAAGCCGAACGTGAAGCGCGGGTCCGAGATCGAGACGGGGCGCGCCAGAGACTCAACGAGGCTGTTGTCGAGAACGAAAGTTTGAAAAATATGCTCAGCAGGGAGCGTGGTCGAGGCAGAGTAAACGTCGGAGTCCCCGTTGGTTTCATGCGAGGTTTCGGAAATGTTGGACTGTCAGCCGTGGCAGGCACACCCAGCTCGAGGCAACGTTCAACAAGTCTTGAAACCGCAGGACTCGACGATGGTATTGACGAGTCTTAGCTCTCCTCTCAAGACAGCATTGGATGCAGTATTGTCATTGCTGTTATAATCAACGGTAACGATTTGTCAGGACAGCAAGCCAAAACATTTATTATAGATGAATTTTCTGTATTTTAAGCATTAAGCATTGGATCGGGATCAGCTTTTTTTATCTTTAAGCACACTTCCATATTTTATCTCTTCTATTTGTATTGTGTATTTTTTGTATTTATAGGTCAGACAAAATTAATCGTGACAACGCCTGTAAAGTTGTCAAAAAGTCATGAAGACAACTATTTACCTGTCACACAGATACAGGCAGTACATATTCTTTTTTTTAAATCATCGATAAGTTCTGAATGTCCAGCAAATCTTGTTACCAAAATCCTACATTGAAGCATCTTATAAGGAAAGGTATGAGGTATATGCTTGCCAAATTCTCGCTCTGTCCTCCCTTTCCCCTCCAATCGTTTATTGGTGAAAACGGTGCAGTGAATGGGAGGATAAATTATGAAGTTATAGAAAAAAAAACAGGAATAAAAACAACGCGAGAAATTCTTTTTTTATCATTTGTCGTTCTGGGGTTAGGTGTTTTTTCTGGATTAAAAATTCGGAAAAAATTGGGAAACTTTGGGAGAAACAAGCCTACTGTCGACACGAAAAGGATTGTTTTCCCAGAATTTTTAAGTTTTACACAATTTCTGACTCTCTTGACGACTTTTCACTTCGTGCATTTCAGCTGTTCCAAATAAATCGGCACTTTTGAAAGTAATGCCACCAAGAGGAAAAGCAAGGAAACCCATTCGAGGGGGTGGTAAGCACTTCTCCAGAGATCTTCGCGGAGCGAACGAGGAACTTGATGCCGAAGTCATTCCTGAGGGTGAGGAGTCTGGTTGGGCTGTATGATTTGTTTTCGTTTGATTATCTATAGGTGTGTTTGCAACCACTAATTTGAATAGGCTCGTGAGCGTAGAAGATCAATAACCTCAGATAGCGACGATGAGGAAGAGAGCGACGATGATGACGAAGGGTCGCAAGGTTCGTTATCCCCACCTCCTCCCGCTCCTATCGTTGTCGACAACCCCAACCGTGCTAGTGCGAAACCAGCGTCGTCTGAATCATCCAGCCTCTCTTCTACTCCGTCTTCTGGAACATCGCAGCTCTCTCGTCGTGAGAGAGAAGCGATTCAAGCAGCCGCTGCAAAGGAGAGGTACTGGAAGTTGCACGCTGAGGGCAAAACTGATCAGGCAAAGGCAGATTTGGCGCGACTTGCTATCATAAAGAAGGAGAGAGAAGAGAAAGCACGACAAAGGAAGGCCGAGATGGAAGCAAAAGCTGCTGATGCTGCATCTAAGGCAGCTGCTAGAGGAGGTAAACGTTGAACGAAACCAAAAGGGATGAAGTCATTAGATAGATAGCCAAAATAGCATTGCTCTTTACATATCGTTGAAAGTCAATACCGATATATTTCATGTAGAATTATTATGTTAATATCTTAATAATAGCGATGATGCTGACGAATATCGATTCATTTACACTTTTGTTAACTTAGTCACAATACTATTCAATATCGTGACTGTTCTTGATATGTATGCTTGGATATATACTCGTCAATTTCTTCCACAGTTGGCCAATTCGATCCCATACTTTGAGATTTTTCTTCCAATATCTCCCCATTCGGGGACCACATTATAAGGCAACAAAGAATTTCCTTTGTCGGTTGATACTGTATGCTCTCCATCCATGGTAACAGATCCAAAATTTCATTTGTCAGCATCGTTCTCCCTAGAAATTCGATGTAATAAAGCCACATAGCTTCCGTAGGATAAACTCTCTTCAATGCGTCATCCTCCTCTCCACCTTTATACACCCACTCTTGAAATATATTATACATCCTTCTATAGGCAAACTCTTCTCCCCAGTACAATTCTGTGCGGCCAGTGACAGCACGAAGCATTAACGTCATCGTATTCTCGTTCGGCTCGATGCTTACCTCTAGCATCATCTGGTAGACATTGTATACTCCCGCTTGGCGTCTCATCTGCAGCTTCCCACGCATGAGTGCGTTATAAATTGTTATGTCGACGGGACGCACATGGTGTACTATCTGACAGGCTTTATTCATTGCGCGTCGTCGACTTCTATCGTGAGTACAGCAATTGATGTACGCAAGCAATACACTAGTATCAAACTCTAGACCATGTTCAACACGCATATATCGCATGACGGTCCACGCATCATGTTCGCTCATTGGCCAAATCAACAGGGACAACATATTGCACGAGAGCCGCAAGTTCTGTGCTTTCATCTCCGCGGCAATCTCAAAGACTGACTGGACACTCAGCGCCTTCGAGGAGAATGTCATTCTACGTAGAAAAGCATGCCAAATATCTTCGTTTGGCCCCCAATTCTCCTGAGTTGATTGAAATATGTGCATTGTATCGTGCGCATTCTCTGCCATCAGCATACCAACAATGTCACGTTGAAATGGTGGTGGTGGTACGAAGGGAACCTTAGCATTCGTAGCTATATCATTGGTGATATACATCCGACGAAGGGTCTTATCGAACTCAGTAGTGCCATAGCCATGCTGGAAAAGGAGATCCATAATTCGTTGCGCCTTTTCTGGAGAGTGTAAACGTAAAATTCGTGCAATGCCCCGTATGCCAGATGGATGAAGAAACAAATTTCGTTGCATCAGGTCCTGTACAACAATCTGCTGGGCTTTCATCGCATAAATCGAGTTAGCATTGACCCTATGGCTTATTGGGCCAAGAATACTTAGAATTCGAGAATATATCGACGACGTGCGGACATCGTCATGACATTTCCGTACAAACATATTCGCAATATGAGGAAGGAGGACTGGGTTAGTCCGAATGCTCTGTCGAATCAGTCTGGTAGAAACTTCTAACTGCTGTCTGGTTTTCAAGCGTGAAAACGTCTTTTCCGCTATTCGAAAAAGTTGAATCAAGGAGACTCGGCTGTGTATCGGCAACTTCAAGGTTCTCATATATAAGAAAACAGGCCACTTCAGCTCAACCATGGCAGATAATGCTTCGGGCAGATTCTTTGCTCGTGCACACTTTGTCCAAGCCTGCACCTCTTTAGGTCTATACCCCTTGGCAGTGAGACTTCCTCCTAACGTCCGGGATAGTTGTGGCTGGTCTATCTTGACGTTGAGGGATGAGCTCGATTTAATTCTGCCAGTAAATTTTCCAGATGGCCTCAAATTTTGATTTGATTTCAAACATTTTGCTGCAAAGTCAATCTTCTGCTCATCTTTGCGGACAATGTCGATTTTCAACCGAGGCTTATTGCCCAGAATAGTATAATTGGTCCTAGTAGACGACAGAGATCTCGGTAAAGGTGCTCCTACAGCACATTGTCTGGAAACTGTCTCAGATTTCGTTTTTCTATGAGCGTGAGTGCTATAGAGTGCAGTATAGTGCTTCTTGGTTGGAAATAACAATGAATGTAATGTCTGGACCAAAGGAACTAAGAACAGATCGCTCGGAGGCCTGTCAAGAACAGACAGTCGGATTATCATAAATGACCAGTTCGCTGTCCAATCTGCTGATACATAAGCGAATTAAACATGCGATCATTTGCTAAAATGAAAATATATTCTGCTTAAGCTAATGTTGGAGATAATTAAATTACACATTCGGTTGTAGTTGCGCGATCGAAAAATCTCAGGGGCAATTTGCCAGGTCTGCTACCCTATGGAAGCCTCACAGCCCAACTAGTTCCACTTTTACAAGCTGTCACCGTCTTTCGACACCCTCGAGCGGTGGTGATACAATGACAGCTCTATGGAAGCTCAGAGCTCTGTCAAATATTAGATTTTGCAGGAAATATACTACTGCTTATGATAGACTTACTTGTGGCTTGGAGATCCATGTTCAATTGAACACGAAAACGAAGCTCTTTTCTTGTACGTGCTAGGCCAGGCTACCTTTCTTTTCATATTTTGGAATCCTCTCAATTACGATGCTTACAATTCAGCTTCGAAAACAAGTTTTCAGGCACGCCCAAACTCGGAAGTGTCGTTCTATGATGCTGCACTTCCCGGAACGCAGCCGGTTAGTTAATTGTGCATGCGAAAAGACAACCGAACTGACTCTAAAGATCCTAAACTCGCATGCTGTCTACTTGGCTCTAAAAGCAGCTGTTGCCTTGGAGTGTGCGGTGAACAGAAAGTCGGCTTTTGACAGAAAGCACTACTTTTATGGTGACCAGCCGGCGGGCTATCAAATCACTCAATTTTATCGTAAGACAGTACTATTAATATACGTGACCTAATGTAATTTAACTGACTGCAACAAAAGATCCTCTTGCAAATGATGGCAAGCTCATGCTACACATCCATGACGGGGAACAGCATGACGATGTCTCGATTCGAATCACTCAGATTCAAATCGAACAAGATACAGGAAAGTCGACATATCCTCCTCATTCATCTTTAACTTTCATAGATTTGAATAGAACAAATCATCCCTTGATAGAAATAATAACAGCACCTGATATCAACCATCCACGGACTGCAGGAATATTTGTCAAAAAGCTGCAAACGTTGCTAAAATATATCAAGGTATCGACAGGTGAATTCGAATCTGGTGCTATGCGGGTGGATGTAAATGTTTCAGTCGATGGTGGGACACGATGTGAAATTAAGAACTTAGCAAGCATTCGCGATGTGGTTCATGCCATAGATGTCGAATACCAACGCCAGCTCGCAGAGATCTCAGCTGGTGGAAGGATTGTCTCAGAAACAAGAGGTTGGGATGGTATCAAGACATGGAGCTTGAGGAACAAAGAAACTGCTGCAGAATATAGATTTATGCCTGATCCTGAGCTATCGCCAATTCTCCTCTCTGAGGTATAAAATGCTTACCTTTAAGTTTATAAAGTGCATCGAAATATTGACAAGGTATAGATAGCCATAGAAGAGACCAAATCACATCTGCCAGATCTGCCAGATGTTCTATGGAAGAGACTCTCAGAGCCGCCTCACAGTATAAATATGAAAGATATACGAACACTTATCGCAAGGAATCTGGTCGATTATTATTTTACCACTTTTGACATTATAGAGAAAGCCGGAGTCAAAGCCCGACTTGCATCTAATTGGATTGTAAATGATATAATAGGCCTTGTAGAAGATGACGATCGGAGGATCATTGACAATCTTGACCCACATAAGCTTGCCGAGATCATAATCGCATTGGATAACAAGATTATAACCAGTAAGTTATTTTTCATGGTAATAAGAATATATAATGTTACTAACAGAAGACAGAGGAAACTGCTAGGCTGTTAATTCAGGAATATGTTTTCAACAATGCAATTTTATCTGTGGAAGAGCTTATAGCAGGCTACAATCTAGGAATAGACAACGAAGCACTTGAATCTGCATGTCTGGAAATCATGGAAAAGTTCCCAAAAGAGCTGCAACTTGTCATATCAGGGAAGAAGCCTAAAGTCCTCAACTTCCTCGTCGGACAAGTGCTACGTACGGAATATGGCAAATATGATGCCAAAATAGCGGAGAACACAATTGTCAGTCTTATTAAAAACAAATTCGATGTAGACATTCAGCTTAGTACATAGTATATCATCTAATCAACTTGCCTAGCTGTTTAAAAGGAACTACAATATATTTAAAAGCCATTGTGTCTGCTCTCCCAATTGAGCAATTGGCTCCTTGGGAGTTCACAGCTGTAACCCTAAAGGCCGGACTTTCAGGTCTTAGGGCTAGTGTAATAGATGACTGCTTTTTGGTAGATTAATTTCTGTTGTGGTCTCTTACCATCTCCGGTGGGTTAGGGCGCATCGATACATTCGCCAGAATCACATTCCATTATACCTACTTCTAAATTCGCACATCTTTTTGCTATCATTGTTTATATATCAATTCACGTAGGTATGCGATTCAACTTTATGTGATTTTGAATAATTCTTTATTTCATCTGGAAGGAGAACTAACACTTAAATTTAGATAGTCAGAAACGATGCAGATGTCAGTAAATCCTTTTGTGTGGTATTGTTAAACGGATGTTGAATGATTTGCTAACTTCACAAAACAGTTTCGTCAAGACTTTGACTGGAAAGAGTAAGTATATTTGTTTGTATTCGGAGATTCTTTTGAGAGCGAGAAAGGAAAGAATTTCTAACAGTATTTTAGCTATAACCCTCGAGGTTGAGTCTTCAGACACCATCGACAACGTAAAGTCCAAGATCCAGGACAAGGAAGGTATTCCGCCAGACCAGCAGAGGTTGATTTTCGCCGGCAAGCAGCTTGAAGATGGCAGAACTCTGTCCGATTACAACATTCAGAAGGAATCTACTCTTCATTTGGTCCTTCGTCTGCGTGGTGGTATTATTGAACCTTCGTTGAAGGCCTTGGCCTCCAAGTACAACTGCGAGAAGTCCATCTGTCGGGTGTGCTACGTATGTCTGACTTAATTTATTAATATTTTGCGGTTTTATTGGACTTCAGTTAATATTTATAGGCTCGTCTGCCTCCGCGTGCCACCAACTGCAGAAAGAGGAAGTGCGGCCACTCTAACCAGCTCAGGTATTACTCACCAATATATTGAACTAGACGAGAAAAATGGAATGTGCTAATTTTGTCATTAGACCCAAGAAGAAATTGAAATAGACGATTTGTTCAATTATGTCGCAGCTTTGGGAATTTTATGTGTATCTACTTTAGCTCTTGTTTCTTCTGTTTTTGAAAGGATGCTTTTGTTTTGTACGTTAGAAATTCAAGGCTTGTGATTTTATTTTATCAGTGCTTGTGTAATACTTCTATGCTGCTTCTCAACAGCCTATATAATTTAACATGTTATGACTGGAAAAACCGCTGCCGTGGCATTTCTCGTATAAAATTTTTTTACGTAAATTATTTTGTGCGATTCTCGTGACTTATGTTCCCGAATGCCTCTTTTTGGTTGTCGTGCCAACCACCGGTTCGTCGCTGAAAACAAACAAGACGCGAAACTCATCCTACTCACTTCCGCTCTTTTATATTCACGATTTTATACAAACCTGTGATTTCACTTATCTTGATAGCAATTGGATACAATGTCTGATCCGCATATGTTCTCAGCCCTGAGACGCTCTACGAGAGATATGCATGCATCAACATATCAAGAAAATCTGAATGGGATCCCGGCGGTGTCCTCTGCAACTCTCTTCAACCGACAATCCTCAGCCAATACCAGACACTCCATGATCGGAGGAATATCAAACCCTCGCCATTCACTGGCGCCTCGACAGACAACCTACCGGCAAAGCCTAGTACCGACAACGGCGACTTCGAATCTCAACCCAATCAATAGCTCGACCGCACCCAACGGGAACTATATCACAGATGGAATGACGGCACTCTCGATATCAAATGCGAATACTTTAAACACCCAAGCAGCACAAAGCCAACAGCTTCAGCAACCACCGGGATCTGCTATGAGAAGTCATCGAAAAAGCTTTGCGCCAAGTATGAACCAGCCCGTATCGTCCGGAATGCGGAAGAGCAGTATATATGGTTATAAGCCTGGTGCGGCTGGAGGTATGCAAGGCCCTTCTCGACCTGCGGGAGGAGGATTTGTTGCCAACAGTACCACTGGGATGATAAAGGATACTCGACCAATACGCGATAAGTCGTATCAGAATATGATGGCGAACAAAGTCTATGAATATCTTTTTGGTAATAATTTCGAAATGGATATGAAACATTCTATAACACCGAAATCTCTGCGGTCGCCCACTCAGAAAGATTTTGTAATGATATTTCAATGGCTGTACAGACGGCTGGATCCCGGTTACAGATTTACAAAGTCGATCGATAACGAAGTCATACCCTTGATGAAAACTATTGGATACCCATACCTGGACAGTTTGAGCAAAAGCCAACTTGTTGCGGTGGGAGGTCAGAATTGGGGAGCATATTTAGCTATGCTTTATTGGCTGACAGAGATTGCTGGAGTATGAATGCTTTTAATAGTAGGTTGTGCTTGGTGCTGATTAATTTAGATCTTCGATGACTTCGATAACAGAGAGTATAATGAAAACGAATCTGAAGACTTGGGATTGAATCAAATAGTAATCAGCTATATCACAAAATCTTATTCGGCATTTTTACAAAATGAAGATGACTACTCCAAGTTTGAAGAGGAAATGCGGGATGCGTTTGAGGAGCGAATAAGCGCGATCGAAGAGGCGACGTCAGATTACGCGAAACAAAAGGAAGCTTCTGAATCGGAAATCCGACAGATAGTGAATTCAGTGCCGTCACTTGAATCACTAGAAAAGAAGACTGAAGCCCTAGAATGTGACCTAAATAAATTTCAGGCGTATATCGAAAATATGGAAAAGCGGAAAGAAAAATGGAACACGACGATCGAAAATCTCAACGGCGAACTTGCAACAATTGAGAACGAGTTTTCAGAATTAGAGAAGGAAAAATCTTCATTGAGTACCAAGATTGCTGCGCAAGGTCTCACACCTATAGATATAGATAATATTATCAGTCAGCGAGAGCAGTTGTCAAAAGCGATACAGGGTAATGATGCCAAGTTAGAAGAGATATCTCGAATACTTCATGAACGTGAACAGATAGCAGAGCAGACACTTTCGTCGCTAGATTCTGCAGTTCAGCGATATTCCAGTTTAGGTTATCGGATTGGCACTCTTCCGCATGGCGGACCCAATTCTACAAAAGAAACGAACTTCGATGTTAGCATCATCACTTCCGCGCTATCTGAGGAAAACCTTGGTCTCAGACCGGATGGCATAATAAAAGGAGTTGATCTGCGCCATACCATACGGCCAGCATTGCAGAAAATACGGATGGAAGTTGCCTCGAAAGTACATAAATTGCAAGACGAAAGTATCAAGTTGCAGTCTCTGCTTGATCGGGTTGCCGAGGTATTGGCAGACAAGCGAGATCAACTGGAAACCCTTGAGGCACAGATATCTGCGGCTAAGATAACTTACGATGAAGGTTTTGAGACAATGACATCGGATGCCAGCTCCTCTCATGCGGAAATTGAGAAGCTCGAACGCAAGATTCAGACAATGAGGATTGGTGTACAAGATGGCAGACTGCAACTTGAACAGCGCTCAGAACGCGCTATCATTGAGTACGATCACATGCAGCATGCAGCCGAGCTTGCTAGAGAACAGATCCGACGGAGAATTGAAGAATGCATCGAGAGGACTGTTGGTTTTAAGCTGCACGTCCAGTCTGCTCTTGAAGATTACGAAAATTTCGTGGTAGACGAACTAGAAAGACAAGGCAGACGCTCTTCAGATGAAATGCCAAATTAGAAATTGCTAGACATCTGTGCCTTGAGTATAGATGTCATTCTGTCTCATTACACTCATTTGAAGTTAACACGTCTCATCTCCATTTCCACCGTTTTGATGCTTATTCCCATAAATTTGTATAAAAGAATATATATTTGGACTCTACGTTAGCCTAGATTAAGATGTATTTATATTATCGTGGAGTTTAAATCATTTTGTCAGAGGCTTGGGGTAGTCTCGAGACGCGTGTGGGGTTGAATACAAAACCAGATAAGCAAAACCACGTGATACTTACTACCTTTGGCATCTTCACAGGTTGCCATTTTTTTTTGGTATTGATTTTGTCTGGCAATTTCGACTGTCCGCGCAAAATGAAAATTTTTCTTTTGCAATCAATACAGGAACATTTGTTACCCGGCAACATTTGAGCAAACTACATTTTTTTTCTTCATGAAAAACCCTGTCCTTTTTTTCTCCACCTTATCCCCCTATTTTTACCTTCATCTCATTATATATTTGCTTTGAATTTTATTTATATTAATCATCATGTCTGACGAAGCCGTAAGTTTTTTTAACAATGCAATTCTCTTGTCTCCCTTTGGTTCTATGTTGTTGTTGCGGATGTTGCTGTGTGGTTTTTCGTTGAATGTTGAAGTTCTGTTTGTTTTTTTACTTTTGAAAATAAAGCCTTAGATATCGCTATCTCTGAGCCTATCTTATATTATTTGTTTTAAAATTGCGAGTTTGCTGAGGAATATTTCGGAGAAACTGGATTTGGGTTTCTCGATGTTTTGATTTATTATCCGTTATATGGAATAGCTTGATTTCTTCGTTGTTTTTATTGTCAACCTGTTTTAAAAGTATATCGATCTTTGCGTCTACTTTAATTAATCACTTAGATTCTGATCTAATTCTGCAATTGAAATGTTGATCTTCTATTTGTTATGTTTTTCTAAGATATGTTTTTCCTTTCGATTTGTAGATCCGAGTTGTCGACACTGCGCCATCGCCCTGGCAGATTTTTAAGAAGCAGCATTCATTCAAAGATTCTGTTAGTTGCATTATACTGATGACTCTATAGCAGCAAACCTTCGAGACAGTCTCCGCTGGAGCGTCTCTTACCTTCCCCATGCAGTGCTCTGCCCTTCGCAAGAACGGACACGTCGGTATGTAAATTAAATGTTAATCATATTCTGCATAGTAAGATACATTGGCTAATGTTTTATCTATAGTGATCAAGGGTCGTCCTTGCAAGGTTGGTCTCACAACATCATGTGCGAGTTTGCACAAGAGCAATTTAGATAGCTGATTTTATTTCCAGATCGTTGATATGTCCACGTCTAAGACTGGAAAGCACGGTCACGCCAAGGTTCACTTGGTTGCCATCGACATCTTCACCCAGAAGAAGCTTGAGGATCTCTCTCCATCTACCCACAACATGGAGGTGCCCAACGTCTCCCGTACTGAGTACCAGCTTGTAAGTATTTAATGAAATATCTCCTGTCCTCATTATCTAATACTAATTTGCAAAGATTGACATTGACGATGGTTTCCTTTCTCTCATGACCACTGATGGTGCTACCAAGGACGATGTTAAGATCCCCGAGGGAGATTTGGGTTCTAAGCTTGAGTCTGAGTTTGAGGAGGGCAAGGAGTTGATTGTTACTATCATCTCTGCCATGGGTGAGGAGGCCTGCATCTCATACAAGAGCTCCTAAGTCTTAAATTATTCCAGACATGATATATCATACCTCGCCTTTTACTCTAAAAGAAGTTTGATTTAGTTGATCTTAATTATTGTTATTACTACAGCCATTATTTCTATTCCATATTTTGTTCTTTTTTTTGTCGAGCTAGATGTATGTATTAAAACCGGAATGTACTTGTTGGAAAGGAATATTTTTTATTTTAAAATATTACATTGCGCTATTCACCCTTATGAATACATATGAATACATTAAATATTTAAGCTGGTTTCTGTATTGTCATTATCTCGTTGCTAGTTTGAGGTAATATATGAAAAGTAATTAATCTTCATCTATTCAAGTTTGGTATGCAGTGTGTGTGCATGCATGAATGCGTAGACGTTTGAAAACATCTTAATCAGGTGTCTAAACGCGACAACGGTGTGGCTTCGCAACCTCACAGATTCATCAATTCGACAGTAACCTTGTTCAATTACAGATGGGATTTGGCAAATGATAAGTCTAAGTCCAGAAAAATTGAACTACATCGGTGACGGTTTACTCGGCAATTATCACTTAGACGACTGTATTCAAAAATTGTTAGAGATCTCAGTTTTATTGGCCTTCGTGTGATCTCTGTTTGTCCAGCTAGTCAGCGATGCAAATCTGGACCTCGTCTCGACGGTCGACTCCCCAGCGGTCGCCAATAGCTGCGCAGCAGCAATCGCCGAGTCGGTCTGAATCCCCGTTGCAACAGCCTAAACGGAAAACTTCTCAGGTTCAAGGAAATCGTGATCTGAGGAAATCGGCTACAGCAAATAGTGCAAATCTCCAGTCTGCAAATCCTGTGAATATATCATCGCAGCAGCAGCAACAGCAGCGGCAGGACGAAGGAATAGCTACAGTACAAGCCAATCCAGTAGATATGCTACAGAAGATTCTTAATTTTGATAATTTACAAGTTCGAGTTCCAAATATTAGTGAAGAAAAGACTATCGAACAATTTCGATCTACAGAAAGGGCAGACCACAAAACTTGGACCGAAACACACAAAGATGCGCCATCACTTATCAAAGAAATGCCTGACATCAACGAGATTTTTGATAGCAGTAACACTGATATGTCGCTAGATGGGTATTTAAAGGAGCTGCAGCAACAGGAAGTAAGTGAACAACTAGAGGAAGACGAGGACACAATAGTTGTTGGTTACGAGGAAGAGATGGACAGGTTCAAGGATTTACATGCCTCGATACAGAAATGCGATCTGGTCTTGGAGTCTGTCGAGAAATACCTCTCGCTCTTCCAAACTGATCTCGATATGCTCTCGTCGGAGATTGAGACCTTGCAAAACCGATCTATCTTTTTGAATCGACGGCTAGAAAATAGAAGGGAGCTGGAAAGTCAAGTTTCCGCGTTGGTGGAAGATTTATTGATTCCACCGCAAGCCATAAGGGAGGTCGTATATGGAGAAGTAGATGCTCATTGGACCAGATATATTCAGTCCTTGCTAATAAGGTTAAAGCGATTGCAGCAGTTCAAAGCAGAAGCGTCGAAAGTCGACTCCTTATCTATTAAATTAATTGAAGACATCGAGCCAATCTTAAACATGTTAGCCGAGAAAGCAGTTGAGCGAATACGAGATCTTTTAGTTCAGAAAATTAAAGGCTTGCGAGTTCCGAACATCAACGCTCAAGTCGTTCAGTATGGTGTCTTTTTGAAATATCGGCAGCTGTTTGCGTTTCTGACTTACGTAAATCAACAATTAGCAGACGGTATTTCACTTGGCTACAGCAACACAATGCGGTGGTATTATTCTTCAAATTTTTCTCGATATATTAAGGCCTTGGAAAAGCTGAAGGTGAGAGCTTTTTTGTTTCTGTTTATTTGCATTTAATTTGCTGACTCGTAATAAGCTTCGATCGGTCGATAAGTCGTCTCTGCTTGGGAACGAAGACAAGCGATCAGGGTTAATGTCTTCCTCGTCACCCTACACCAATTGGACGCGTGACCCGCTAGTTTTGGGAAGAAGAATAAATGTACTTATTTCGAGTGACAGCTCGGTGATGCTTGAGAGTACGGCTGAGCAAGACATAGATGTAAGTTTATAACACGCCTATTTAAGCTTACAACTAACTGAGCCTTCTTTTTTGTAGACCCATTGGATAGAAACGAGCTTTCGCAGTTTTAATTTGGCGTTAATGGATAATGTCTCGACAGAGTATTTGTTTATAGCAGATTTTTTCACATACAAATCAAATGATAAGCAGGCGAACCTGTCCAATGATATTTTTGAAACAACATTCCAATACGGAGAATCTTTTACTCGCAGATTATTGGAACGCGCTGATTTGGATGGATATGGGATCCTGCTCTGCATTCGTATATTGCAGTCTTTGGAATTTGAACTACAACACCGCAAGGTGCCGGTTATGGAATCTTATTGTAACCGAATAAATATGCTGCTGTGGCCTCGTTTTCAGACGATAATGGACGCGCACGCCGACAATTTACGAAAATTGTCAGGCGGTCGATTGCATCATCAGCAGGGTGCACAGCAAGATACTTTGCCATCCATTTCAGCTATTCTTTCTTATGCAGCGCCGCCAACGCAGTTAAACTCGTCTGCTCCTCATGCTGTAACACAAAAGTTTGCTACTTTTCTCAATGGAATTTTAGAACTGAGTCCAGATGAAAAAGAGTCAGAGCCAGTTTCGACTAGCCTTGTCAGAATGCGGAACGAGTTCGAAGCTTTTCTTACAAAAATATCTTCTAAGCTGTCGGCCACGGCAGAAAATCATCCAAGCGACAGCAACATACGCGAAAGATTTCTTTACAATAACTACATGTTGGTCTATACTATAATATCGGATACAGAAGGGAAGCTGGCAGAGAGAGAAAGGGAACATTTCAGGAATTTAACTGATGCATATGGAGTTAGTGTATAGGAACATGTCCATTTCACATTACGTATAAATGTAATTCATCTTCGTTTTCTATAGAAATCATGTTAAACTGAATCTAATGTACAAGTAACGACATCTAACAATACATAAAGGTGCATTACAGGAAAAAAAATCATCTGGATAATTCGTCTAGGTTATGGTTCCTAAATATTATTCCTTCATAGCGTCTGTGTTATCTAGCAAACCGAAAAAACCAGAAAAAATACAATTGTTTGAAAATACAAATATAAGAATTAAAGATGAAAGCATAAAAGATTACAACGCAAAATATTACATACAACGTCTTGTTCAGCGTATATCGAGATCTACAGCAGAATGGCGATATATAGCGCGATGAGAGCACCGACCGAACCACCAATAAATGGAAAATTTTCAAGAGTGCTCTTGACAATTTTCTGACCCTCAAAGAATGGAATCATAGAATTTCCGTCCAAGATACTGGTTTTTTTGGTAATGACAAAGTAAGCTAGCAAGATTTTACTGACATTGAAGGTCAGAGGATCCAAGATGTATCTGGCACGTCCATTCGGCGCTTTAACCAAAGTGAAATTAATCATGTAAGAGCAGACTATTGGCAAGACGATTGAATACATAGCCCAAAACATATATGGCAACCAAAACTTATCATAAGAAGCTAGGACACAGATATTGGGCATCGTGAATGCTTTTATCGTAAAGTAAGGTGCCCACGGACATGTTACTGCCTCAACTTCTAAATTGCACGGAATCAGGGCTTTCAGAACCAGACAGAGCTCGTAGCCTACTTCAATCATGTTAACTGCTGTGGCTGAAGACAACTTTGCGCGCGTCTTGTAAGTGTACTTCATCATAGCGCCTGTATACTTTGAGACGCGTCTCTTAATCTTGATTCCCACCGACGAAACGACATGCGACATCTCACCAAAAGCTCGTGTCGGAATACGCGCTAGAGGGATGGAAGAGGAACTTGTACTCGAAATCAAAGGGTCCAGAGCAGGAGCCATTGTGGACGATTCGGAAGAGGCAACGCTTTCAGTGTCATCGGACTCCATTGCAGTGCCAGAGTTGCGTGACGAAGGAGAACCGTCATCGCTGCGAGTCAAAGTTGTGGTACGCGCGGTGCTTCGACGGCGACTATATCCACCTGCGACACTGCCCATAGGACCGGGAGATGTTATAATACTGTTATAAAATCCGGTATACTTGGGAACGCTAATAAGGCTGGCTTGATTCTCAGACATATGCTGGTGAATGCGAGCCTCAAGATCAGATTTCAGTCCATCAGAACTGCAAAAAAATCAGCTTCAGGTAGAGATCAATTTAAAAAAGTGTCTGTATTAGATTACAAAAGGGCGTATACAACTAAAATACCAATCGCATAAGACACGATAACGTGCGAACGCGTCTAACCACAACTGAATTGAGAAAAAGGACCACTTACTCAACCCCGAGGTCTCGGGCAAGGTCTTGAAGTTCCTTTTTTTTCATGTGACTCAGACGAGAACTCATTTTGAAATATCGTGTAACAGTGAGTTAAAGGAATAAATTGTTGATGAGATGAGTTTAGTAACATTAGAGGCGGTGAGAGAGGCGTCTTGTTTAAACCTTTTTGTTTGTTTACAAGCCGCATATCACGTGATGTTTAAACCCTATGCTCAGCCTCTTGCTCGAACCCTATCAAAAATAAATTTTAGTATCCGTCGTTGCTGAGCTCATGAGGGATAAAGTAGACGGCTGTGCATGGGCAATTCTCAACCTATATATTTTGTGGAATTGTATTAACTCGCAATTTTCTCATTGACGTGTAGATATTCTGGTTATTCTTTTGTCTGCTTGAAGAAAATGTATGGATGCTGAGATATTGCATCTGAGAATGTATCAAAGAAGAACCAAGCCAAGATATCTCGTTCGAATCCATTGGCCAAGGATATGGTTTCGCCGGCATCAGCAATTCCTTTCGAGGATGCTTCCGGGGTTTCCGGAGCTGAATTTTTGTCGCCACGGCATCAGCCGCTTCTAAACGTATATACTTTTTGTTCGTACGTATTTGTGTAATGGTGCTTGTTAGCTGACTTGTGCACGATGTAGAACATGATAGCCGGAGGAATTGGCGGCGGCATGGGCGATTCAATGATGCATTCTATCGATACAGTTAAGACCCGTCAGCAAGGTGTAGCACTGCCTAAATATCGAAGCATGCACTCGGCCTATCTGACTATTCTACGACAAGAAGGAATTCGAAAAGGTCTATATGGCGGATTTATTCCTGCAATGATTGGAAGTTTGCCTGGAAACACACTTTTTTTTGGAACGTACGAGTCGTCGAAAAGGACATTTATTAGGTGGAATGTCCCTGAGACTTTTTCGCATTTGGCAGCGGGACTTTTAGGCGATCTAGCCGCGTCGATTATATATGTGCCCTCGGAGGTGTTAAAGGCCCGTCTACAGTTACAAGGTCGATATAATAATCGATATTTTAAGAGTGGATACAATTATAAAGGGAGTTGGAATGCTTTAACAACTGTATGATTCTCATAATTTCGCGGCAATGGCTAATTGATGTTGCTCCTGATTTGCTGATACTTCTCTAGATAATTCGGGAAGAAGGATGGTCTGCCTTATTCTTTGGCTACAAGGCTACGCTACTCCGAGATCTACCGGCATCGGCTCTGCAATTTGCATTTTATGGTAAGTTATTAGTTCTGTTCTCTTCCAAATATTCTGCTGACAAGACTTTCAGAGAAATTTCATAGTTGGGCACGACGTATGGTGGGATCGCGTGATATTGGAGCTCATGTTGAACTTGCGACCGGAGCTGCTGCTGGCGGACTGGCAGGAATAATAACTACACCACTAGATGTTATAAAGACTCGGATCCAGACACAACTCCGTACAGAAGCTACACCGCTATCGATTAGCCGCACTCCCTCTTTTTTTTCCAGCCAGACCTCGTGTCTGCAAAAGTCGTCCAGTAGAAATTTACATACTGCTCAGAGCAGTAAGATCGTGTCAAAACTTGAGTCCGAAAATACGTATCAAGTGTTAAAATCTATTTATACGCACGAGGGCATAAATGGTTTATTTAGCGGGGTGGGACCAAGATTTATATGGATGTCTGTACAGAGCAGCATTATGCTCTTTGCATATCAGAGGATTTTACGAGCTCTTGAAGATCAAAATCCCGTGCATTAATAACACATAATTTGATATTTTATTTATTTGTGTGTATGTATATATGTATCTGTTTAATGTAAAAACGTCTAATATACATCCTTTGTGATGATTCCTCAATACATACTAGATAGATTTGTGTAAATATTACATCCGATTTCAAAATAAGAGCAATCCTTGTACATAGGCCTAGTATATGCGCTGTCGTCAAAGAACACAAAAGGTTTCTTATGCACTCTTCTTAGAAATGTCTTCCTTCAAAGTAACGATGCGGTTCAACACGATGTCTTCATCAGTCGAATCCTTACTATCGATACAGAAGTATCCAACCCTGAGAGCTTGAAAACGCATACTCTCCGATGCCATCTTCTTACCCTCTAGCTCACATTCTTTCTTCTTGTTTTCGACGAAATAATTAAACCCAACTTCGATAAGAGCATTCTTGCTTATCTCCAGAGAGTTCTCATTGATATCTGCAAGGAAACCATCTGGATTGCGCTCTGGATTCTCACTTCTAAACAGTCTATTAAAGTTTCTAACCTCTGATAAATGAACTGGAGACTTGTGTGTTTTGCTCTCTGCGATCCACTGGATGAATGTCTTCGGCTTTATCTTCTTGTCAACGTCATTCTCGTAGACTGCGTGTAGCTTCGTCACTAGTCCATCGCTGTCCTTCACAAACGAGGTCACTCGAACAGTGTATGGAACCTTTAACAGTCCAACAGACTTCCCAGGAGCCAGTCGAAAGTAGTCCTCGGAATCCACTTCGCGGAAATCGGAACGATCGATATATACATATTTCGTGAACGGTACCGCATGCTCACCATATTCTGGCGCGCCAGGCTTGTAAGGCAGCATCAACTCCTCGCAATAATCGTCTGGAAGATTGTCCAACACCATCAAAATTGGATCGGGAATCAGCATAAGTCGGGGAGCGTTGTCTTGAAGGTACTTTCGAATCGAAGCTTCGAATCTGGCAACTTGAATATTGCTATTAGTCGTGGTCACACCAAGCTCATTAATAAAGGATAGAATAGCTTCTGGTGGCACTCCACGTCGACGGATCGCAACTAGAGTAAATAAACGTGGATCATCCCAATCGCTCACATAATTTTCCTTCACTAGGCGGGCAATCTTGCGTTTGCTCATTATGGTTCCCGTTATATTGAGTCGTCCATACTCTCTTTGTGCTGGTTTATAGATATCGAGAGCATCACAAAGCCATTCGTAAGATTCACGAGAAAGATAAAATTCAGTTGTACACAGCGAGTGCGAAATATTCTCGAAGGAATCACATAGACAGTGAGTGAAATCATACGTGGGGTAGACCTTCCACTTGTCGCCTGTTCGGTGATGAGAAGCGTTTAAAACTCGATAAGCTACCAAATCCCACATCTGAGGATTTGGATTATCGAGATCCATCTTCATTCTTAATACAGCCTCTCCAGGCTTGTATGCTCCATCTCGCATGGCTCGGAATTCAACCAACGACTGTTCTGTGGGTTTAGATCGATGCACACAAGCAATTCTAGCACCACCGTTATCACCACCTCTGTTTGCATGCATCTCTTCAGCTGTGCAGAAGCATACGTATCCTTTATTTCTATTGATTAAATCCTCGGCCAGATCATATAAATCCTGGAAATGATCACTTGAATATGTGAGTGCGTACGGCTCGAAACCTAGCCATTCCACTAACTCCCGAATAGCGACAAAATATCGCTCCTCTTCTGCCTCAGGATTAGTGTCATCATAGCGCAAGTAGCAGATTCCATTGTTATATTTAGCGTATCCAAAATTAACAGCGATCGCCTTTGAATGACCGATGTGAAGAAATCCATTAGGCTACATTGGAAAATCAAGTCAGCACACGCGATTCAGAGATCTCCTGTGTTATATTGAAGAAAACAATTGAATAAGCATACTTCAGGTGGAAATCTGGTTACAACTTTACCACCAGTAGCCTTGAGATGTTGCTCCGAAAGCTCTGGTCGAGTTTGAACATTGCCACCAGGTTTATGCAGATCGCCCAGAAATCCTTCTACAAACATGTTCCGAACTGGCTTTTCTTCCTCGGCCTCTCCCTTAGCCTTGGACTGCTTGATAGGCTTAGGCTTGGGCTCCCTCTTGACTGTCAACTTAGACGGGGATTTTGTCTCAGCTGGTTGTTTTTTCTCAGCAGATTTTGCAGTTCCAACCGCTAACTTGGCTACCTTATCCGCGATCGAAGTAGCAATAGATTCTGCCATCTTCCGTTACTTTATATAGTATGTAGAAAATGAAATTCTAGTCTAAAAGAACAGGCTCTGCTGGAAAGTTATATCAGAATTGAAATTGAATAAAGTTGATGCTTTCGAAAATATTTACGTGCTTTTTTGTTTTGTCTGGTCGCGGGAGATGTGCTCATCCTGTCATCACTATTACTCACAACTACATTCCGGATTCACTGTCTTTCCGATAATGGACAAACAATGGAGCAGTAAAGAATGTCTATAGATAGGAGAGCCAAAGCATACTAGCAGCTGTAAGCAATTCCTGGAATTTGGAATTTTTTTTTATCAATTGCATTTACTAGCATACATGTAAGATTCCAACACTGAAAAACGCCGCCACTTTCTTCACTTAATTGTCCCTCACTGGAAAATGAGCTGCTCTGTCCTGATAGGACTGTCTATCAAGGAAATCGTATTCACCAGTTTCTGCATTGCAAGTAAGATAATGACATTTCCAGAAACGAGAGAATTTACTCACCAAAACTCCAATGCCGCTCTTCTCCATGAGAGAGGTGCTCAACATGACCATTTGCAACACATTTCCATTCTCCTATAGTGTTGTTTTGACCACTAACTACATACTTACCCACACTGCATGTTCCAGTACGTACTGGAAATGTATCATCGCCGACCAATGCCCGTCCTAGTGCTATCTTCGTAGCGGCATGTGTGCAGATCAGAATTGTTTTGATTGACGGGTCAGCACTACATTTGCGAATGACCTCTGACAAAACACTTGCTGCCCGCTGATGGAGCTCTTCAGCGGTTTCGCCTTCAGAAGATGGTATTGCAATTGGCTGATATGTGTCATCGACCCTTGGAAAAAACTTTCTCAGAGTTGAACTAGACGCGGCTGCTCGATCACTGGTAAGTATTTGTAGCAAAACCGGTTAACCTGCAAAGAGGCGACGCAAAAACTTATGAATGAGAGTACGAAAACTTACGAGAAGGATGAGTTGCTCTAGTTCGGCCATACCATTCTCCGAATCCATTCTCTGGATATATTGTTGCATCGATAGCGTTAGCCAGAGGATTAACGGTCTGTAAACAGCGATAGAACGGCGACGTAAATATTCTATCGATCTTCACTTCCAAAGAAGACAAATAGACACCTAATTCTTGGGCTTGGAACTCGCCGTGGGCAGAAAGTGTAGAATCACCATCAATACCTGTCGGCACCACAACAGGTAGGACCGATGTGTCCCAATTAGCTCTGAATCCGTGCTAAGTAATCAAGTAAGCATATATCTGAATATTCTAAAACATTAACGAGAAAGCGGTCATACACGTGTAAGGTATATTGTCTCGAGCATTTGATTGTGTTGAGCTGCGTAGACACAGCATCCTCTATTTCAAATTCAAACGTTCTTTAGACGTTTCTACGCTTTTCGGTTATTTTTCTCCAAACCTTTTTTTTCCAATTTTCTATCTTTCGTCAGACACATGCCTACAGCAGACCGACCTTTGCTACTCGCAAAATTCTCCGTTGAATTGAAGTTATCGCCAGATAAGATCTGACTAATTTAACTGGTACTATTTTCATAGATTAAGAGACAAAGGGATCAATTTGTCCTTTTTGTGCGCTTGTCTTTCTCGCCGACAATGTCTATGTTCTTGTACTCTCTTTCGCTACTTCCCCCTTCAGCCATCACAGCATCAGTAATTGGTCAATTTTCTGGAAGCAGATATCAAGAGATTGTTGTCGCAAAGGGTTCTATCCTCGAACTCTTAAGACCAAATCCTGCCGCGGCGAAGCTTGTATCGATACATACGACAGATGTGTTTGGGATTATCAGGGCCATTTTACCTTTTCGAGTAGCAGGCTCGTCTAAAGATCTCATCATTATAGGCTCTGATTCGGGAAGAATTTCTATTTTAGAATACAAACCTGAGCATAACAAGTTTGTCCAAGTACATCTTGAAACCTTTGGCAAATCCGGAGTCAGACGAGTGATTCCTGGCCAGTTCCTGGCAGTGGATCCCAAGGGGAGAGCTACCATGGTTGCGTCGGTTGAGAAAAACAAACTAGTTTACATTTTAAATCGGGATTCCAGTGCAAATATCACTATCTCGTCTCCGCTCGAAGCTCACAAACCTTTCTCGTTAATGTTCGATGTTATTGGTTTAGATGTTGGATACGAAAATCCTATATTCGCCGCTTTGGAGGTCGATTATCGAGAAGTTGATTTAGATCCTTCAGGTCGAGCGTATGATGAGCTTCAGAAGACCCTCACTTACTATGAGCTTGATCTTGGTCTCAACCACGTCGTGAAGTCGTGGTCTGATGTAGTAGATAGAAATTCCAATCTATTGTTCCCGGTTCCTGGTGGCCCAGACGGTCCTTCTGGTGTTCTAGTATGTTCAGAAGGCTTTCTCGTCTATAGGCATTTGAATCGACCTGCCCATAAAGTCCCAATTCCGAGGAGGAGGACACCGTTTGATGATTCTTCCAAAAAGCGCATAATAGTGTCTGGCGTTTTGCACAAAATGAAGGTTTGAAGATTTTAATTCATCAAATTTTATTGCCGTTCTCTAATTGGTACAGGGGGCTTTTTTTTATTTATTGCAAAGTGATGAAGGTGATTTATTCAAGGTTACAGTAGATTACAACGAAAGAGGTGTTCAGGCAATTAAGATAAAATATTTTGATACCGTTCCGTTAGCCAAGAGCTTAAACATTCTTAAGTCTGGTTTTCTCTTCGTCGCTGCTGAGGGTGGCACTCATATGTTTTATCAATTTGAAAAATTAGGCGACGATGATAACGAGAAGGAATTCAGTAGCGTCAACTACGTAAAGGGGTCTATGTCTGACTATGCAGCTGTACATTTTCATCCAAGGCCACTAGATAATCTGGTGCTAGTTGATATTGTGGACAGTCTTAATCCTTTAATAGACTCAAAAATTGACAATCTCACCGGTGAAGATACTCCACAGTTATATACTATTGGAGGACAGGGGGCTCGTTCTTCGTTCAGAACTATCAGACATGGTCTCGAAGCTACTGAATTAGTAGCATCAGAACTACCAGGTGAGCCTACAGCCGTGTGGACCACGAAACTTAGTGCCTCCGACGAATATGATGCCTATATTGTTCTCTCCTTTACAAACGGAACTTTAGTACTTTCCATTGGAGAGACAGTTGAAGAAGTAAGCGACTCAGGAATTCTATCGTCAGCACCTACAATCGCCCTTCAACAGCTAGGAGAGGATTCTATCGTTCAAGTTTATCCGAAGGGTATAAGGCACATATCAGCTGATAAAGAGGTAAATGAATGGGAATCACCTATTCATCGTACAATTGTTGCTGCGAGCACAAATTCGCGGCAGGTGGTCGTTGCATTATCTTCGGGCGAGATAGTATATTTTGAGCTTGATGAAGAAGGACAATTAAATGAGTATCAAGACCGCAAAGAGATGAGCGGTTCTATAACAGCATTATCTGTCGGTGATGTACCCGAAGGAAAAGTAAGAAATTCTTTTTTGGCTGTTGGATGCGATGACAGTACAGTCAGGATCATATCTCTTGATCCGGAAAACACCCTCGAGCCCTTGAGCGTGCAAGCGCTTACGGCTCCTCCGACAGCTCTCAGAATCATGTCTATGCCGGACAGCGTATCCACGGAGACTGGCCAACTAATCGATGCGAACTCGACCCTATATTTACATATTGGACTCTACAACGGTGTATATTTACGATCAGTATTAGATTCTATTACCGGTCAACTGTCGGACACTCAAACACAATTCTTAGGACCTAGTCCTGTCAAGCTCTTCCATATTCCTATCCATGGTCAGCCCACCGTTTTAGCGCTATCCAGTAGGCCATGGCTGGCATACACGCAAAATGTGAATTTTATGGTTACCCCAGTGGTCTATGATTCCCTTGAATATGGCCACAGTTTCTGCAGCGAACAATGTCCAGAAGGAATAGTTGGAATAGAACAAAACAATCTAAGGTGCGGTATTTTTTTTTTTGGCATAATTAGAAAGCAAGTTTCAATGATGAGACTAAGGTATCCTAATTGATAATGCGGAAAAAATTTTATTAACATTTCCAATTGTTCCTACTGAAAATTTGCTTTTTTTATTTAACTGATCGTGCAATCAACTTTGAATTATGAGAAGTGAACTGACTAAATAGAATTTTCACCATAGAACGACTGACCGAGAAGATCAAACAAGATATTATTCCGTTAACGTATACACCTAGAAGAATGGTCCGGCATCCAAAGAATCCTATTTTCTACGTGGTTGAATCGGATAAAGATACCGCTTCTCCTTCATTTCAACGCGCGCATCTTGAGATGCTAAATGGCAACGCACACCATGATGACTTAAGTTCTGAGGATTTTGGACATCCTAGAGTTTCAGGGCAATGGGCTTCTTGCATTGAGATCATTGACCCTTTGGAACAGGAGAAACCTTCTAAAATTGAGCTGGAGGATAATATAGCCGGCTTTTGCATAACGACTTGCTCTTTTCAAGAATGGCAGCTTCAACATGCAGAAGATGAGGAAGAGGAAGCAGAAGAAGAAGTGAAATCGGCCAAAGACCGCAAGTTTGTGGTAGTAGGTGCTGCAAAAGATGTTAGCTTGATTCCGAAACAGTGTGCAGCTGGATACATTTACGTCTACGAAACTTCTGAGGATGGAAAGGAGCTGAAGTTTGTTCATAGAACTGAGTTGGAGGAAGCGCCTGTTTCAATGATAGAGTTCAAAGGCAAACTTTTGGTTGGTACTGGAAATGCCCTGAGGTTGTACGATATGGGATTGAAGAGGCTGTTACGGAAAACAGAATACAAATCTCGGAATTTAAACAACATTGTTTCGATAAGTTTTATGGGAAATAGGGTAGTAATCGGTGATTCACAGCAGTCTGTTACATATCTAGTATATCGTGCTCGCGACAACATTTTCTTACCAATTGTGGATGATATGCTTGCAAGGCATACTACGTGCAGTACGATGCTGGATTTTCAGACTGTCATCGGTGGTGACAAATTTGGCAATATATTCGTGGTCAGATGCCCTGACAAACTTTCGGAGGAAGCTGATGGAGATAATAATGCAGGTGTTATAAACATGCGTCCATTTTTGGACGGAACGTCTAACAGACTCAATCTGGTCGCACATTTCTATGTTCAAGATATCCCAACTTCGGTACATAAGACACAACTGGTATCCGGTGGAAAAGAGATCATTTTATACACAGGTTTGCAAGGATCGGTCGGGATAATGATTCCGTTTGTATCGAAAGAAGATATAGACTTCTTCCAACAACTAGAGGGTCACATCAGAACTGAGGATCCGCCAGTATCCGGCAGAGACCACCTGATTTATCGTAGTTATTATGCGCCGGCTAAAAGTATGATAGATGGTGATCTCTGCGAGCGATATATGCTATTACCAATTGACAAGAAAAGGCAGATAGCGAGCGAGTTGGACAGAACAGTCCGAGAAGTAGAGCGAAAGATAGCAGGTATGAGAACTAGGGTAGCATTTTAGCATGTAAGATAAAGTTAGAACTGCAGATTGCAGTGAGTGAATTGTACTTCTTTGAAGACTGTTTACCCTCGATTTTGAGAGATTTTATAACTCTTAGAAGTAGTTCAAAATTTACATATGGTTACGTAATTGGTTAGTCACGACAAGCTTAAAAAATCTAAACCTCAAAATTAGGGGTTGGTGATTGATCTCCACACCAGCACTGGTTGCAGCTGATCATCTTTAGCTATTTTTCAATTTAGTCCTTTCTTCTATTTTACATAATAGGGTGACAGGTTCTAATGGATTATCTCAGTCCAGACCAGATCGAGACCCTCCAGCAGTTTGTCACTATCACGAGCTGGCAGGAAGATGATATAGACGGCGCCATACAGCTGCTGCAGGTTTGTCAATGGAATGTCGAGGTGTGTTCGAGGGCCAGGAAAGAAGCTACGCTTACTTCTACCTCTCTTTTATTCTAAAGTTCTCGGTGGTTTTATTGAAAGCTAATTTCGATTAGCTCGCTTTGACAAGGTACTTCGATGAGGGCCCAATCCGACCTGGAAATAATCAGTCTCCTATACCCCAGCGTACGCCTTCGCCAGCTATTGCTCCTCGACTGACAACACCTGGACCTAGAAGCATAACAGCGAGACCGTCATTTTTTACCACGGCAATAACATCTATTCTATTTCTTCCGTTCACTCTCTTTGCTAAGTTTTCTCAAAGCGTATTTTACATATTTGCTAAGTTATTTCCGTTTCTGCCGCGGCTTACCGGTATTTACCCCGCAAACATGAACGCAGCACGTTCTGAGAGACGATCAGTCAATCCAAGGGATACGGCTGCTCGGTTCGTCCGTGATTTCGAAGAAGAAGTTGGTGCTAGTGATGTTCTTCCGTTCTTTGAAGGAGGCTACACTGAAGCTCTTGACACTGCCAAGAGGGAACTGAGATTCCTTATCGTACTTCTTCAGAGTGACCAACATGACGACACTTCCAGATTTAATAAAGAGACTCTAGCGAATCCCGATGTTGCTACTTTCTTTCGAGATAACGGTATCATTATTTGGGGCGGTAATACAAAAGAATCAGAGGCATACCAGGTCGCGAACGCTTTAGCTTGTACGCAATTTCCATTTCTAGCTATCATAGCTCATAGTCCCGCAACGTCGACTCATTCTGCATCCATGGCCATCCATGGACGTCTGCAGGGATATCAGACTCCAACAAGCTTACTGGCGAATTTGACGGCTGTTCTGTCTCGCCATGAAGGAACTCTTACCAGACTTCGGCTCGAGCGATCCGAACAGGAATCTGCTCGTGAGATTCGTGCGCAACAAGATTCTGCATATGAAGTCTCACTGGCAGCTGATCGCGAGCGTCAGCGTCGCCTTGATGAGGAGGTTCATCGAGAGAATGAGCGCCTAGCTAATTTGAGACAGCAAGAGCAAGAGAAAGACGATCTAGTTCGAAAGCGTCAGCAATATCGAATATATCGAGTGAAAATGCTACAAAAGGCGCTACCTCCAACAGATGTGAACACAAAGCAAGCGAAAATTGCAAGAATTAGCATCCGGCTCCCAAACGGCGAACGTGTGGTTGGCAAATTCTTTGCGGATACGCAGTCACTGGAAGATGTGTACGCGTTTGTTGACTGCTACGATATTCTGTTTCCGAAGCCTGTAACTGAACCAGTTGCACATACGTTAGCAGAAGGTTCGTCTGACAGTGTCAACGAGAAAAGCAACAATGAGTACGCACCTGAGGTGGACGAAATATTACCACCAGATGGGTATGACCATGTATATAAATTTCATTTGGTGTCACTGATGCCACGTTACATACTTCCAGTCGAACGGAAAATGATAGTTGACGAAAAATGTCTCTTTCCAAATGGCAACTTGCTGGTTGAGGAACTAGATGAGGAAGACATCGAAATGGAGACTTGAGTTGAGAGACCGCAAGAATTAAAAAATCTCGAACAGTTTACTTTCACTCTGTAAACAAGACCAGCCAATTTCACCTTTTCACACTTACTATCGACTTGTTAAGGTAGTTAATTTATTTATAGACAGATCAATCAGATCGCAAGGATAACATACATAGATAAAAAAGAAAATTAGGTAGCTTAATTCTAACAAGTCACAACAGGCCATATTATTAGATCATAAGGAGAATGCTACATGCGGTGATAGAACATATCAATGATATATGATAAACAAAACAAAACAAAAGGAATTTGATAGTAAACAGAGAACAAATAATGGAAAATAATTAAGAGAAATTTTCTTTTTACATACGTAATATCATAAACATAACACAAAGAACGTCACTCCAATGCGATCCCACTGCTCTTGCTTGTCTTTTCTACTTTTCGCTTCAATTTCTGAAATCATTCATGGGTTTCTTTGGGTTCTATTTCTTCCAAGAAGATT
The DNA here is from genome assembly GCA_030580435.1 of Babjevia anomala. Lineage (NCBI taxonomy): Eukaryota > Fungi > Ascomycota > Lipomycetes > Lipomycetales > Lipomycetaceae > Babjevia > Babjevia anomala. The sequence goes on along the minus strand of JAKTSW010000019.1, from coordinate 116,121 downwards.
ATTCGCTCACAACATTGCTAGTTGCATCTTCTGCTGTTCTCTGGCCCACTTTGCAGTCTCCTTCAAAGCGACGGAAAAAGACCATTCTGATCGCGCTCTGCGTATCAAGTCGGATATCCATTCATCTTTGAAAAATACTTTCACCTCTCCATGCTTATAAATCTCACCAATGTCTCCTATAATTCCAACTATTGACCGTACCACAGACTCGGAACGGATCATGCTTTGATTAGTGTACACCAAAGACAAAAATCCAAAGATTGATCGAACGTAAGGAAGAAGCACGTCGGGCCTTTCTCTTAATCCTTGTATAATACCGGCATACGCGTCTATAATCGCTTGACGGAGCTGCTGAATGTAGTCAACAACATCGAATGGTGAGTCAGCCTCCTTCCTTAGAGTAGATGCCTGTCCAAGAACTTGCATAACAACGTTGACGTACTTCTCGAATGGAATGCCAATAGCTGCTGCAATATCACCGAAACACGACAATATGCTCACTTTGACATCTCGTCGAACCGAAGTGTTCTGCAGATTAGTCAAAAACACGTTCATGAAAGTGTCACAATATGGCTCAATCTTCGGACCCAAGGCGACTGCTATATCCGCAACTAATCCAACGGCCGTATTACAGGTAGGAGAATCTGGATCTTCAAGGGCTTTCAGCAGATAAGGAATGAAAGCCTCTAAGTAGATGTCAAAATTTTCCTGGACCGCACCTGCGACAGCTCCGATAGCGATGAACACATCTTCCTCTATCAGTGAGTTGGGTAACTTATTTTGCAAGAGACTCAAAAGCATAGACATTAATCTGTCTGACGACTCTCTATCGGAAGGTGATAGTCGACGAATGATATTTGTAAGCACGCTTAGCAAGCTGATCTGCAGCTCCTCCAAATTGGAGCGATCATCCATGCCTACAAGCTGCTGCTGCATAACAAGAGTGGCCTCAAGACGTTCCACAACCAGTAAAGACAACTCTTTGATCAATGGCAGAGTGTCTTCTGCGCTGTAGGTAACCAATGCACCTAATGCCTCATATGCGGAAGCTCTCGAAGAGTTCTCGTTATCGGTCCGCGCACTAGCTTGGATGAGCGCCTGCAGAAGGGTCTCATAATAAGGCGATATAGAAGTGGTTGGTGAGTAAGGGCCTTCTTGTCCGAGCTGCTCAGTCAAGTTAATCAATGTCCAGCAACAATTGGTGGAAACCTTTGGATGATCCTGCATGCCCGCGATTAAAGCATTCATAATGCCCGGTAGATGAATGCTTGTGTTAATTCCCTCAATGACTATATCGGCAATTCGTCCTAAGCACCACGCAACGGTATCCTTCACTTGAAGAACAGGATCACCCATAAGAGCTAGCATTGGCGGCAGAGCTTGACCGATTATATGAACAAGTGTTTTGAGATCCGGGCCAACCAGAATAGAACCAAATGCCATCACCGCAGCTTCACGCTTCCTCCAGTCTTCCTGTGTCAAATTCTGTTCAACAAATTGAAGAGTCAGATTCACAACCGCAGCTCCTGTGGTCTCCGCAAATAGCTGCAAGCAAGCCGCTGAAGCCATCGACACGTTCCAGTCGTCATCTTCAACATCCTCATCTTGTCTGGTAAGCAAACCCAATAACGTGGGAAGAACTTCATTAATCGCATATTTCGCAAATTCAAAATTTTCCCGCTCTACAACATCCTCCTCGTTGTAAGGATCACTTTGCTGAACCTTAATTTCGAGTTCCTCCTCGCAAACTGTGCTCCAAAATTCGACGGCCATGCAAGATACTTGATCATCTGGGTTTTTCATGCCTTCGACACTAAGACCGTAAAGGGCCTTCTGCATATAAAGTTTCATGTATGAATAGTACATGCTCATGATACGTGCCAAAGCGCCGAAAGCAGAAGCTTGCAGCTTTACATCACTAGCTTGAGTAGCCTCACAGACAACTTGCATAATGTAGTTTCGTTCACCTTCACGTTCGAAATTAGCGCGGATGAATTCGAGAGAGTTGACAAGTGCCATGATAGCGGTGTGACGAACAATCACGGAAGGTTCAGACGATTGTGCACCCTGAACGATGGCCGTGAGGATGCCGTTAGACTGTGCAACCACACCAGAATTTGACGAATCGGCAGTTTCGCAAATATATCCAATAGCAAGCAAAGCAGCCCGCTTCACATGAACAGGTTGCTCGGATTGTGTATTTTGTACCAATATTGGCATCAGTTCAGGCCATTCATTTCTAGGGAGTTCTATATCAGCAATTGCAGAAACCAGTTGAGCGGCCGAATTCGCAACTCGGTCATCTGGAGACAAGAGCGCTTGTATGGACTTTCAGCAAATTAGCTATTGACATAATCAAATAGAAGTTCAAAATTTAGATGAAAATTTGAACCAAAAACTTTTTAGAGCTAGCTCTTAATTAAATCACCTAGAATTTTGATTACTTACCGTCTCCTTGATTGAAACTTTAGCTTCTGCATCTACAGCAATCCATCTGTCAGAGTAAAGTGATTTGGTATTGGCATCCTGAAATGTTAGATCGATCATTCCAAAACATATAATGCGATCCTCATCATGAGTTTCGAGCCTCATACCTTAGCTACCAGTTCGTTCTTTAGTGCTATCCCAGCCAGCATCCGGACTTCAGTTTTCTGTTGATCATTTGCCAGAGCACCCGCAAGGAGAGAGAGATACGGAACCTATAACGGTCAGCAAATGAGTCCTTGTGTCTAAAATCATCGAAAATCTTACAAAATGCTCTTTGGCAGCATTGGCCAAGTAAGCTTCTGCTTCCTGCCGAGCCTTTTGATCTGAATTGTCAGCAAAATTGCATGGAATCCCTTACATAAAAAGCCCAGTAAATCTTCCAAAGAGATCGAAAAAGTCAGATGTAACATACCAGGGCTCAGAATGGCTGTTTCCAAAACAGTAGAAATATCCATGGCGATGATCGCGAAGGATAACGAGTGATATTAACGTCGAGAACAGGGAAAGAATATAACAGTCTATATAATTATATATAATTATATATATGCAGTCGTATACGGATAACTATTAATATAGATAGATGTTATATCTATGAGACGGAAAAAAATATAGTTGCAAGTGATACTGTGGGGAAGGATTTGGAAGCGCTGCTGATACGTGCGAGACCAGAGAAAACAGCCACCTACAGATAGCCAAAAGTGAGAGAGGACGGCGGATGGTATAGTCTGACAACCAATCTATAGACGTCGATCAAGATTGATCAGACAGGGAATAAGAAACAATTTCAAATTTCGAAGAGTAAAAGAAAGGGTTAAAGACAATGCGAAATGTGTCCGGTGGAACAAAAAGAAGCAAAAAATCAAAAAAAAAATAAATAGAAAGCCACTCACTACTTCTGGGCAGTCGGGGCAACATAGAAAAAACAAACAAAACGCAGCAAGTAAGAGTGGTGTAAACAAAAGCCCGACTCTACGCGTATTGCGCCCTGAATGTTACCAAATTAGCCAATTTAAAGCCTTATTCGTTTGGTGATGGGCCAGTTACACCGGTGATGTCAGGTGTTACCCGTATCAATAGTATCACGTGATTAATATACTTATTCAACGCGTAAATCACAGCCATAAACAGCAGATCCCTAACCACGGAGATGATCTTAATTGTACCTGAGTCTAGATGTCCTCTAAGAACATTTTTAAACATTACTCAGTAGCAAACTCAGTAGCAAATATTGGAACAATGTCCTTAATATCCTGCTATGTGCAGCAGACAGGGTAGTCCTATCAGTTGCCAATTGTGCGATGTGTTATTTCAGCTTGATGCGGCTCAAGGTCTCGTTGTAGTATTACACTTCTTGCTGGAGCATTCGACGAGACAACCAGGTCTACAAATGGCAGTGACGAAGACAAGATCCAACCAATCTCCTGAACTTTACCAATTGTCTAGGCGAATCTTAGTAGTTTAGTTTTATAGTATCGTATAAATTGCTGGAAACTATTATGGCTGGGTGCCATCTGGAGTAGAGAGCTAAACGTTACCCTGAATTATTCAACTTTTTGACTATTTGATGAAAAAAGAGCAACGAGACTCTTCTCAAAATATTAATTCAATGATGCAACAACAGCAGCAGCATCGGAACGGATACAGGGGAGGTCGTGGAGGTGGCGGCGGTGGACAAAGACACCACACGAACTTTGGAGGAAGTGGTAGTGCTAGTCAGCATGATCGACCAAAGAAAGAAGCCATTCTTGATCTCGCTAAATACCAAGATCGAGAGATACGTGTAAAATTTGCTGGAGGCAGAGAAGGTAAAGGAACCTTTTATTAATTCTTTTCTGGGGCCGCTAATAGTATTTTACAAGTTACTGGCATTTTGAAAGGGTACGATCAATTGATGAACTTGGTGTTGGACGATGTTGTTGAGCATCTTAGAGGAGAACCAGACGAGGATGGCGTGCCGCCGGAGGACCAAACCCGACAACTTGGTCTCGTTGTTGTTCGTGGGCCCTTACTATTACTGATATCACCTGTCGATGGAAGTGAGGAGATCGCGAATCCCTTTCTGCCTCCAAGAGAATAGGTGGCTCTCATAGATATATTTATGGATGTAGGACACTTGTAAGATATGCCAGTTTTTTCTTCAACTACATCGTCCACATTGTTAAGATTATTGCTTTCATTCAATCATTCTACGTCACTCGTCAGCAGTGCCAAGAAAGCTGTCAATTGGCGAAAGTTTTTGTAATTTACGAAAGAAAATGGCCATCTCGTTATAGATTTTAGTGTTATATAACAACTTATTGAAATGAGATACAGTCAAAAATATAAACGAATGCTTTCTTGCAGAATGTATTCTCCAATTTGAATGCATCAATTGGGAAATAGCCACTGTTACTGCAGCCATTGCTGTGGTGACCTTTTGAAGTACGCTTTCTTGGGTCTTAAAAAACGATATTATCGATCGACTGTGCATTGTCGGTATTTCGGCTAACTTCATATGTGATTACTTCTCCGTCACGATGCACACTGTAAACCAAGACCTTTCGGACAAAATTGCTTTGGGAAGGTTCTCTCTCCACTCGTGCAGCCAAGCCAATAAGCATACCGTATCCTTCTTCACGATATCCGTCATCAAAAACGAACTCCTGTTTCATTCCAACCACATCATCGACTTTGCAAAGCTTGAATATTGAAATTTTGCCCTCTCGTGTAGCCAATATAACAGCAGACAATTCTTTTATCAGTAAACAGCAGCTTCCTATCTTATCAAAGCTTGATGATGACTCAATGAATTGCCGTGTCCCAAACACGGCAGGACATATATTTGAGGTATACATCAACGTGTGAGCTGCGCCAGCATCAGGCGTATGCCTGTCTCTCACTGACGGATGTAAGAACCTCTCCGAGATCTTGTCCACATCACTTGTAAATGAGAGAATTCGAGCTTGATGATACGTTGGATAGAAGATGTGAAAATTTTGAAGGTCTAATCGAACTTTGCTTCTGCCGTTTTCCTTGGATCCAAAATTTTCAGAGTAGGCTCTGCCTAGTATTTCGTGCTCGTTGTCATATTCTTGCAGCGGGTTTACCCGTCGATATGAGACGGCTTCGTTCCTTGACTCAAGGCTGTTTGTAAATAGAGTCCTTGTTCGAGATCGCATATCTCGTACTGTCATATACGGATTTCGTGACTTCACGGGATATGATATAAGTGGCTTGAAAGGATTCCTTCGCTCGCTCTTGAATTCTATCACCGAAGGTTAGTACAATCTCGTTCATTTTGGCATCTATTATGCACCTACCAGATGTAGAATTTTCATTTTTCAGTGATGATGAACTTGTTACACCTATTATGTCTTCTATTTTTTCGACACTAACAAAGTCAGCAGTCACGAGCGGAAAGGCTATCCAAGCGCCAGACTTGAGCACATTGTCAATGTCAGCTAGCAGTGTTCTGGAGTTCAAGTCCCATATCCTCAGGTTGGAGTAAACGTTAGTACTTATGATACCAAGTAAAGTTTCGTTTTCGCATGTAGGGATATCTACTAATTTGACAAAGGGAATATTTGTCTGATCATGTGCATCACGTATTTGTGATCTAAAAGGTTTTCCCTCATTGTTCTCAGTGTTGCCCAGCCTGAATATTGTAATCGTCCCGCTATTGTCTGAAGTTACCATAAGCTTCTCCCGATCATGCATATCAACGCCCCATGCGGACTTCAGAAGTTGAAGCTCATAAAGAGGCGCTATGTACTGATGCTGTTTTGATCTGAACTCCTTGATCTCTTCATCAGTCGATTCACTGTTTTCGCGTTTATATTCATCGTCATCGTCATCGTCATCGTCATCGTCATCATCACCAACTTCACACTCGTATTCGTATTCGCTTTTTCCAGAGGTATAAAGCGGAAGAATAGTTGCAATGGAGTACATTACCACTGTTCCTGCATCTGTCAGAGCAACTAGCATTTCTTCTGTGTCGATTGTCCCAACTTTCAAGTGGTTGATCGTGAATGGGTGGTTGCGATTGTTTGCACCTGCCAGCTGTATCTCAGTTGCAATTTCCCTTGGCGGAAATATGGTTAATATAGGCCCCGAAAACTGTGAGTTGTATCGCATCTTGTAGACGTCAATGTTCTAGGACAAATTGCTTGTAAGTTGAGTGTCAACAGTAGGAAATGTGCATGTAATATCCAGTCACATACCTGGCCGACTGCAATAAAGAAAAAACCAAATCTTGAAATAGCCGCAAGGTTATTCTTCCATGCCAATTCAGTGATGGGAAGCTTTATCTAGGGACATGGAAGTCAATATAGACGCCTCGAAACAACAAAGTTCTACATACCTTCTGCTTGCAGACTACCTCAGCTCTGATCATCCACGGTACATTCGATATTATTTTTGGGAAATCTTCTCCAGACTCAGATATATTTTGATCACCGTATATTGCACCATTACGGGTACCATTAATTGTTGAATGAGTACGATGCTCTCGAAACACACGATTTCCAACATCTGCATCTTCGTATTCTTCCATTGCATTTCTTAGATCGAAATCAACTTCTTCATAATCACTTTCTTCGGAGGCCCAAAATGGACTCTCTGGATCATCGTACATTAACTGTATGCTCCTACAAATAGATTAAATCAAAATGGTCGAAATGGTCAAATAGATGCATCTCATCCAGATGTGAAAGTTCAGTTGCCTTGTCGCTGGGAGCAAACGATTTATACGTCACGTGATATTTGAGTTTCAGTTCATTACAGTCCTCCCAGTCCTCCCAAATTGCACTTGAATATGTTAAATACGAGATCAACTTGATTACACTTCCCAATACTCGTCAAATAATTTATTGCTATGCTACCTAGCTCCACAAATTTATTAAAAATAGAGAGTCATTAACAACAAGTCGAGTACCCTGACGCGGAACTAAGAAGAAGATAAAACTAATCATTATCCTAATCTCAGCTACTTGCTTTTGTAAAGTCTCGAAATACTGCGTCCACACAGTTCTTTAATTCTTTATAGGATACTATCAAACAGCTCTGCTCATCTCTAGAGACTAACATCACCTTTTCGTCTGCTCCAGCATCAAGCTTATTAAGACACCTCAGTACATGAGCCAGGTCTATGACTGGATTGCCTTTTTCATCAACTTGATGGAAGACATAGTCTCGAAACAACTTCAAAAGATATCGATCTCCTGTCTCTGACCATGCTACATCGTGATCGTACTCTGGTCTTTCATTTATGAAGCCGAATTTGCATAGAAGTCGTACTAATCTTCCATTCTCAAGCTCTCCGGACAATTCAGATTCCAAGCTATCCTGATAATGAAAGGAGCTATTCATATTTTGCTGCATGTATGGAGCCAGTTCCTGAACGACATCGTCTATGTTTTGCACTATGTCTTGAATAGGAATCAAAGCTGCTAGTTCAGCAAAATTATGTCGACAAATCAAAAGTTTCGTTAAAAATAGTCTCAGTTCCTGTGAATAAAAAGTTCCCACAAATTCTAAACTTTTCTGCAGTATTTCCTGAGTAAGGAAACTTGCGTTTGTACTGATCATGCTATTGCTGCAAGCTATACTTAAAATCAATCTTCCAAGATTAAACAAATCATCAAGTCGCAGACTTTGCAAGTTCTCTGGCTCAGCATTGTCGTTGGCCACAATGACATCCAGAATGCCCACGCAATTTAATCGTACGCGCATTTTAGAGGTTAAAATGATCTTAGTAGGATCCAATATCCGCGCAGCTAGGCCGGCGTCATGGATAATTTTCAAAGCAGAGGCAATCTGTACAAGGTAGCTCCAGAGAACTTGCTCTGGAACACCTGGCACTACTGCGGTTCCACCCGCTCCCGATGGACCAGTGGTACGCATAGCTGGATACCTAGCATTTGGCCCAAAATGTGTTTCATATAGTGTACTAGACAACGGATGATAATCATACACAAAAATTATCGAATTATCGCCGAATGCACGCGAAGTGAAGGCTTCAAACAAGGATACGACATTCGCGCTAGATATTCGACGCCATTGTTGTACAGTACTTATTGCTTTCTCATTCGACAACCTAAAACCTTCAAGTCGTCGCAAAGCGTAGGTGTTACCATCTGCGCTAGAAAATGCTTTGTATATCCAACTTGTATAACTAAATACTCGAGGACTTTTATCTGCATTGGTATCCAATGGTACCAAGGAATAATACACATGCAGATTCTCAGGAAGATTCGAATCTGAATAGGTTAGTTATGCTTTATTAGCAGCTATACTGACATACTTGGCAGAATCTGAAGAGTTGCTTCGCTCTTCCTTTGTAGCTCTTCCCGCAGATTGTCTGAGAGAAAAAAGTTCTGGACCGTCCGCTGATATGGTAGAAGATTGATTTTGTGGGGTGGCAGCGGTGCATATAGATGATATTGCAACTAGAGTATCATAGCATTAACATACATATTAAAAAAAAATTAGACGAAGACTTACAGGTTGAAAATGTGCAGAAGAGTGGGTCTGATAAAATAAATCCGAGCTGTTCTGTGGATACGCATTCATGGGCCGATATTCATATGAGGGTGTTGTGACCTTGCTACCGTCAGTATGTAGAATTCGCATTTATAGATATCTATATTACCGGAGTGTCTGTTGAGAGAGCACTGAACTCCTGAACAAACTGATTTGTAATAGCTGGTTTTTGCACGAACGCGTCGGCGCTTGGGAAACTATACGGAGTCTATCAGTAAAACAAAAGGTGGAGTGCTGAATTGTTATAAGCAGAGTCCTACCTTTTCATAACGGAAGCGTCTGTTACTGGAGCTTTAGAGACATAAGCAATTTATCAGCAGTAAACTTAAATTTAAAGCATATCCATGTAGGCTTACTTCGCGGTACAAAAGGTGCAGCATCCGCAGCTTTAGGAGAAATTGATATTTTTGGGCTGGTAACCGCACCCGGGGTAAACGAAGGCGACTCGACATTTAGCTTCTTTTTCGTTCTAGATATACTAATTAGGTCCATCCTTTCAGTCAAATCTTCTTGGATATCACTTACTGATCAAGCTTTAGGGTTGACGACTGCGGCTTTGCAGGAGACTGATCTCGTTAATATCGACGTGCATGCTTTTGCAAAACATGTTTACATACCGTGTCGTGTCGGAAGATACATCCTTTATGCTCGTATTTGCAATATCCATGGATCAGGATGTTACGGCACAGCGTTTGGGACTGTTGTCCCAAATTAATTGAAGGAGGAAGTCCATCTAACGAACTAATGAGTCTCCCTTATGCAGTAGAGCTATCACGTAGGTTATCCACGAATATCTCTTGCTATACTTACTTGGATCGCCTGGTTTCTTGATTGTTATACCAGGTCTGCCATTGCCGGATAATATAGGTGAGGGTGAGGTGTCTGATTGACTGCCGGCAGCGGTTGAGGATGACATTGCTAAGCCTTCCCGTTACTGTCAGAATGTGAGGACCTAAGCTCGCTTTTTTATTTCCTTATTTTTTCGTATTTTTATTCCAATTTAATAAATTCAGCTCGAATTCGAAAGCCCACAGACCCATAACCTGCATATAGAGGATATTACAGCGTAGAACAACTCAAGTGTTTACGTGAAGACGCCTGGCAGAGTGGTAGGCTTGCTACTGTAGGCTGTTACTAATCGAACAAAGTAAAGTTCTTGAATATTTTGCATTTTCACGCTCGAAGCAACAACGTGTGACATTCTCAGATAAACGCATATTAACTACAACTAACAAGTTCTACTAATATTAGCAATCTAAAGTCGACTCTACGTATTCTCACACTCACATGTCGCTAAGAAACCGGCCATTTTCTGGTTACAGCTGGAGAAGATTCTTAAGAACCTACGCCTCCTGCTGCTAACTTACTCTCTTTACATGGGACTAATACAAAAGAGTTATTATAAATTTTTAGCGATCAGATTGAAAACTTAGGATTCTAATAAGAAAATAAAGCATCATCACTGCAGCGACAGTTATTTGTTAGCAACCTCCAATTGAATAGTAATCTGATGGCGTTTGTTCTTAATAACGAGTCCTATGTCATTATGGGTTCTTCATAAATTGGAATGGCTTGCTGCGAGTTCGGAAAACTTTGTACAATTTCGTGAAACTGAAGCAGGTTCCAGGGTAATAATCCAAGTAAAAAGAACCAAACAATATCAAAAAAGTGTTCAGTAAGATAAAAGAAATAATGAAAGAGAACAATTACTTGACGAGCCTTGGGGTCTCATGGAAATTTCTATGGCAAATTCTTAAGCATACGTTCGAGCAATATTACATGTCTGAACGCAGATGGAAGTTATCCGACACCGATAAAATGTTCCAATGGTGATACTCAAACATTAGCTCTGTCTGTATTTTGAGTTCAGATAACTGAATTAATAGCTTAGGCTTCACTAGGATGAATAAGTTTTGAATTGCACAAGCGATTCACGGACAAATGCTTCCCTTTTGGTCCCAAGAAGACAATCTAGCCATGCGTGCGATCTCAGGGTTTAAGCGGGCATAGAGATGTTCTGGGAGAGCTGTTTATTACTTGAAAACGAAAGATAATTATCAATGGCTCATGAAGGACGATCCATGAAGGATAAGAAATCCACGCTTCGTAGTAAATATCTACGTTCGGAAGATTCGCGCCTTCTTGGGTAACTTTAGCTTCCTTGTTAGAGGAAAAAAGAGACGTTAAGGTGCTGTAGCTCTTTCTACGTGTGCATGAGCACACGTTTACTTGACAAGCTGTACGTTTTGCGCAAAAAGTCCCATCGAGATATGATTTAGCGGCCATTTCTCTATTGGAAGGAAGATCATGAGATCAATTTTTTGCAGATTTGAAAACTACTGGGCCGTTGAGTTGAACTTATAGTAGATAACCCATCGGAGCCTAGATCATATTGAAAGCAAACATATGTTCGGGGAGCGCATACTGAAGTGCTGCATTATCTGATTCATAAAATGAAGGTGAGATTGTAGTATGAGTATGAATTTTTAAGCCAATACAAGCTGCAAAGTCTTCCACAACCCTTTTTTAGTTCAAAATGGCCGGCTGCAAGCAATTACGATATATAGGTGTTTTGCTAGCTTTGTGAATTTTCTTTTGGGAAGACGATCTCAGTGCATATATAATCCGATAAGTTAAATTTTGAAATATCTTAAGATCCACATCTAGCTAAACATCATACATTATGCCTTTCCATGTGGCCGATTCTTCATTTTTGATTCATCGAAATGTTTACGCTCAAAGTTGTCCTCGCAATATCTATAAGCGTGAGATAAGATGTCGGTTGCTCAGAAATCCACTCCTTTTCTAATTCTACAATTGTGTTGCTAGTAGAATTTTCGAAGATAGAGTCGAGTCGCGGCATGTGAATACACCATTTATCTCGATTTTTGGCTTGGTCAATGCGAGTGACTTGCTTCTATACTATAGCAATGATGATGTGGCTCTGAGATTAGCATCGGAGAAACATGAGATGTGATTGCATTGAAATTTGAGTTGCAGATTATCGCGGAATGGAAATTCTATTTACCGGATAATTTCGAGCCGGGTAAAGTTTAACAGTTCAGAACCGATCAGAACCGATTCCCCATGAGACAGTAATCTCAAAAATCAACAATTAGTGATTTCAGTTACATCACAGGATTTGCGAAGAGGTCAAAATCATAATCATGAGGCCGATTCGGACAGCCAGATTGCCAGATATAGCCTTTACCTAGCTGGCAGGGAGCTGGACTGAGATGAAGCAGCGCGCACTTGATGATAGGATCTCGCGTTGTTGTTAATTGTTAGTGCTCTGGGATCATGTCGATAATGTTTTTCCAGGTCAAGTAACTCTGTGTGTCAGAATTTATAAGTCTAAAAGCCTTTAGAATTTGGAAATGCAATCAACATTAGCCATCACTGCAGGCCTGATTAGCATCACATGCTGTTCTCAATTGGAGTTTAGCAGAACACATAATGCGTTAGACTTCTAATACTTCGTGAAGAGCCTATGTGAGTCAAAAGTATAGCTTTCGGTCTTGACTGTATAAGCTGGGTCAACAGGAGTGGCGTAGCAAGAAAGGCACAGAGATGTGCGGAAACGACAGTAGCAAATTTACGAAAAAGCTACCTCAAGCATGAGCCTAATTCTGATCGTATTCAGTATTTTATATCTTTTCCATCTTTTTGGAGCACCAATTTCAAAACAATGTGAGAAAATTAAAAACACTAAGCAATTATAAGAAAGCAAAACGGAAAAAGAGAGCTTAGATTAATAAGAACCGAAAACGCCATTGTATATATGTACCATCTCAAATGCAAAATTCATCTGATCGTGCTGTGGGAAATCAAGGCAATACTGGTGAATGGTAGGCCTTCATCGTCGTCTATTGTCAGCTGTCTATATTTTTATTAGCTCACATCGCTCAAAAGATCAAAAAGCATTAAGGCACAAGCTTACATCTCAGGCGATAGAATTTTGATAGCTCTAATATGTGTGTCCTTTCCATTCTGATGATTTGCTAAAATACTTAAGCGGATCAGGAATGCTTTCAATAAACCACTATAACGCCTTGTCAGCTCTGAAATTAGTCACATCAAGCATTTAAAATCACACTTACTCTTTTCCACTGTGCGCCATCGAGATAGATATCCATCCGACGGGCTCTTCGACCTCCAAAGCCATCACTTCGCTCAAATCATGATATCCTGATCCACCAAGCACAGCCAACTTCGATGGCGTGTACGATTCATCAGCCTTATAGTCTAGATATAGCCTCACCTCTGATATCGCAACCCGCTTCGAGAAGTGGATATCTATGAAATGTGGTTGCGGACCATCAGATTGCCAATAAGAGTGTGTTGATTCGGAACGTAGTGCAGCTACTCCATAACCAGGTTTGAACGACGACAAAGTCCATGTCGCCAGATTTCCAACGTCTTTTAAGTGGATCTCTGGATGAAGAGGATCAGTCAGTATCGACACATTTCCATTCAACTCCGTTGTGTCATCTGCAATATCTGATGTTCCTTCCTCCACAGATGACGATGAGAGCATTTCTGAATCCATTCTTGCGATTGTCAATTGCTCTAATAGACGTCAAATGCGATTTAAAAGAGGTTTCCCAGAATACGTGTGACTTTTAGTACATGCATCCACTATGCATCCCCGTTATGCTTGATTACTTTGTGTCAAAAATGCGAACTTCAGTCGTGGACGAATTATCTTGGTCAGCTGACTAGACGCGTCACAGAAACGCGAGGTGCACGCTCACCAACATATAACTAATTAAAGAGGGCATTTTTGAAAAAGCCCAGAGGGACACACTATATTTGACCATTTGATCTGACACGTATTATTAATTCTTCAATAATGATCTGCTTTATTTACATTTTGTTATCCCTACATACAACATAATAAAAATACAGCTAAATATATAAATACTCGATAGACATGCTCTCATAATTAATCGATCATATTGTTTTCATCATCGTTGCCGTCATCATTGTCCTCTTCGTCATCGTCGTCATTGCCATCGTCATCAAGGTCAAATACCTCATAACGTTGCTTGTCGTCCGACAGAACACATCCAACTCGTCGTTTGGCTGTACCATTCACTGCTAGAGAGACAGGTACAAAATCTTCAGAAAAAACTCGTTCTTGATGTATTGTGACCGTAGAAGACGCACAGCTGTAGTCAGAGATATCGTAGATGTAATTGTTTTCCACAGGGTCTATGGAGAGTTTGGCCAGTTTGTCGGTACCTATATCCAAAGAATACTTAGGATCGAAACCTTGGTAGATGAACGATACTATTCGAGGTGACGGACCGTCTTTTGAGCTCTTTTTCAAAGGATGCAGCAGGAGCATCATCTTTAATTCATCCACGAATACCATGCTAGAAATTTTTTCCCGGGGGAAGTGAAACTTAGCTTGAGTCACTCGCGGAGCTTGGTTCTCTCTTGGACGTATGGGATATAAGAAGCACGTCAAAACCACTAGTGAAAGTTAGCCTCGAATTCACGGCGAGCGTAACTGTTGTTACTTACAAGTAGAAGGCTCGTCTTCAAGAACAAATGCGACGTATGTTGAAAACTTTTCTTCCTGCGAACGTTAGGATTCGTACAGATAGATTTAAGACTTGTGCATATACCTTGTAGTTAGCTCTCATTTCTACCATCATGCCTTCACTACCCCTTTTTTCATTGACAAGTTTAATTGGAATGCCACACTTGGTGTGTTTCTTCATCTCTTCTGCCGGCTGTTTGAAAGCGAGCTCACAAGCTGCCTGTAGTTTCTCCGTCATCTCAACGAGAGTCATTTGTTGATCGAATGCCGACATCATTAAGGAAGAATTGTAATCAGATTTTGTCTGCTGTCCTAGATATTTACTTGAACCAAGCTTTGGAGAGCCTTCAAAATGCGGCTGCAGCTTAGTTTCAAAAAGATATTCTGTGATGTATTCTGCAACTTTTTCCGTCTCGATCGAGGGCCCGTTGGGATCATCGGTTGCCGAAGCACCTTCAATGGCAGAAATTTCGTCAAACATATACTTAAGCCATTCTGCAAAGGCTTTGAAATCGTCAAATTCCTTGTTCAGGTCCCAGACGAGTTTGTGAAGTTTCCGCATAATAATTGAAACAATGTCAAGAACCGCGGTGAAAGACTCGGCCACAAGACCTAAAGGAGATCCACGTTCGCGCCTGCCCTAATTAGATTGAAATTAATAAGTAGGAAATAAGCATACTCACCATCGTGCCAGGCCTCGCAGTCTTGTCATTAGAACAATAACTCGATCGCAGCAAGGGAGAAAATGCAACAGAACAAGTTTCCGTATATTCTCGTATGAAGTCGAAGCTACTTTCCTCCAATTTCTCAACCCCTAAATAATTCAGTAGACGATCAACGCCAGTGTATAAAGCAATAACTTACTCTCTCAGTCAACTTGTCGTTAAGCCAGTCATAAACCCGATCACTCGGGACGCCAGTAACCAGCATTTCATACAGTTTCAATTCTGGAGAACCATCTGCGATCATTAGAGGACCAGACATAAATTTTCATCTTGTTAAAGTTTACCATTCTCTTCTAATAGATCTGCCAAAGATTCCAAGCTGGACAGAAATAACTTGTTCATTGCTTTCCATTCAAAGTTTAACGCATTTGTGACATCTTTTATGTACATCAACAGTCCCTGCAATCTAGTGGAAGCTGTCGAGATCTGGATCAAATCTATACCAAACCGACGCACGAAGTGAATATACATGGGTATATAGGTCAATTCGTTCGACTTCTCCGTAGTTATTAATAAAGTCAAGGTCGAGAGATCGGGTGTAGAGGTGTGTGCTATCGCATATGAAGACTTTCAAATTAGAACACACTTATAGCACGGTAAATAATTGTACAAAACTGATTTTAACCTGAAGGAAACTTGGTAAGGTGATATGTGAAACAGAAAATAGACCGAAAATGTTCAAAAATATCGGTCCAGTTTTGTTGGCTGTAAACAGAATATCCGCAATTGCTTCGTCGTCAGATTCGTCCATATAATTAATCATACTGTTGACCAGTACTTTCGAGGTAAATATGCTGTCACTATTTTCAGAATAGTTAGAGATTTGCCTTGCCGTCTATTCAAAAAGAAACGCATACGGTGCGGAAGACATTGGAAGAACATTCAATTTTGGTAGACTTTTAGAAATATCGGGACCAAAAGCATACTTAAAGAGTTAGCGGTGAAGATGTAAAGATATAGAACGCAGTTAGATTTAGCAAGAGCAAGCTTACATCAAGCTGAGGTTTGCCTTTCATATCTTGACTTTTGTCTTCGGCAACCCAATTAACACAAGATACAGCAGCGTCTGTCTTGACAATGTGCACGACTCTCCCATTATTGACATCACAGATACGCGACTTTCCATCTGTACATCCAAGAGCAAGAACTTTGCCTAAATGCTAATATTAGTACGGGCCTGGAAATACTCAGTCTACTAAATCTTATAAACTAGCCATCGGGACGCCAAGAAACATGCGTGATCTCGACACTAGGTGTGTTCAGATTAAATCTCCACACTTGCTGGCCGCTCATGCGGAAGAGACACATCGAAGATTTGTTAGGTGCAAAGGTCAGCAGATCCATTGTCGGACACCAAGTGAACAGATCTCCAATAACTGGAAATGGAAGAGCTTTCTCAACAAGAGTTCGAAACTTCAAGGAGCGCTGATCGTGGTCCGGCATCTCAAATATTCGTAAGGTCACCCCAAAACCTCCTTCGAGTCCGCTATTTTATGCTATATGTCCTTTAGAACGGATAGATCGAAAGAGATGAGGTCACTAGACTGACGGGATAGATTACGGTAAGTGACACTCTCTAGTACGTCGCCAAAAATAATTTGATTTGCCGAATACGCGCCAATGTGTTGGCATGGCAACCTGTAATCGGAAAGCACTACCATCGCAATGTTCACTCAATTCTCTATTTTACAATTCGATAATGAAAGAATTATTACAATATGAACTTAAAGAAATTTGCCTCTTGAGAACTTCGATTGCATGTCGCTAGCACGACGAGCCACCTCCTCAATTTGAGATGCACCAACCTGACGCCCAGCAATATCCTTTTCATGATCAAACATTCGCCTACTTGGGTCGTCTGCCTCTCGCTTCTTTCCATCTTTATCACCCAATCCCTCGCGATACTGCTCCAGAAGCGATTTTCCTCGTACTCGGTCCTGGAATATCAGCAATCAAATACGTAGAAATGCATGAATTTAAATATAAAGCACTACTCACGTTATATTCCTTAATCCTCCTCTCCAGATCCTCATCATATTCAGTCGAATTTTTCTCGTTAACCTTATTGCTGGACTGTAAATCAGCTCCAGCTTTTGGTCGTAGACCCATCATCTCCTCCCCTATTCGTCGTTTTCGATCGCTTTCACTCTCAGTCCACGAAGAATCAGCTCCACCCTTTTTAACGGCGGCAGCTGACTTTCCTGTTAGAAATTTCTTATTTCTGATTTTAGTAGGATCAGCTTGTGAAGCAGTCCAATCACCCTCTGATGGGGGTACTAGCATCCACTCCTCGCGCGATGTATTCGATTTAGACTGGTGTGACGTAGATGTAGTAGCATGTCGCGCAAGACGCTGCCGAGCCGCTTCTTCTTCTTCCTTGGCCTAGATATAGTAAGTAGATATCCGTCGTAGTTAAGAATCCCTCCTGCTGAACTTCACGTACGTCTAAAGAAGTGCTTAGTGAAGGTCCGATTTCTTCATCTGAAGAACTATCAGATTCCAACGATTGTCTAATTGGCCCAGCAAGACCTACACTAGAACTTCCGGCATTATAAGACACCGCCGTCTCTGAGCTATCACCGAGAACATTCTTTTGTTGGGTTTTAAGCTGGGATCCTGAAACGTCAAGTGATGCTGCTTTCCGCTTGAGGCGAGCAGCTCGTATATCCGAAGGAATTTCAGGACCTGCGCGACGAACTTTGCTTGTTAGCAATATCATATGTAAAGATCAAACCAACTGACAATCAAAGAGAATCGTTACCACTCATGATATGTAGATCTGTGGAAAGACTAACGGTGCGACTGTTGTTGAAAGTCTCGTTGGGAATTGTCGGACTTCTGCAGTCAACTTGATTTTTAGCTTCAGCTGGTGGTTTATTGTGTGGCACTACCTCTCGCTGTTTTTAACTCAAACGCATTTATTAATCGGATGAACCACCAAGTTTTTCAGTATATTGCAACGAATCTTTTGAATCACCGCCATACTTTTCTGCATTTTCTCAATCTTCTTTCCCTCTCGCTTGAGTGCATAGAAAGATAGAGTTACTTCTCCGCACTTCGCAGTCTTTGCATATGATGTCATGTGTTTCCCTTCACTTTGGCTCTAATCAAACTGCTGTATTCCTCTAAATCCTGGAATTGAGAGGTTTTTCATATACATCAATCTTGCAGTAAAATGTCGACAGTCTCCTCAACAGACTCGACGTATAGTTCTGCCCTGCGACCTTTTGACCGGCGTTTTCATAGCCGCCTTCAGTCGGTGTCCTATGGTTCACTTCGATCACCCTCTCCATCGCCGTCGATTGCGCGATCTCGAATATCGTCCGTTTCCAGCACTGCCTTTGACGATGCATTCGACAATTTGCCCTCTGATGAGAAAATGCCCTGGGAAGTTGTCCGATGGTCTAAGCTGCGGAAATTATCTTCCCAGGTATACTCAGAATCTGGGCGACAGAGCTACGGGACTCCAACTTGCATTGCAATCTCTGCCTCTATAGCAGTTGGAACATCGAGGGGATTTATATTGAACTTCGACTACAATCAGAACTTAAGCATGGTTTTTGGTATAAACTCAAAAGGTATGTATACAAAACTCATGAAGATTATTTGATTGATCATATATTGACTTACTTCGCTATACGTATAGTCGCGGATCCTGGCGCAGTGACATCACTGGCCTTTTCTTCCGACCATACTCATATCGCTAGCGGCCACGAAAATGGACATTTGTTTGTTTGGCGTGTGAACAAACCTGTTGCACCTCGTTTCCATATTCCGCCAATATCACCTATATCGGTATCTTCATCGTCCAGCTCTTCTAACAAGGAAGGACATGTTTTCGGTGCAGCTATTCTTCATGTAGGTTTCGTCGGTCGGCGGCATAGTGCTATTGTGAGCGCAGACAATAGAGGTATGGCATTTTCCCACATAAACATGCAGAATATTGTCCAGAAGTCTATGCAGTCCACCAGACTTTTAGGAAGATATCCTCCAGGATTTATCAAATCTTCAGTGCCAAAGCAGAAAAAGGCAACCTCTGTGCTTGCTTTTGCATCGCTTATGCAGGGAAATACGCCGCATGCAACTGATTCACGCGGGCTAGTAGCTATCATGTCTCCGCACATTCTTGTAATCATTTCGACAAGCCCGATTCCGCAAACAATATATAAGATCGGCCGACCAAAGAGCATTTCTGACACTATGGGTCTCAGTGGGTGTTTAGATTGGTTTCACGCTGCTGCTCCTGCAAAACATTTAAACGGCAAACCTCATTACTCTGAAAAGGTCCTTGAATTTTCTAATCCAAGGCTGGCATACTGTTGGTCGAATGTAGTCACGATCCTGAGTGTGTCAGCTGGAGCTGATACCAATCCGAGGGATAATTTTGCTGGAAAGGAAATGGAATTTTCGCTGAGAAAGCGATTCCTGGCTGATGAGGCCATTGTCGCTCTACAATGGCTTAACTCTCAGGTTTGTCATTCTTTTGTTGATTGCAAATCTACGTCATTTTGATAGTCCTTTTACTTACTGAGAAAGATGATTGTGCTAGTAACAATCACTCAACGTCTTTTAGTTTTGAATGAAGCTAGTATGACAGTAACGGAGACGGAAGACCTGAATCCCCGACAGATCATGCACCACGATTATTTTTCGTCTCAGCTGCATGATCTTGTGATAACTGCTTCTGAAGGAGTGGAACACTATGCGACGATTCCTGATGCTTTTTTCAACAGTTTCAAAACTTTCAAAGGGCGCATATTCCTCTTGGTATATATATTCTTCTGCTTGAAGTATTTTCAAATCAAAATTAATATATGACATAGGGATCGTATGAGTTTGCTGTAGGCCAACTATCAAGTTGGGTTGAACGTCTCATGTCGTTAATGGAAACCGAATCGTTCATAGAGGCCATCAAACTTGCGACAAAGTATTACAAAGGAGAAACAGACCAAATCACCATCGGACTTCCCGAGAATGAAAATGTGCGCCATGAGATTGTATACGACAAACTGATAGACATGGTCCTCACATCGCTGCGGTATTCTCTTGGTGATAGTGCGCCTACTACGCCGACGGTGACGTTGACAGAGGAGGAACAGATGTCTTTGCATGATGAACGTTTCAGATATATTTCAGGATTATCAGAAGTATGCTTTGAGGCATGTTATGTTACCGGCGCGGAAGATGTGCTATTCGAGGGTGTCTACGAGTGCTTTGAGACTGCGAACAAAGTTGAGATTTTCTTTGAGACTCTCGAATCGTACATTTTGACGGAAAAAATTGTATCAGTACCGCCCGAGATAATGAAACAACTCATTTCCCTATTTTCCTCTCTAAACTTAGGTGAGCGATTGGAAGACATGATTTGCCATCTTGAAACTGGAAGTTTCGATATCGATCAAGTAACGACGATGTGCCGTACTCATCAATTATACGATGCTCTTATATATGTCTGGAATCAGTCAATTGGAGATTATATAGCGCCAATGGTGGACTTTGTCACCATGATTAACGATTATTATACACTGATAGGGAATGAAGGATCGACAGAAATCCAAGCTGCTAAGATAAGCACAAATATTGCCAAAGTATATACCTACATTACATATATTTTTACCGGTAGGGTTTATCCTAGTGGTCAGTATATTGAAGATAGTGAAGCAGATATTGCGAAGGCGTCACTATATTATTTTCTATTTCTTGGGACAACAATAGTATGGCCTCGGCAAGGTGGCAGTGTAATTCGAACGCAAAAGGATTCCACTAAGCCAGAATTATCTTTTCCTTATCTCCGATTACTATTGGAATTTGATGCTCCAAATTTTGTGGTTGCTATGAACGAGGCATTTGAGGACTCATTTCTGAACGAGACTCAAGACGACACGTTGGTTGGGAACTCCGACGATGTTGTTTTTGGCAAGTCGGTTAACAGACAATACATTATAAATATCCTGCTGGATGTCTTAGGAAAGGATTTCCCTACAAAGGACACGATCTACCTTGACATGTTTGTAGCAAGAAACTTGGCGAAATATCCGCAATTTATCATGTTGAGTGATGGCTTGATGAAGAAAGTACTTTTGAGACTTTGTCAACCTCCTAGTGCTGATATTATGGACGATTGCCAACTCAGCATCGAGTATCTTTTATCAGTATACAAACCGCCAAATATCGAAGAGCTGATTAAGAGGTTTGTGGAAGTGAAGTACTTTCGTGTACTCAAGTGGATATTTAGGACTGAGAAGCGATTTGCAAAATTAGTTCAGGCTTATTTTGACGACGAGGAGAGCCTTAATAAGCATGATGTCTTTGCATGCATAGAAGACTGTCTTGGAGCTCGTAGCAACTTGACAGATCGGCAAGTGAAAGAAGTGAAGGAAACAATCTCCAGAAATTTCGAACAGCTTGTCAAGATCGACTCTGCACTAACTGCAGACGTTCTTGATGCTGTCATGCCGGAGTTACATTCTGGAATTTACGAAAAATTAAAGGATCAAAGAGAATTGCAATATAAATATCTTCAGACATTGTTCACTAAGGAGATAGGGCGGGAAGGACCGCCGACAGTATTCTCACGAAGACAGAAGGCAGTATGGAATACGCAGCAAGCCCGAGAGACTTATATTAGTCTTTTATGTGAGTTTGACAAAGATAAGGTTATTCAACTCTTGAGATACCTGCAAAAAGGCGATGTCCGATTGAGCAAGGTACTGTCATCATTAGAAAAGGCAGGAGTTATTGAAGGTGAAATATTCTTGCTCAGATCTGAGGGACAGTATGCAGAATCCATTCGCAGGCTGACCATGCACTTGGAGTATTTGAAAGATCAGATCATCCAGCTCTATCCTGAGGAACGCATGCGAGGTCGACAAAAGAAGGGTGTTGAGCTTATAAGAAGGGCGGTGTCAGATGAGAAAAAATTGCTGGCTACACAGAGGCAACTGCAACACTTCGTGATACTAGGTGTACGACTTTGCGCCGAACGTACTCGTAAGGCTGGATTGCCTCTAATTCAGTCGCAACACAAGCAAGCGCAGTCCGCCAACTCACAGGATCAATTGACTGAAGCTGAGTCGATATGGCTCGAGTTGATTGACACTGTGGTATCGCTTACTCAGAATGTTTCTCGGATTCTGATACCAGATTTTGCGCAAACCGACAATGCAGGTTTGCAACAGCAATATGTCCTTCCCATGACGCGGAAAACGATAGTATTTTTGAGGCGGCTAGTCCAAGATGTATTTTCCGCACTTTTGGTTTCAACGACAACGTCTACTCCCAGATATAAGGCCTCGTCAAGGCTGGATTCTATTAGCAATTCTGTGGATGTAAATGCGAGTACAACTAAAACTGCCAAGATTAATCCTTCAGTGTCATTTTTGCGAGTCTTGGAAAGCTTTTTAACAAGAACAGCGGCAGGTTCGCCATCTTTGGTAGATCTACGTAATGTGCTCGGAAACATTTTCGAAGCATATATTTATGAGCGACAATTACTAGCTCTTACCAACCGTTTGTTGAACAAAGACTTAATGGTTCACGTGTCTAAAGTTTATGAGATGCGAAGACAGGGGTGGAAAGTACATAGTAGTGGAAAGTCTGGGAGTGGTGTATGCGAGGGATGCGGTCGTAAGGCATGGGGCCCAGGCGCACCCAGTGAGATCTATCAAGCGTGGGAGCGAAAACGTAAAGTTATTGAAAAGAGGCGAAGGCAGCGATTTCCGAGTCCTGGTCGGGAAGATGTTGTTGGTGCTATATTAAACGGTGAAGAGGACGTAGCGGCGGCGGTCGTCAGTGTAGGTCGTCATTTCGAGGATGTCCGCGAGCAACGAGGGCGTCAGCCGGCGACTGAACCTAAACCTGACTCAGATAATAGCTCCGACGACGAGCATATCGATGAAGACGTGGATGACGAGGATGATGACACCATCGTGCCAAGTGTTGACATGTTGAGCACGGCGGGGAGCAGCATCAGCTCATATAGGAACACATACATAGCTGCGCGGAACTCAAGCGCGAGTCGGAGCCGAAGTCGCAGTCATAATCGCACAACAAAGGCAAGAAATCCAACATATGGGAGTTATGGTAGCGAGAACGACCGGACCAGTCTAGTCTCTACTACATCATCCGCCTCGTCGGTGCAGATGACCCACGGAATGTCTTCAGTGCTACCGGCAGTAGCCTCTGCCAAGGTTGACATTGATGGTAAGGCGAAGACCATATTCCTCCGGCCAGGCGAGGATTACGGCAATTACGATGAAGAAGAAGATTACGAATTCAACAACTCAGCAACTGTTGGTCAGCAGTATGATAATGAAGCCGGGGGGACTAGAGCTTCGAATGTGGCAGACATACGACAGGAAGATCTATTGGACTATGACTTTAATTCAGGCGTAATACATATGCATCATAAGGGAGAGGGGATGGGATTGTCGGCTGAGGGAATGGGGCCTCATCACGGACGTCATGGACGGGTTGGCGAGATGGATTCAATCGTGGTATTCCGGTGTGGGCATTCATATCATCGGAAGTGCGTTGAGAAGCTGATTGATGTCAATATTGGTGGGTCAGGTGGGATAAGTGGCGATATAAGGAAGAATGTAGGAGAAGGATACTGCTGTATTATTTGTAAATGAGGTCAAGACTTGTAAGAAGACACCGCAGAAGAAAGCGGGGAAATTGAAAAATGAAATTTTTCGGAACAATTGCATTTTGGAAGGTTATGTACAGAGTTTTATCTATTCTCGAATGGAAGACTTTCGATCGAGAAAACCAAACAAGAAAATATTCAAACAAGCACCAGCATGAAAACTACTGGAAAACTCCGAAGCCTGAGCAAATCATAATAAGGAAAAAGAGCAAAACACATCAAAAACTGCAAACGAGAAGACAAGCTTAATACTAGCAAACAAAAAACATAATTGCGGATCTACTTGAAACTGCAGACTGCGTCAGCAAGCCAGTCAGGATACGTATGCGCTCCCATATAGAAAAAGTTGTCCAACAGAAGCTAGTGAGGTTATCGAAGCTCAATTATTTTTCGAGACTAAGAATTTCACAATGGGATAGAGGAGAGGATAGAATTTAAATACTAAGTAAATGCCTACTAACTAGGCATTTACTTACGGAAAAGACCTTTCTTTTTCTTCTTCTGCTTGTTCTTGGAATTTAGCGAGTCAATAGTGGCATTTGAGTACTCGTTAGCGACCAATTCGCTGCCACCGAGCTGAATGGCCGATCGCCGCTGGACAGGGTTCTCCTGGCCTCTGTAGTTCACGTTCTCGTAGGACCCATCTTGGTTTACTGCAGCAGCAGCAGAATGCACGGAGGGAACTTGCGTTGACATTAGCAATTATAATTCAACAATAGAAGATCTCAAAAAGCATACTCTGATCCCTGAAGTAACGGCGGTCGTCCCATGGTAGTCTCTCGCGAAAGATGAAGTCTCGGTAGGATTTCTCGCCATTGATGGCATACTCAAATCCGCGAATGGTGTCGAGCGGTCGTTCGTCTCTTGCACGGGTAGGATTATTTCTGTCCGGATTAACGATCTTGTTCCCGAAGATATCGCGCATCTGCAAGTCTGGAGACGTCTGCGGGACGCCGGGATACGTAGATGAGACCTGGAATGGTTGCTCCTCCTGCATCGCCGTCAACATGCGGTCGTTAACTTCTGAGTTTCGGTCCTTCTTCATTGCTATGCGGTCTTCTCTAGTAATCTGGACTTTCTGGTCGCCGTTCGATGTCGACCGGTTCCGGCGAAAGATTGACATTCTGAGGGTGTGCGAATAATAAGATGCTCGAAGCAACCTAATTTTTCTGTTTATAATCTACCAATCGAAATTGTGTTAAATATGTAACAAACAGAAGCAGGTAGGAAATACGAAATAAGAATAGAAAAGAAGAAACGAAAGAGGTTAAGTAAAAACTATATACCAAAAAAACGGCGATATAGCCCAGCGCAACAATTCCCCGGACAAACGCAGATCGGAATATGACAGCAAAATTGCAATGCCCAGGAATTAGACTGCAAGTAGCAAGGATTGGGGCTATCAAAGTTCAATATATTGAGGTAGGCCTGCCTTACGCTATAATCCCTTTGGAGGGGCAGTAACCGTTCTAGCGAGATTGGGAGCGCTCGATAACGCCGATTCACTGTAACAAATTGGACCCTCTCATGAACTGGTAATGGATTGCCTTACGGTTTTCACAATCTGGTGCTCTTAAACTTTTCACAATCTGGTCTTTGCAGTGCATACGGTTCGAGGAACCAGTCTCTATGCTACAGGAGTTGAGATCCCGGACGCTTCGTGGTTGCATTTGCGGCATTTGTCCCATCTTTATTGGAAGATGGCTGTTCTATTTATATCCTTCACTTGCACTCGGTAACTAGTACCAAGCACGTGACTTAACTCCTAGTCGCAGTTGCTCGTAACTTATGCAGTCATGGGAGGCCGACAACTTGATTGGACGTTTACATTGCTTCACTTGCTCGGCTCGTTCGTCGAAATGTCCGTCCCAAGGGATAGTTGGCATGTGGAAATTCAGCATATTGGAATGATCCGAGGACGGAAGATTTTCAGCGTCGTGGTCTCAAAACTGATCCTGAAGAGATAGTCTAACTCCAAGGGGAGGCCGAAGTTGACGAGCCAAGGACTGCCTACGTGTTCACGGGTCAAGGTAGCCAGGAGCAAAGTATGGTAATGGATCTATATGCGAAGAGTCGAATTGCCAAGGCGCTGTGGGACAACGCAGATGCTCATCTATTGGAGCGATTCGGTGCGCGCACCATTCCACCCCATGATTGTTGGCGTTAGGAATTAATATAATTTAGGTCACAGCTCCAAGGACAAAGTCCACAATGATTTCCTGTGGCGGACTCCGTACTTCGGTTAGTAAGATTCTAGATACTAATATTCTATACCCACAGGGTAACTGTAGAGAGCTCTACATGAGCGCAGTGCAACGAGTGCGATGAGAGGGAGGAGGTGGACGGTTGTGAGCACAGTTGATTAAGAAATGATGAGTCGTAATCATTTCCATTGTACAGGTTAGTAAACCGCCTGTAGTATTGTTCACTCAATTTGAGAATGAGAGATCTTCGTTAGAATTAGAGGACAGTTTAAGAATCGAGGGATACAGGCGTTACGTTGGACGGTCCGACATAAGTCACTCTACCACGAGTCGAACGTATGATTCGTTATATTGAATCTGACGCTGAAGGATGATGGTTCAAGAGCGGCCTAGATGGGACATCCGAAGTTAATGCTGATAGAACATTCCATGGTGCTTTTGAACTATCCGCCCAACATCGTAGCAAGCATGACTCTGACAAAGCCTTTCATCCAGCTGAACCAACGAAATCATCGCGTTCGGCAGTGTTACAATTCTCATGTCCGACTGAGGTAAGAAGATTGTGTATTAATAGCTTGGATAAAATCTGACATCTACAGTACAACTAAATGATCAACGCGGTCATGACAATCATCACTGCGGCCATCATCCAAAGCTTGTTTCCATTCGCAAGATTCATTCCCCTGATTGCTGATGACTTATTGACAGGTGCCGTTGGCGAAACACTTGAAGTTGTCGCCACTCCCAGTGTTGTACTTGATGCTGTACCTTGTATGGGCGTAGTGGGCGTAGAGTTGATGCTTGCCCTGGAATAGAAGCCAAGGCTATTGTTGCAGCTTCTGGAGTTGGCGTTGATATTGTCGCACTTATAGCTGAAAGTAACGAGGTGGCCTCTGTGGTGTCGATTGCATAGACTGAGATTATGGTTGTTATAGTGATGTAAGTAGATGTAATTTTCGTAGGAGACAGCGGTACATAGTAAGTGTACAAGTAGGAGTAGTAGTACCTGTCTTGGTTAACATGATTACGTGTTCTGACTTCAATACGGTGCCTACCATGAAATAGTTCAGGAGAAGTATTCATAAACTATTGCTTGTGCCGGAGTCGTGGCAACTGCCGTTGTCGCCGGTGCGTTGTCAATTGTGTGGTTGTTGGAGAACCAGCGAATCCATTTCCAGTCTTCGTCACTCCACCGGATACATAGGCCGTGCAACTCAGATCCGCGGCCATCGTAGAGCACCCAGATGTTTCCCAGAGTACAATAATTGCCATCTGAACAGCACTTTCCAGCATTAGGATAGCAATGGCCAGTCGTGCAGTAACTCCATCCATAAGAGCACGAGCTACCATCTGCGGAACATGCGCCGCCTGTGGGAGAGCAACCATTATAACCGCAGCAGAAGTATCCTGATGGACATGTGCCGCTGTTGCGCAGCATGTACCACCAGATTCTACACAATACCCAGAGTTGCAACATCGATCTTGAGATGGGCAGCGTCTGCCAGAATCTGCGACCAGTTATTACTCCAGGTGTTGAAGGCGAAGAGAGAGACTAGAACATACTCGCAAAGTAGCCATAGCCCGGATCACATTGCTGCCGAGTGAATAAACCTTTGACAGGTTCCGATCCAAGAGCTGAAGCATTTAGGAATACGTGAATGAAGGCGCTTCCAAGGCTAGAGGTAGATCATCCAGAAAGGTACTCTTTGTGGTATCTGCCAATGCAGGGGAAAGAAGAGCGAAGATAAATGCGAAAAGTGAGAGAGCCGTTGCTCGCGTCATGTCTGTTTTTTATTCATTGGAGGAGTATTAGTATAATGACCAAGAGAATAACGGTGAAGACGAAAAGAAGGTGTGGAATATATTGTTTATTTCAACCTCAAGCCTTCTATGGCTTTCCATGCCAAGAACAACCATAATTAGCCGGTAGAGACTCCATAAGAGAAAATCTGACCATTGAACGGAGTACTTTGAAAATCTAGTGATTGCAATTCCAAGATCAATTCTTCCTTGAGAATTGCGGCGAACCAGACCAAATATTAAGAAACAAATATCGGCATTGAATACAACACAATTGCGACTGCAACCAAGAAGTATTTGATGTTCCCATTTTGCATCGCGGCAATTATCAACTTACGTTGCAAGTTCACAGAAGCAAGCGCCAAAACATTACGGCCGAAAAATCTCGGACAGACAGTCTATAACAGACTGCAAACTCTTCCGAAAGTGGAAAATTTGCTATTTGAACTCGTAAATTCAGATGCTGCGGCGGCATATTCATCTGTTTCGTCAAACAGCTCAAGGAATGCTCGCTCACCATGATTAACTGATCCCATAAGTGTTACAAAATTGCAACCTATTTCAAATTGAAGAAGTAACAGGAGCCGGCATCTTCAGCATATGATAGGCCATCTTGCGCTTTCCATGCCTGCTTGCAAGAGATAGCGATCTCATATCCAGATGCATATTCGTAATGATGTCGCATGCTGAATGTGGAAGCGAATTTCTTGAGCATTTGACCAAATCTGCACAGCTATCCAAGCTGATGACCCTGCAGAGTATAAGTTTGGTACAGGGATATTAATCGCGATACACCAAGACAACGAGATCGCTCGCTATTTCTTGATCTTAATGAATGCAGGTACCACCGTGAGCAAGAAGGGATCTTACATTTAACCGTTGACGAGTAGCATAATGCAGGGTCACCTTGCTAGAGACGAACTCCCAATGTCCCAATCCAGTTTAGAAATACCAGCCGAGATACGTCAAATTGAAACGGTGATGGAAAGCAGGATACCACCACCTTGTCCACGCGATCCAACGAGATATATGGTGTCAAGGTGTAATACCATGTGCGAGGACAAAGGTATTGCACTATCACAAGCAGCGGACTACTGAACCTTTCCCAGTCACACCCTACTTCATTTGCTGGCAACGGCATTCAGGTGATCTGTTCGAACATTTGCGATTCGCCATACTAGACTTGAAAGTTACAATAACTGTCTTTATAGTCTTTGATTTGCGACACGTGCTCCAATTCATCAACATCGCGAAGGACACCGTTGAACGATCAAGCACCATTGTCCTTCATCGCTTGTTGATGCATCATCATGCAAATAATCATCGTTTGACTTGGCTTTCTATGGATGCTAATTTTATATGGATTCTGATGTTATACCCTCAGTTGCTTCATGTGGATGCCGTCATGAATAAGAGGTTTAACGGTGAGATCAACAGTCAAGGTGCTCCTTGCCATATCCAAATAATCATTTCGGCTTTCATTGCCATAGCTTGGTATAACGTCATAGAGCTGAACGTCCTAATATTCAGCTATTTTCACCGGTACAGAAACCTCTACTTCTGGAGCATGATTGTTTCGACCTGGGGAATACTTTTGAATTCCTTGGGCTGTCTATTGGAGTACTTCGGATTCGGCAATATAGTCTTCAAACTCTTTCTATTATTGCTTGGATGGTTTACCATGGTCACTGGGCAGTCTCTCGTTTTGTACTCTCGTCTTCGCGTTATCTACCACAACGACCTCGTACTACGTGGGATTCTGATCATGATAATTGGAAACGCCGTTTGTTGGTATATTCCAATAACTATACTCATCGTCGGCTCCGAATCAAACAAAGCCAATTTATTCCTGCAACCTTACAATATTGTCGAGAAAATCCAGGTGACTTTCTTCGGCATTCAGGAGTGTCTCATCTCCTGCTTATTCCTCTATGCAATCAGGCAGCTTCTCAAAACTATCGACATTGCAATCCCGCTGGACAGCCGCAAGGTCTTGCTGCGAGTTGCATATGTCAGCATTATACTCATCATCATGGATGTGGTCATCGTCGCAACTACGTTCCTAAACCTATTCTTTATCGAAGCCACCCTCAAGCCTGCTTTATACAGTGTGAAGCTCAAACTCGAGTTCGCTGTCCTCAATCAGCTAGTTGGAATTGCTAGTCATGACCGTCCTTCACACTTAGGGTAGAAAATATCCGCCTTGAGGACCGCGCGGAGCCAGTACCTGTTTCCAAGAATATAAATGAATCAGTAAGGTTATCAAGTAACTCTTTCACACCAAACGGTACCTCTTAATTCTTCATATATGGTGGCCTTCCTTTACACTTGGCATGGAAGTCAGACTGACCCTGAAAATCTAGGGAAAAATCGGATCTTTGAAGGGAAACGCTTGTTTGATATGCGATAGAGTGATGCGACTCAAGAAATATGAGACGTTTGACCTATGTCTCACAGTAGGTCCACCCTGTCTCTTTCCACTAACGAGATGAGTCACAATTTTCTTGTTGACACATTCGCTAAGCGGACGTGCAATCAGCGTTCCTTCCACCACACCCTGGGTGAATATCAGGTACACAGATATGAATCAGAGCTGTCTGCCATCGGCTTAGCTGGTGTTCAGTTGTAGGTAATAGTCGATGTGTGACTTTGAAAACGACCTCACTGGTGTTGGGATCAACTGACAGACTTTGTGGATATTGAGATATCAAGCATAAAGCACTCTCCATTAATGTCATTAGTAATAATAGTATTGCTGAGAGATGAGATTAAATATAATCTTTGCATTGGAGACAGAGATCGGCTTCGTCTTATGTTGAAGCTAGCTATGGAATGTTCGTAGTCGATTGTAGTCTCGCCAACTGCCACATCTGTGTTAGCATATTATGCGTCTTTTAGCACCGTTTAAGTCACGTTTGGCTATGGGATCTGTTGAGCAAAGTAGTTGTACTGAAATTTTGATGCAACACAAATATATCAGAAAGACATGGCTATTTAAAAGATATCAGTCCTCTCTCTATCTCGCACTCTGCGAGATTCTAGAACTCCAATCATAACCGCATTAAATAAAAAGGAATTATTCTGTGATTGTCGACCGTCGACTATTGGTGATATCGTCAGGTCGAAAAACAATGCTCCTCAGTACGAATCTTGTGATATGCGAGAACATCGGCCGATCAGCATTGACACAGGTCTCGCTCTACGCTCCGAAGAGATAGATTTTCGAAAAAGAAGTTGAAGATTACTATACCTTGTAAGTATTCTCGCGTTCGATCAATTGCAATGCAGTGTGCCCATTGGTCCGTAAGTAACATTATTTTCTCAGAATCAGCTACTCCAACATATTCCGTAGAAATGCACACTTTCGTGTCGCTCATATAACGGAACCAGCACTGCCAAATTGCAAATCGATACCAATAAGTGAAATGGCGACTAGACGGGGTCAAGGCCGAGTTCAGAGCAAGGCCGAGTTCAGAGATGAACACGTACGGATCAGCAGTCAAAAAAGCGAATTTTAGCTGGAACCTATGGATGGTAACTACGTGATACCTACATGTACCATACTGACTATACACAAAGCATAGAATCCAGATACGCGCTATATCGACCTAAAAATCAAGTCTCCGATAAGCTATTCCTGCCAAACAGGCTTCGCTTCAACAGATCAAAAAACCATCCTCGTGATGTCGGTATCAGCTGAGACTGTGGTCCGTGGAATGCGAGGGAAGCGTGCACTTTTATGGGAAAGTTCAGTCCTGGATCTCAATGAGGGCATAAGATTTCGTGATCACCACACTCCAGAATGCCAGGGCATACCTCCAAAAGCTCGTCATGGCAATGAAATGCTTCCTGAGGTGATGTTTGGGATCGTGCTAACAGGTCAAGTTCCCTCAGAGAAACATGTGCGAGAGTTCAGTCAAGACACAGTCAGGAGATGAACTTGTAATATACACACTGCCAAAAGTCTGTTTTGTGGGCGTTTGTGGTGTCTGTGGTGGTGCTTCCACCGGTACTTCTTCAACTTCGAGCAGATAACG
Source organism: Babjevia anomala (assembly GCA_030580435.1). Lineage (NCBI taxonomy): Eukaryota > Fungi > Ascomycota > Lipomycetes > Lipomycetales > Lipomycetaceae > Babjevia > Babjevia anomala. The sequence goes on along the minus strand of JAKTSW010000019.1, from coordinate 84,151 downwards.
AAGCGCCTTCTTTCGATCAAGTGGAACTAACCCAGCTCCACGCCATGCGGATGCGATATTTTGTGGGTTAAATGTTCTCCGCCTTGCTTCTATATATGCTTCCAGCCATTCGGCCTTTTGAATTCGCCTAATCTGTGCTTCTTGGAGTGGCGACAATGCTGCTGTTAGCGCCTTCTTCAATGGCCCAAAAATACCGATATCAAGCGATTGCGACATATGCGACGTATGGGGAGGAAGCACCAATAATTGAATATTGTGATTCATACAATGAGAAATAAAGTTACCATTGATATGGCTGTCGTGACCATCGTAGGTCAAAAGTCTCGTCTGACCACCAGTCTTTTCACGCGTCAGAGGCTCAAATTTCTGTCAACCATTCCAAGCCATGAATATTGCTGGTCCATCCATTTGAATTTGCAAAGAAGGACCAATTACTTTCAAGTGAACGAGGAATCCATTTATTTAGGACAGTTTTGCATTTAAAAATCACAAAGGGATCAAGTACCACCTCATCAGCACAAATACTTTCCACAATCGAAATCCACTCCTGACGACCTGGAATTGCTTGCCACTGAGTTCTAACCGATGTATCGACAACTGCCCTTGTAGATTCCATAGAACCGATAGCGAACCGGTCTCTTCCATATTGTAGATATCCGAAGGATCGATTTTAAACTCATTAATTGCATCTTGGAACGCGTCGAACCAACGATTTAAAGATTCTTTCGTTGCCTTCTCCATCCTACTAGCTTCAATTCGACGATAAAAACAGAGTTGATTTGAGGATGACGCAGAATAAACCGTGGAACCCCCTCTTTTCCAATTGGACGGTGTTTGACAGTGTTATCGTCGGGAGAAGTGTTGGACGCGATGCGTTTTGCCTGCTTCTCATGGCATCAATGTCCGTGCAACTATCACATATCTACGGTCAAAGAACTTTGACGTTGAGCCGTTTCAAGATACTAAGACCAGTCAGGAAGCTGAGCAAACAGGACAAGAAGGCAGAACAAAAGAATGCCAATGGGAAGGGTGGAGATCACGGAGCAAGGAGGGATAGCCCACGGATGGGAAACAGTTGAGAATGAGGAGGAGTTCGGTCAATAAATAGTGAAATTCAGTCGAGAGTCCTTCATGACTATAGCCTCCAAATTCCGCATTTGCTGAGGCATTGTGTGAGATAGTGTTAGAATCTTGTTCTGAATCTTGGCGTAACAATAATTAAAGAGCAAGATATGACAGATAATTTGTTTATTTATAATAAAGAAATAGTCTTTGTGTTGATTTGGTAATATTTAGATATGGAAGAAAGGTTGTACAGTCAAATCTCGATATAACGATATTCGATATAACGAAACACTCTGAAAAAAATGGACGCACGATAGCTCGACCGGATGGAGCGATTCACAATTGAATCAGTAAGGAGGGTAATATATTGGATATAACGAAAGTTCATTGATAACTAATGGACTTTCGGTATATCGAATATCGTTATATAGAGATTTGACTGTATCTCTTACTAAGCTTAATCAAGCAGCACGTGCTAGCTCACGTGCGATGCAGCCAAGGTCATACTAATGTTTGATGCTTAACCTTAATTTATATATGTCATCTTTTCAAGCCTTAGTGACAAAAAAAATCTTCCTAGTAAAAGTCAATGAATAAACCAATGCTTTGAACTCTACGAAGTCGTGTGACCCTTCAGTGAAGTAAGTACTCAGCGCAAACTATTTCAATTGGTAGGAGGGACAGGGCATAGCCTTACACTCTGACCCACTTTCTTTGCTATCTTCTTATCTAGTGGACCTTAGTGCACAGTAGTGGCTATCGTACGCGACCACTAGTAACGAGTCATTACAAATCTTAGATTGGAAAAGTGGACCTATACGAAAACCTTGGCACGCCACTGTACTTCTGACTTCAGTAAGACTTTCTTATACGACGTAAGCCAGGGCAGGCAGAGGTCGCGTTTTCTCAGAAAAGGAGAGATATATATTCCAATGACCATGACTAAGATGGGCGGGCGGAGCGTCCTATCGTCAAAACACTGGGTCGCCACAGATTTAACACCGCATACCCCAAATTGTAAAATATCTACAAAATAATAACTCAAGAATAAAATTTGAATTTGAATTTGAGTTTTATTTTTATTTTGCAAAAATAAAAATAAAATAATGGCTTAAAAGACATAAATGATTATAAATAAATCGTTGTCAATTTGCTACGAAGTTTAAACTAGTATAAAATCATCTAGCTTTTACAAGAGTCAATGATCCAAGGTTTAAGAACGTTCAACGACCAGAAGATGAGTATAATACTGACGATAATTTTTCCACGAATGCCCAACATCCATTATAAATTTCCAATTGCTTGAAAGCATAAGGAAACTATGGTTGAGGAAGGAAATTATGGTTGAAGAATTAGTCTGAACCATGTTGACAAATGCGGAAATTAAAAATAGAGTCGATATGAATTTTTGAAATCGTAAGATTTATCCTTGATATCTCGGTAGAAATAAGGTACCCGCACCTCACAAACGGCCAAGTGCTGCGCTCCTGAACCGCCGGCCCGATGCTAAGCCCGTAAGTGACATGCCAAGGATTATAAACGGTTCGAAGAAGCGCAAAACATGTCAGACGCAGGTCTTGGCAAGATATCCCTCTCGTATTATTGACGTCGATGGCGCAGAAGACCGGCGCCATGCATGCGCACCGCTAGCCGGATTACTTCTAGCGAATAATAGTCTCCGATAGTAGTCGATGGATCCACTTTATTGTAGGATTGACATGAGACGGCTGTCTATATAGGCCATCAAAGGCCCCCCATCTGCTCCCATCCTCTGATCCCATTCAGGCCATTTCCATCTTCGCAAATAACATCAACGCGCTCGTGTACGCTGACCGCCATGGACGAAAAATCATCAAATGAGTCGCAGATTATTTCACCGCCCCCGACCGTGCGTGTCAATCTCTATGAGGACGGGGACGAAGCGCTCAAATTCCTTGTGCGCGAACAAGAGGCAGGCGTCGTCCTCAATGTGAGCGAGACAAACAAGCTGCGCTGGAAGATTGACCTCCGTATCATGCCCGTCCTGATGATCATCTATTTCCTGCAGTATCTCGACAAAACCCTACTCAATTATGCCGCCGTCATGGGCATCAAGTCAAATCTCAGTGGCAACGAGTACAACAATCTGGGTACCATCTTTTATGTCGGCTACATCGTCGCTGAGCCCATCACAGCATACCTCATGCAGCGCTTGCCTATAGGCAAGTACCTAGGCATCAATATCACCTGTTGGGGCATTCTTGTCGCATGCCACGCCGCGTGTAAGTCCTATGCGCCATTGATGGTAGTGCGTGTCCTGCTAGGGGTGTTTGAAGCCTCTGTGGCGCCCTCCCTCGTCCTAATCACCGGCATGTGGTGGACCAAGCCTGAACAATCGCGCCGGACTGGTCTCTGGTATATGCAGATCGGTGTCGCCCAGATCGTCGGCGCAGGCATCTCCTATGGTTTCCAACAGGTCAACTCGACCAAGTTGGCGAACTGGCAAATTCTCTTCCTCTTCATGGTAAGTACATTCTGCTCTCCGTTGAATCAATCCTCCAAAATTTTCTCCGCTAACAGCGTAACAATAGGGTTGTTTCACGGTTATCATCGGAATCATCACCATCTTTGTTATGCCGGATAACCCGATGAGCGCGAGTTTCCTCACCGAGGAGGAGAAGATTGCGGCCATCGAGCATGTACGGATCAACCAGACCGGTGTGGAGAATAAGCGCTTCAAGTCGTACCAAGTCGTGGAGCTTTTATTTAAGGACAAGGAGACTTGGCCGTTATTCTTCATCACCCTCTTGGCTATGATCGATAACGGTGCCGTGTCTAACTTTTCCAGCGTCATCATCGCTACGTTTGGTTTTTCGAATGAGCGAACCACTATTATACAGATGCCCTCCGGTGCGGTGTCTATTATAGCGGCATTTGTAGCCACCTACCTGGTGAGTTACATTGGTCACCGCTCCTACCTGATAGCCGTCGTCTGTCTCCCAAGTGTCCTTGGCGCTGGTTTGCTGCTCGGTAAGCTTCTAATATTCCCTTAAAGAAGAGTAAATTTGGCGAGACTAACGGTGAATCTTATGTTGTTGTAGGATTGGGCCCTTCCTACAAGGTCGGCAAGCTCTTTGGCGTCTACTTGCTGAACTTCTGCCCAGCCATGCTGCCCATCGTCTACAGCTGGAACTCTGCCAACACTAGTGGATACACCAAGCGCACAATGCGCAACGCCCTCACCCTTATGGCTTTTTGCGTGGGAAACCTGATCGGCCCTCAGATGTTCCAGACGAGTGACGCACCGAATTACAACTCGGCCAAAATTGCGCTCATTGTGACCATGTCAGCAGTAATTGTCTTAGCTTTGGCACTACGGCAGCTCATGGTGTGGGAGAATGCAAAGAGGGACAAAGAGGCAGTTGGCGTTGAAGACAAGTCAGAGAATGTCGACTTCATGGACTTAACGGATATTGAAAATAGAAGGTTTAGATATGTTTACTAGATATAGATAATTTAGATATCTATGAGGTAACCTAGAAAGTTAGCCTGTGTTCAATAGACTTAGAACGTTCTATAATAATTGATATCTTACAATTTTTATACAAGTAGGCGCTTACGTAAGTCACGCTGTAATCATCATAACCGCGTAATCATCACCATTTCTCGAAACGACCAGACAAAAATCTAATTTACTCAACATTAACTATGATACAATCTTGCATTTCACTTTCATCTTCTTCTTCAACTAAATCTTCATCTTCTAACGTAATTTCAGATAATTGAACGGTCTCGTTGATGGCTTTTTTGCCCTTCTTCTTCTTGCGATCATCGGTCAGCTTTTCTGCAGCGCACCTCATCACATATTCCCTCCATGCTTATCCTGAATTTGCCCTTCAAAATAGATCTTTTTCCTCTTTTGACTTTTCGTCTTTTATTGAGTAAACTGCGAAGATTCTCTACTTCATGTTTGAGGATTCTATGACGTGTAGAATGTTGCTCGCTCCGAGCTGCCAATTCGCGAACATATGATCGAACAGGCGTCTGCAACACCTGAACACGCTCTTCTAAAGCCTTGTTTTCTCGGTGTAATACTCCAGACTCTGGAGAAGAGCTAGTAAGAAAGACTTTGCTGAAAGTTTCCTTTGTAGGGGTACAAAATGGTGTTTCCTCAGTCAGTTGATCAACTATTTGCTCGGCTGGTAGGTAGCGAAGTGCTTTCTTTCGATCAAGTGGCACCAAACCAGCAACTCGCCAGGCTGAGGCAATATTTTCGGCAGTGAATGTCATATTTCTTGCTTCTATATATGCATCTAGCCATTCAGCCTTTTGAATTCGCCTAATCTGTGCTTCTTGGAGTGGCGACAATGCTGCTGTCAGCGCCTTCTTCAATGGCCCAAAAATACCGATATCAAGCGGTTGCAATATATGTGACGTATGAGGAGGAAGCACTAATAGTTGAATATTATATTAATACATTGAGAGATAAAATTGCCGTTGATATGACTGTCATGGCCATCACAAATAAGAAGTCGCGTCTCGCCCTTTGCTTTTTCGCAAGTTAGAGGCTCGAAGATACCTGTCAACCATTTCAAACCATGAACATTACTTGTCCATCCTTCTGAATTTGCTGAGAAAGATCAATTGCTAGTAATTGTTCTAGGAATCCAGCTATACAACAAGGTTTGGCCTCTGAAAATCACAAAAGGATCAATGACCGTTCCATCGGCACAAATGCACTCAACAACTGAAATCCACTCCTGACGACCAGGATTTGCTTGCCGTTATGTTCTAACGGTTGAATCAACAACTAATCTAGTAGATTCCATAGATTCAATAGCAAATCCTGTCTCATCCATGTTGTATATATTAGAATTGTTGATTTGAAATATACTAATCGTTTCTTCAACCGCGTCAAACCACAAGCTCAACGCGTCTTTTGTTGCACCTTGCATTCTGCTGGCTGTTATTCGACGTCCAACAACAGATTTAATTTGAGGATGGTGTTGTAGGAACCGTGGAACCCAGTTTGACCAATTGGCGGATATCTAACAAGATTTTCTTCGGGTGTGTTGACCGACGCGACGCGACCTAAGCGCACTTCATGGGCAATTTCTCGTTGTAAATTGTATCTAACAACATATCCGCACTTTGTAAGTTATTTTATCCACTTCAATATCATCTTTTCTTCTGCGTCTGTCAATAATTGCTGGTCAACTCGGGCACTCGCGCGTGAAGGGTGCCCTCGTAGTCTTCGGTTCACAGTCGACGCGTTAAATTTTAAGTTGACGTGCCGCTTCAAATCCTGACTTATATTTACCAGATTTAATTCCAGCTAATGCTTCAATAACTGATGCTTCTTTTTCAGCAACTTTTTGGTTTTTACGGCGTATCATGTTTGTGTAATGAGGCTAAGGAGGTTGAGTGGTCAGAAAATCTTGATGATTACGTGGTTACGATGATTACACCGTGACTTACGTTATACCCTACAAATATGAACTGCGACTTACTTTTATCAACTCGCCTACCAGCGCAGCAGGTGTTGACTGTGATAGAAGCCCAACGGAGTCTGAAGTTGGAGGACAGCGACACAGATCGTCTAATAGCGCCATCCTCCTTGGCTTATTTCTGCATCAGTTCCATTGTCATGAAGCCTACAGCCTTCATATCTTGAGACCTGTTGTCTCCAGGTGTGCGGGGATGACAACACTCCTGAGTTTTTGCCAGTCCATGTCAATTTGAATACCGTGTTATCAGAAGAGTCTACCAACCAATCTTGATGTCAACGTGTGTGCTAACGAGGATGTTCGAGCATCGTAGAGATCTGTGTTCCAACGAGATAGGCAAGGCCGTCGATGATATGTGGTTTAGGGTGATGGCAAGGTCTGTACGCTAGGGTAAAGCCTTTGCTAAATTGACAAGTTCATGGTTGGATCACGCAGATCGTCGAAAAGTGCAAACAATATAACATTGGTGAAAATCTAATCGTTACTCGAAGTGACATTACAGCTACGATATCTAAATGATTTCAGGAACCCATAATTTGGAGCCTCTAACGGCACCTGAACGGGATTCGGCAAATCGTCCGAACAAACTTCTTCGGCTCGCTGGGATCGACAGAGCGGATGCTAGACTAGCAGTCGGGACTGGACAACAGAATGGTGACAATTGAAATAGAATATAGCAAGGGAAACCAGAATGATCTGTAACATAATTCCCCAGGTGATGCGCGATGCGCAAGGGATAGTAGTCCTGTTTAATGCCATCGGCCAGATATATCATTGAACATACGAAATAAATACGAAGGATATTTGAGGTATAGCAAAATTGTACATCACCTGTGAAAGGTGTACAAAAAATGGATCAGGAGCATAACTGCTCATCTTACATGGCAGCTGTTGTGAGATACTCACCTAGATCTGCGTAATAGATCAAACAGGGCTGTGTCGAGGTAATATGCACTCAATTAATGCATCGAATTAGTCTGTCTGTATGATAATGTTAATATGTATCTTGACATAGAAAGTAAGGATGACTGAGGAGGAAATACTAGTGGAGACGTGAGACATAAAGCATCTAGGTGTGTTGAAATATTGCCTCTGTCGGCAGTCGCCTTGGAAATAAGGGCGGCAGAACTGTCTTTCTGTTGGAAAGTATCAATGGATTGAGTTCCTACATGAAATTCTGTCGTTGGAGTAGGAGGTGTAGATGGTGTGTTGCTGGTGAAGCTCGGCGGCGACGGAGTTCCACGGAAACTGGGAGCTCCACTCGACGAACATAGTAGCGGCGATGAGGCGGGGAGAAGGCCAGGGTACGCTTGGCTATTCAACTCCGCAGATCGATTTGGAGACGCGAGAGTCGCTAATTGCAGCTGTCGGACATTCGTTGATTAGAACGATTCCAGAAGCTCTTGCAACGACCAATGAGTTTCACAATTTGATTTTTGGACAATAATTCGAGTCTCAGCTTTCGCCCCGGAAGGCGGCCATATTCAATTAAATCCGGAAGAAGTTGAGCGAGATTCCTGATATGTTGTTTCAGGTCCGGCATAGTAGCGTCAACATGATCTAAAAGAGGTTTAGTACGTACCAGCTATTGTCAGTAAAAAAGAGACGAACGTCTCGGGAATCTTCGAGGTCTTTGAGGCAAGTTCTCCGACAGAGCTGTTCTCGAATTGGGTTTTACCGTATGTGTGAGAAGGGGGAAGTGGGAGGTTAGGTACGGTAGGGTACCGTTCGAACCTTGGAGCTACACGAGGTCCCGGACTCGGTCCAGCATCAATTAAAGCTTCAACCGCGGTCCGGCATCGGATCGCGATGCGAACAATCGTTTACTACGCCGCTGGCCTGGAGCTATTCTAATTGTGGCCGATTTTGCCCAGACTGGAACGGAGACTTCGGCGCCAGACTCGTGGAGCATCTATTATGGGATATATTTGCGCCTCTAAATCCCGGATAACGAAATTTTCGATCTGTAACCCCTGAGTAAGATACTGTGAACTAGCAAAGAGGTCGAGGTTTGGTCGAAGGCACTAGCAGAAGAATATGAAGAACAATGAAGAACGATTTAGAACTCGTTCCGAAACAACGGTAGATGCAAGAATTGGATCGCCTTGCATTCCCGTACATGGTAAAAAGCTTTGGCATTCTTGGCATAGCAGGATATCGTATACGCCTGCGGATGAGATAAGCAACACTCCTGTAGTTCAGTAATATATATTATAGCGTGGAAGATCATACATGCAGGACGCAAGGCTGCTAACCGGAAGCGTGGAGCGCGGACTACAGAGTATGTTTCCGTTACCACGAATGGAACCAGCGCTTTTGGCAATTGGTACGCGCTCGGTTTAAGGAGGTCAACGATCTCTCAGAGAAACGCCGGTTTCTAGAATTACATATATTATCATACAAGCTACAGCAAAACCGGACACTTGAGCTATCTTCTACGTCCTTCGGCCATGCGATTAACAGCGGAAGAGCCTCCTTCGATCGCAAAAATGTCGCTATATACATTTGTAGCCCGTAGACGCTCCAGCTGAGCGACATCATACTGGTACTGCATTTTAACGGCGTCCCGCTCGCTAAGAAACTCCTCGAGCTCGTCCGCGAACGCGTTGCGCATGTTCCAAAACTTTGATTCTTCCTCGTCCAGCTCTTTGCTCTGTCTATCCAGTTCCGCGACCTCCTCTTCCACTTTTCGTCGCTCTGACTCGACTTTCCGTAGTTCAGCAAGCACTGATGCCTGCTCGCGCTCGATCCGCTCAAGGTGCTTGGCGGCAACCTCCTCCTCCTCCTTGCTCGGAATCTCGTTCTGGACTTGGTTCAAGAACTCAATGTATGCATCGCGATCCTTTCTCGCTTCCACAAACTGCTGTTTCAGGCCTTCTATGAGCAGCTCAGTGCATTCTACACATATCGGATGGTCGATATCGCTTTTGGACGACAATATGTCAAACAAACGATCAGAGGTCTTGAACTTGGTCGAGAGCGCGTGCTCGTTGTCAGATTCTTCGGAGATGGCTTTGACCGCTGGGTTCTCGGTGACGTGATGGACATCATTAATCTGCACAGGCGCATTTGCGACGTGCGACTGTGTCAAAAACACAAATGACTCCGATGGCATCGAGACACTCCTGGTAAGATAACCTGGTTGCTTCGTAACTTGGCTCTCTTCTTTTTTAGTCATGATGCTGTGCGGTACAGTACCTGTTGCTGACTGGACTGCGTCCACGTAATGATCTAGTCGATCTGGTGGATATGCTTGCTTCGTAGGCTGTTGTAATAAATTTCGCGGGTATGCAGACGCAGGTGTAGAGGGAGTATTACCTGATATGGTTGGCTACTCAATAACTCGTCTATTTAGCTAACAACAGCGGATAACTACACTTACTTGAAACCAATAAATTAAACTGCGCAGATGACAAGTCCTCGAGAGACTCGTGTATCTTTAACGGCAATCGGCAGCGCTGACACAACTGCAGAGATTGTTGCGAAGTCGACGAGAGACCCCCCGGTGTCGGGTTCCTCTCTGTGGGCAAAAACGCTGTAGTCGTGTTGATCATTCCATATGATTTATCAATTAAACGGGCCAAGTGCGGACGTTAACACTTACACTAAAAGCAGCATGGAAAAAATAGCAGATACAAATGGAGTTGATGAATGGAGATGAGCATTACGACCATCACACTAGATTTTGTGTAGAGAAGAGTCACGTGGACAAAGTCACGTTATATGCCTGATGCATTGAATGCTAAAGTATGGTACAATCCCACTCAACCCGCCATCCTAACCACCATTATCATCAATCTTTTCCTCCTTAGTACTAAGAAAGTATACGGTTATGTGATTAAAAATTAACCTGACAATACAGGAGAATAATCAGTGCTCTATAGCTCGTTGTGAGGTCGATCCTGTTGCAGCTTCAGATATCTATCGTACTGTTGCTGAAATACGATCTTTTCTCGTCCAACAAATTTCGTCCAGGCCTTGTCAGCCTGGAATAAAAATAACCTCCATATGTTTTTGGGGAAGTCGACGTAGCTTTGCAAGATAAACTTTATTGCTTCCCAAACTGTTAACCATTCACTATCCCACTCACCGTTCCACCAGTTATCCCATCTTGTCCACAAAAATCGTCTCACAGATTTTGCCATAGTGTTTACGAACGGGACAGAGGGTTCAGGAAACTCAATCATATGCCTGAACATACGAATAGCCTCGACCGACTGAGACAGACGATCAAACGTGTTCACCAATGCGACCAGCTCGATTCGTCTCAATTGCAATGGGTTAATTTCTGGATTGGCATCATCTGGGATCTCAAACAGGATCTTTAGTGCGGTAGCATAGCCAGTCACCTGCAGCTTTCCCCAGAGTCTGCACTTGTCACAGCCAGTACAGTCCATTATCCGAGAAACGTTCACAAACCGCTGCCTAAACTCCTCCTTCAATTGCGGATCATCGGCGAACATTCGCTTAGTGTCCACCAGCTCCGGGATCTTGCTGGCTTCGTTGGTCAACAGCGCAGTCTTCCTGCGGATCTCGTTATCATAACTCTGCGCATTGCTGCAGAAAGTAAAGTCTTCCAAATAGTTTCTTAGTTTTGCTACGGCCTTAGCCACAAGTGCGTAATTGTAATAAACGTTCGAGACGCGTTCAGGAAAATATCCGACCCTTTCCATAAAAAGTTCCAAATTGGGTCTCCACTCGTCAGTATCCGGGTCAAGCCAATCTGCTGAAAGATGCGTAGATATACTGGCATGCATTCCCGAAATCACCCGATAGAAGACACGCTTTTCCATACATTGCTTTTCGTTATTCATAGCCATTCTACCTTCTTCGCCGCCAACTTCCATGACCACATGCTTGTTTCCTTCTCGGACAACTTCCTCGAGGAGCTCCGCCACATTTCGAGGCCCCTCTCCATCCATAGTATCAGCAGCTCTGCCTTCATCGAAACAGTTTTCTGAGTATATCGCCTTCCAGATCTGGTTTGCGTGTGCACCCATGTATCCTGTGAATTTCTCAGGATTGTCGACTAGAGAAACGTAAACGCCTTGGCCATATATGCTTTCGTCCTCTGGAACGCAGTAATCCCTTGTTGCATTGCTCTCTACTATGCAGCTTTTCTCAGTGGATCCTCCAAACTTGGCATCGGCACTCACACTGCCGGCGGACATTGTCCCCAGCGCACCCTTTCGCCAGAGCTCTGGCAGGTCTTGATTGTCATCAATAATGTCGACTGCACATGCACGATTGCCACACATACCCTCGTCAGACCAGAATGGACAAGGACGTCCATACAGATCAAGGTAGTAGTACTTGTAAAAGTCGGATGTTGAAGTAAGATCGATCAGGAGAGGGCGTAGCGATTCCTGGTTTGGCTTTTCCAAAGCAGAGATCGGGACAGATGTCTCTTGAATCAAATCGTCCGCAGAAAGAAGTGTGGCATATGCTGGAAATATTACCAAAAGTAACGAAAGCAAAAACAAAGAGTTCATGATGGACATCGACATCCATCTAGATACGCGTTCGGGATTATATATATACATATGTATTCTGATATCCTTATCCGTATAGTAAGTAGTCTTCGACTCACCTCATCCAAATTCACGATGTATATATGTATTCCTCTAACAAAGATGGTTCTAACTGGTTCCTGTACGGTGATATATCGATCTATCGTATTAGATCTCCTGTTTCTGTATGGTCGGATGTGTTGGGTTCAATGCTAATCCAGAATATTCGTCGGCGAATAAGAATAATAATTGCGGATCGAGGTATATGAATATACACCAATTAGCTGTAGCTGAAGAAATTCAGACTGTAAATCGACTTTTTATCCCTCTGAATCAGTCTTCTATTTCCTCCTTCTCTCTTTCCGGAAAATCGTTTGGATAACGGAAGCAAAAAAATATATTGACAAAGCCGCACGGCGAGAAGACAAGTGGCCTGTATAATAATATGGGTTTTATGGGTTCAAAATTCACCGTACCGGATACTGGCTTCAGCAGGGTAATAATCTTCTATTTATAATATTTATAATACTTCCTCGGTTCCGGTTCTGATTTGTAATGAAACCGCTATCGTAATCGTGCAATTGACATATATATACAATTCCTTTGTGCCCTGCTACTCGTTCTGCCCTGCTATAGATAAAGTCCTGCCAGCTTCCCGCTCCTGCTTGATGGAGTTTGGAAATATCCTGTCGAAGTGCACGTGACCAACAGCTTAAAAACGGGATCGCTATGCCTCGTGATGTTTATGGCGCAAATAGCGAGTGATTTGCGAGGCTGGATGCAGCACTCGGATGTCATCAACACACGGACGTACAGACGTTGACTTAACGATCAACTCTCGATATAACGAAAACAACATCTGTAAAAATGGACGAGCGATAACTCGACCGGTTGCATTGGCTAAACGATAATCTACATTCGCGTTACTCATCAAACCGTAGGCTCGACCACTGACATATTTGGCCTGAACTAATGTGTCGGCCTCTATTGTTGAGAGCGGTTTGTTTCTACACGAGAGCGAAGGTTAGATAAATCGGTGTTTATGATTAGATGTCGAGTAAGGAGGGTAATACGATCAACTGTCGATATAATCATACTCGATATAACGAAAAAACTCTAAAAATGGACGAGCGTAGATTGGAACCAACGAACAGCTGCAACTTCGGTCGTGAGAATTTACAGAGTACGGAGAACGAATGGCCCAGGACTTCAGGCCAGTTGATACCTTGGCATGTATAGAGAGCTTGCGTAAGCCCGCGATATGATTTTGAGATCCGCGAACAGCGTGGAAGTACATGGAATGGATCTCAGCCGTACGTCCTGTGTTTTCTTAGTGGCAAGCATGTCACGTTGAAGAACTCTACCAGAAAGACGCGGCTACAGATCATATGCGAGTAAGATTTTCTTCAGACACATTTGGAGCCAAGCACTGTGTATTTTGGCTTGGTGAATAGTAAATCTGCAAAAACCGTACTGGGAGTACTGTTGTGTGTATATATATATGATCGTTGCCCCGTACTTCTCAGATAAAGTCCCTGCGCCTGAAAACCCCAAATTTGTTACGTTATCTCTCGTCCTAAAGGCCATAAACACTGTTGAGTATTTGCACATCCGGACTATTGGCCATCTTGACATTATGGATGACGATATCGAGTCCTCACTTAATACTTCCAGCTCGCAACTTTCACTAGCGACCGTTGATCTCGTGCAGTTCCGCACTCGTCCCCGGACATTCCCTTACGTTCGCCTTCTTCCGTACGCGGCGGAATCTCCGTCTGTCCACGATGCTCATCTGCAACACATCCTCAAGCATTTGTACATAGCTGTCTCGGCCTCGCCTGGACTGGCCATCGGCCCGCTGCTACATTGGTCTCGCGAACTTAAGTCGTGGATGTACCTCAAGTTTGATCTGCCGATTACCGTCCGAGCAAATCTGCTTGCAGTTTACTATGAACTGTCGTTCGCCAAGGGAATCGACTCTACCGTTGCCGAGAGATTTGAAAATATGTTCATGTTACTCGCTCAGAAAAGATCCTTTGTCCCGAGGGAGAGTCTCATTTTAGACTGGAAGCTCCTGAAGGAGGAGCTTATGCAGATCCTTTTGCCAAGTCCTCTCGGATCGTTACCATTAATTTCGGATAAGGACTGCAATGGACTCCTTCGCCTTGGTATGGTTGCTAGAAGGTTTTTCCGGCCGGGTGCTGTCATGGAAATTTTGGAGGAATTGCTCCCTTTGGTAAGGTCTTCGTCTGCGGTGGTATGTTATAGTCTTTACAGTACTGATTAAATACAGTTTAATACTTTACGAGAAGCGAATGCACAGGGAGTGGCCTCACTGCTGGATGCTCTTCTCCCTAATGATACTTGCTCGGCGGATCACCCTGAATTTTTTCCTCAAAAATGGCTGCCAAGTAAGCTTTTACGTCAGAACTGTTATTCTTCGAGTCATTTGATATTAACAATTCTTACAGCCCTATTTCATCTATGGTCGCTTTACACGCGGTCCTCGCAATATGACCATGTCTTCATGGATATGATGTCTAGATTATCTTATGGTGCTCTTACTGAAGGTCATATCCCATTTTCGGCCAACGGAATATACACACCCGAACAAGTATCGTATATAAGCACAGCTGCGCTAAGGCTTATCGAGGTTCCTGTTGGAACTGCAGGATCTCCTTATCTATCATCTTTTGATACTGGAGGTGGATATAGCAAGGGAGATTCGAAAAAATCAAAATGCGCACGATCGATCGCGCGATGGATTGTGAATTCGCTTTCACCGATGTGCCTAAATGATGGACCAAGTGTCTTGAAAGTTTTGCAAGGACTTGTTCAGTCTGTAGAGACGTTCTTCCATCCCTCTAATTCTGGAATCTGGACGAAAAATCTTACACAATTGATGTACTATCTCTCAGACTACTTTGTCTGTCGATGGAACCGTGAACATAGTGGAGAGCTGGATATTCCGGAAGATCGCAGACTAAATGAAGAGATAAAGGACATTTTTGTAATTGCATTGAGAGATGTGGTGTTCGTCGGCATCCACTCGAAAAGTTCAACAGCAACTACCTTTTCTCAATCTGCTCTCCGAAATCTTGCGTACCTTTCTCCAAACCTCATTCTTCCTACAGCCCTGGAACAAATATATCCGTCAATTCAAGGTCTTGTTGAAACCCATCGCACCATAGCATCTATTAAGTCGCTCTGTCTCCTCTCTCCAATTCTTGTCAAGCAGCCCGGCTTTCGCACGCATGTGACTACGCTCCTTGGTCTATCTCTTCCAGGAATCGATGCAAACGATCTTGTGAAAACAGTGCAATCGCTTAGCTTTATTGAGCTTGTCTCATATCAAATTCCGTTTGTTGATTTTAGTGAAGGACAAGGAACTTCATTAGCTATGCAATGCATTTCAAATTCACTTGAAATGCTGCAATATAGTAATAATGATGTGAGTCCGTTTGATATGACGAATCTAGATCCAGAAGAAGAAATAGCTATTCTCAAATCTTCGACTGCTAATTTCGCTGAGTTTTTACTTGCATTTATGGGAAAAGCGTTCACTTTATTGGAAAATCTGCCGGATCCATCGACAACTTCAAAGAGACGTGCCTCTCCTGAACACAGTGCAATAAATGCTTTGGCAAATTGTTTCAGCGCTGTGTTTTCTGCGCTTTCGGAGGAGATGTTCGATATTGGCGCTACTAAATTCGTTGAATTTATATCAAATCATGTTCTTTATAATGTTAGTGATGCTTTTGGGTTTATTGCATGTGCATTGGTCAAAATAAACCCCGGAAATGTTCTACCAAAATTGATGCCTGTCTTGATCGGAAATATCAAAGAAGAGGTTGTTGAGAACAGTGCGGGCGTTTCTTCCAGAAGTGAAGTTTTACCCAGAGATCGAACAATGATATGGTATCTCAATATTTTGTTATACGCCGTTGAAGGTATTGAGAAACATGTGGTTAAGTATAAGGATGATCTACTTGGACTCATTGAGTTGCTACATGAGCGATGCTCCGGTGCTGCGAATCAACAAGCTGGGAGCTTCCTTCACCATTTGCTGGTGTCTTTAACCACTATCTATACTTCAGACTATAAACTTGTCAACCAGTCACGCTACGAACTATCGAAAGGCTACACCTTAGCTGACTGGGGTCACTGCACTCCCTCACAGGAGCTAGATATATCATGGTATGTCCCATCGCAGATGGAGATTCAACTTGTTGCCGACATAGTTACCAAGCATTCTGAAATTGCTATCTCAAAACTGTGTGCGTTAATTCTTCCAAACAATGGCCAAACTCTGGCGGCTGGAAAAGACTGGTCCGACCAGATCGAGAAAGAGGTTTTATACTTACAGTGTATGATCTCCGGCTTATCTACACTTTTCGACTCCGATCAATCTTCAGATTCCGAAAATGAAACATGCGAGCCTACTGCTGATGTGGAAATTCCGGACGCGGACGAAGACGAAGGTATGCTGATAGATGATGATGATAATGATGATGAGGATGCACTCATATCAGACGATGCACTTGAAGGCTCGGAAGGCACAGATTCTGTGGAAGTAAAAAAGCTGCACAAGTATTCCAATGGCTATTTTTTTGCTGGAAAAACGGATGATTCTCTTTACGTACAACTACACAGTTTGCGAGATCAAATAGGAGCAGTTTTACATGAGGTGCATGAATATTTGCAGAAACATCACGAAGATGATGTTTCATGCTTTAAAGCACTAGCCTTGGCATATAGAGCTTGGTTTGTTGATCTAGGGATTGAGCGTACCGATTCAGTCTTGGATAGTGCAATTCGATACTATTTGAATGAAATACGGTCGCTCAAGATCAGTGGTCTTCGGAAAGAGCTTCCACGTACGCTCCTTGTTCGTCGTGCGCTTGTCTATCATCTCCAGCGGGTAAAATATAACGCCGGTCCAAGAAAAATGGCTGTATTAGATCGATTACTGCTAAGTGATCTGGTGAGCGCTTCTATTTCTCATTATTCAGATATACGGCGACATGCGCAGGCAGCACTTGATTCGGCTGTCAAGGTACTCATAGGAGCAAGAGTATATGTCGTCCCTAAGCTGCTTTCAGCCTTAAGAGAGGCTCTAGATGTTGATGATTATGACAAGGCCAAAGGTTGTATGTTTATGCTCAATTGCAAGAGCCTTCAGCGTATTGCTACTCGAGACTATAGATTTTCCAACGATTATATTTTGCTAGTTTCAAAGGCTGCAGGAGCTGATAAGCTGTCGGTCTATAACCTTGCTCGTGCTTTAGTGGTCAATATTCTGATGACGCCGAAGGCTCCGACGAGAGAAGTTTTCTATGGTCCTGTTGCGAAAGAGACATTCGAGAAACTTCGACCAGAGGAAGACAATCCAGCTGCAACGATGAAGCGAATTGCATCTATAAGCGAGTTGAATGCAAAAAAATGGAGATTAACTCACAGAATGGAGTTGGAACTAATGAACGAACTTGAGAAATTGTTTGAATCCAGCCATTGGCGAATTTCGATTCTGGCAGTCAGCCTCATTATGGCCAAATACATTTCTCTTGAGTATGATTTGTCGCCTAGCTTAGGTGTCTTGTTCATGAAGTTCGTGATCGAAGGCCATCCCAATGTTCGAGCAGTTCTTGTCCAAGGCTTTATCAAGCTTTTTGGTTATATCTACATAAAGGGACTATCAAAATATGATCTCAAGACCTTGATACGGGAGGATTATAAATTGCCTAACAGGACTACTTTTCAAGTCGATCAGAATGATCCTAATTTCACACAAAATTTTTTGGATCAACTTAAGCAGCCAGATGCGCCATTCTATCTTGAAAGTGTTCAATTTCCTGGCTGGCTGGCCTGGGGAAAGGAATTTGAAGCAGAAGCTAGTCCACCAGGTAATTTAATGGTGGATTACAATGAAACAGCTAACGAGCTACTGAACGCTATGGGCTCCCAGATTACCGTGGAATGGTTCCAGAAATACTGTGATCTGCAGACGCAAGAGCTACGAAGTGACCGTGATTCCTTCAGAAATAGTGCAGGTGTGATGGCATCTTTAATTTTCAGGCTCGTCCATGAAGGTAGAACGAAGATTACGTGGTTAGAAGCTAAAGATATGGTGATTAAACTGTATAGTGGAGGCATCGATAAAAATCAACACCGTGCAACGGCGGAGGTTCTCGCCGGCCTGCTATGCGTTGGAGAGAAGCCCGAGATAACCAATGAAATAATTGAATTTGTTATGGGCATTTTTCGAAATGTGGTAGACGAGTCTCTAAATCCAGATAATTTAACATACTGGACGGGATTCATGAGTTACATTTTCGTGAGTTCATTCCTTTGTTCAATTTTCGAGCATTAAAGCTAATATAAATAAGGAAGCACAAGATTATAGGCGGCTGTGGCCGTTAGTGCAAAAGCTTTCGTCGTTAGAAATTGATAAGACATCAAATGCAGCATTTAAAGAAAGTGCACGAATTCTTTTATTGCGGAAGTGCATCTCCAAGGCCTCATGGCATTTTCAAATCGATCAGCCTATAGTTGAACATTTTATCAATCATTTGGACCATAGTTACAAAGGAGTCAGAGAGGCAATCGGGCGGACTCTGTCTGCAATTTCACGAACAAGGTATCACGAATCTTTTAGTAGCGTCAGAACTTTGATTGAGCAGAATTATAACGCGGGGTCGGTGGGCCTAGTGCCTTATCAGCCGACACCATACATCACGAGCATGATGAATACAGTCTTTGCGAAGTTGGAGACTTGGAGAAAAGAGCGAGCACCACACCAAGAAACGCCATCGTCATATACATCTGGTAGCAAGACAGTCATGATTTGGGTGGAGTTGTGGCTTTCATCGCCAAGTGCGCCGCAGCTATTACCGTTCTTCCCAAGAATGTTTTTACCGGAGTTGCTAAATCTGCTCGATGTGAAAGAAGATACAGAAGTTACCTCTCTGACCGTTTCAATATTTAAACATTTTGGAAACGTACCTTATCCCCCTCATTTGCTTGAAGATCTTATTTCTGCAGTGGTCAATATTGCGAATACATCATCGACCTGGCATCAGCGGCTTCGCGTGCTCGCTGTTGTACAAGTTGTATTTTTCAGACAAATTTTTCAGCTTTCGCCATCTGATCGGTCGTCGCTATTTGAATGTGTGGCCAAACTATTGCAGGATCCGCAGTTGGAGGTAAGAGATACGGCGGCAACGACGTTGTCTGGAATGATCCGGTGCTCACCTGTGGAATATCGAGAAGACACAATTAAGCTTTTGCATACACGCTTTGTTAAGATGCTTCGAGTGAACTCAATGCCTCGTCGACCGGACCCAGGATCGCGAGTATCCACGCCTACTACGACAGGCACGAGCACACCATCTACAGAGTATAATTCAATCGTGATAAAACGTCATGCTGCTGTGTTGGGACTGGCAGCATTGGTGCAGGCATTTCCATACGAATCTCCACCGCCAAAATGGGTTCCCTCTGTTCTCTCAACGCTTGCGACGAAGGCGGCAAGTGATCCTGGAGTCGTCGGACGAAGTGTCAAGACTGCACTAGGAGAATTCAAGAAGACTCGTCAGGATACATGGCATGTCGATGTAAGAATTTTTTCCAATGAACAGCTAGAGGACTTGGAAGGATTACTGTGGAAGACGTATTTTGCATAGTCCAAGATATTTAGCATGATATCAAGCGCGCAGAAAGCAAGATAAAAAAAATAACATAGTCAACATTTCATTCGGTTTCTGTTACTTATTAACGAGATTGCATGCATGAGGGGGAAAAGATATACTCGTATTTGATGACTTGTAAAATAATTTAATCTAGCATTTGTAGCATAGATTTGAGACTTCATCTTTTTTATTATTGATATATATTCTAAGAATTTGAGAATTTTTGAGGATTATTTAGGAAAGGCATAAGTTCTGTATTAAAAATACATTCTAATTTTAAACAATCCTTCTGCGAAGCATCAGATATATAATGAATGCTCTTCTTCCAAAATTAGTTGACACCTTCAACAACCTTCATCAGTTTCATTGTTTGTTCCATGAAGGTGAGCGTCAAGATAGTGTGAGGTCCGATACGCATAAGATGAGCAAAAAAACCCTTGTAAAGAGCCATAATGCCTTCGATTTTCACCGTCTTGTAGAGGCAATCGAACAAACCGGAATACAAGTTTCCATGCTGGTTATACATTCTCGTCATTATCACATCCCATGGGTTCATGACGCAACAAACTCCTAGGCCACTAATCGCACTCGAGGTCATATGCATTAGTGGGCCATCTCTTAATAGACCGGTGCTTTGTAGCATCGACTTGGAATAGTTGTATATCGGCAGCTGAACGCTGGAACCTGATCCAGTTCTCAGAATAGCTGAACCACAGCCTCGGTATAGACCCTTAATACCTTCTGATGTGTAGATTTCCTTGAATCCGTGTGCGAAGTTACGATAGTATGTCTGAGTTCCAACCTTAAAAGCTGGCGAGTAGGACTGCATCCGAGTCTTGATTAGAAAGAACGGAGAACCACTGACAGCTCCAAGAATACCACTAGTGGCCCCGGAAAAAATGTTAATTGCCAGAGTAGACTTGTTGCCATCGCCAAGTGTCGCCTGAGCCAATGCACGACGAATAGGCTCATAGAAACCCAGACGGCACCCGTTAAGTCCGACTTGGTACGCATACTGCAAATATCAAGAGAAAGTTAGCTTCTCTGTTCACCAAAACACCGCACACCACCCCCTAGAAGAGAAACTTACGGCACATCCTAGACCTCGTTGCCAACCTCGTATTCCTTCATATTTCAAGATGACGCCCAGAGCTTGAAATAGGCCCGTGTATATTTTTTTGCCTCCCTGAACCAACTCTCCTTGAAGTTGCATTCTAAGACGTTAATAAACTTTCATTTTAAGACATAACCAGTAGTTTCAATTCCAGTATATCTCGCTCTCAAAAGATATATCCGTCAAATCGCAGCCCAAGTAAGTACTTCTTAAAGTAAAATATCTGTAGTCTCACCTCGTCTTCACTATTTCGATAGGATTAGTGACCGTTACCGCACCACAGGCAGCAAGAGCTCCGGCGCAAAAACTCCCCAGGTGACTTAGCTGTTCCTTCTCTCTATTTGCCATATTTCTAGCGTTTCAAATTGCAATATAACTTGTGTGCAATATCTTTGCGTGCGAGTTCCGTTCGATCCGTATTCTTGTATCTGCCAAATAGATATCTCAATTTTGGTTCCACAACCGTAGATTAAACTTGACCAAATTTCACAGACTCTATTGATGGGAGGCTAAACATGAATTGGCATTTTTTTGCGTAGCTACAGGACTTCAACCAAAATGTATGTGTAGGACCGAACTGTTCTAAATTTTTTTTATGATGTCTTAGTCAGATATAGTGCTGGTCAAGGGCACGCAGCCGGTATCCGCGTCGTAAATGTAAAGTATTTTGAGAAAACATTATGAATAATCCAAGCCGGCAAAACAAATTATACCTAATATCAGATCTTGATACAATTTCTTGTTCATCTAATTTGGAACGTAGGAATGGTGTGTCTCAATAGAGCTTTTATCTCGTCCTTCTAGTGATTTGACAATACTACCATAATCTTAGATTTTTTGGTACAGGTCCCGTGAGGATTTTCGTTATTCACATTCAGATCTTCACATCATCGGTCTCCTTCACCAATTATCTATTACTATAGCTGATCTTTAAACAGCCGTCGGCACTGTGTACAGCTATAAGGATATTGAAAGAACCCATGTCGTCACTTCCTCTTTCGAGGGACATGATTGGCAGCCTCCGTCCATCAAAGGTTTTTCGTCCCACCAAGGATGCATACATAACGTCGATAGACTACGATGACACAGGGCACTATGCCTTGACGTGTAATGATGACGAGACACTGCAGCTGTATGACTGCAAAACGGGAAAGTATGCACTCCATTATTTCTAGAAGTTGTGATGGAGTGGAGCAATTCGGCAACATGATAGGCCCTTATTTGAGTGAAGAGATGTTGATTGCTGATTTTACAGGCCCAATCGTTCTCCAGTTTACAGTAAAAAATATGGAGCATATCTTGCTCACTTCGCTCATAATACGACTGATTGCATATATGCATCTACAAAAGAAGATGGTAAGGCGACTAGAGAAAGATTTGATCGAACGATATGTGTTAGATGAGACTGACGATGCGCAGATACAATCCGTTACCTTTCCCTACACGACAACCATTATATTCGTTACTTCAAAGGTCATAAGCAGAAGGTCATAGATCTTCAAGTTTCACCTATTGATGATCAGTTCCTATCCTCCTCGCTCGATGGAACAGTCAGGCTATGGGATTTACGATCGGCAAATTGCCACGGCTTGTTAACAATACCTCAGCCCTCCACTACAGCCTTCGACCCGGCTGGTGTTGTTTTTGCAGTTGCTTGTGAGCTTACCTCTGAGATTTTGCTATATGATCTGAGGAATTACGATTCAGAGCCATTTGCAGTTTTTCAAGTGAATACTAGTTCAGCAAATACGCAATCGCAACAGCCGCCTCCTGCTCCTGCTTCTGGAAAGCAAAAATGGGCTAAGATAGAATTTTCAAATAATGGAAAATACCTTTTGTTATCGAACAAGACTGGCCTTCATTTTTGCTTGGACGCTTTCACAGGTGATATTCTTATGAAATGCACTGCGAAGGGATTAAATGATCTTGTTCCAACTGCAGCAGGTCGAGATGCAAGGGAGTTCATGACTTCCGGAGATACGTGTTTCTCACCTGATGGGAGATTTGTTCTATCTGGTAGTGATTCCATTTGATCAAGTGCTTTCTGAGATCACATTCTGACAAATATAGGTTCTCTTGATAAAAAAATATATATCTACGACACACAGGCACCACTCAGAGAAAATGGTTTGCAAAGACCCTTCTCGGTGCTGGACACTGGTAATTCGATACCATCTGTCCTTGCGTTCAATCCTAGATTGGCATTGCTAGCTTCTGCAGATAAGGAATTGGTAAGTTGAGTATTTTGAAATTCAAAATATAATTTGTTGACATCTTATTATAGACGTTTTGGCTACCAGATATATCAAAAGTGAAGTCTACAAAATAGAAATTATGTATGATAGTATGGAAGGGCTTTGTAAAGTTGAGTTTCGCGACAAATGTATTCGGTGATCACGAAAAGGCTCAAGCACTGTTTTACTAATATATGCTCCTACTGTGCAAGAACTGCTTAATCATCGCTATTTCCGTAATATTTCCCATAAATGATATGCAAAGCGCTTGGTAACTTTAATAGCAAAGTCATAGTACAAAAGTGAGGTTTAGATGAGCTCACTACCACAATTCGAACATATCAGTTTGGTATTCTTGTTGGCTGTCACTACTGCCCTAAAATGTATGCCTCTGCATTTTGCACAGCGCAGCTCCGTGTTGCTACTGTGAGCTGTATCCTCAAATTTTAAGTTCCCGTCGCTTGAAAGCACTTTTTGATTTCTTCCAAACCTCGGTGCTTTGGATGTCATATGTTGCTTGATATGAGAGGAAATCCGCTTTCGAGCACGGCCACGACGTCCATCGCTATCGTCACCACCAGCAGGCCCTTCTCTGTCCTCTAATTCGTGATCATCGCTGGAAATATAATCGACACTATAACTTCTGTTAGTAAATGTCATGCATAAGTTAAACATCAGATTGCCATCAAACCTCTGAGATAGTAAATCAGCATTGCTATGAGACTGATTGTACAGCTCCGCATCTGAATCTTCTCCATCTTCTGATGGCGAACTGCTGCTGTTGTAGAACCTATCATCAAAACTATCCAAATGCAATGTCTTCGCTATCGTCGACCGAGTGCTTGGTTTGTCCCTTGATCTCACTTTATGTTGCAGCGATGCCGATGGTGAAGGGGACTGATTCACAGATCTTCTCATTGCTATTGAGCTTGAGCTTATCGACGATGGTAGTAGAGACAAATGTGCTTCATTTGACCCTCCTTTTATTATATTTCCAGGAGATTGATGTATACGAGATTGTGACCAGGAACGACGAGGCTCGGACTCGTCGCTTCGTATACCACTAGCCTTTACAGTCCTCGTCTCTGGAGTAGTGAGAACGGAACTATGGCTAGGAGACCGTGTCCAAGTTAATTGCGAGGATGATGAAGGTCCAGCATCGTTGGGATGAAGTCTAGAGAGCCCGGGGATGGATGTGTTATCGAGACTTGAACCAGATCGCAGCGCTGCAAGTCGCTTCTTTGTGATAGATTTGCGTCGTTGTGAGTTGGCTCGAGAACTCGTTGCAGATGTGTCTAGCACTTTCTTAGCAAGCGAAGCTGTCTCGGCGATTTGTTTCCTCTTCTCGTAAGCACAGTCTTGTCTGAATATTTTGATATGCCCATTGTAGTCAGCAGTGACGATGATATTACCGTTAGGATGTGAAGTTTTCCGAGCAGACTTGGTCGCGCCAGAAGGCGTGAGATGATTAACGGACGCTTCGGACGAGTTTGTTGAGTTATATGTTTGAAGAGGCGATAAGTCTAAATCATCATACGCTCCGACCAACTGTACCGGCGGGGGTGAGCAAACATCATATATGGGATCTTGAGATGTCGCCAGTAACTCAATTGTTTTGAGGGGAGCAAATATGGACTCCGTTACGGTGGAAGAATGAGCTGTTAATCGTTATAATTAGTCTTCACAGGCAAGTTGGAATTAGATCGAAAATCATGAATATTACCTGGAAAGTATTCATAAGTATGCTTATCTTTTTTACTTTCTGTCCTGGTGGACGACATATGCCATATGTACACTTTGTTGTCTTCACTGCCACAAATCACGTAGCGTCCATCTTCCGAGCTTGATGAACGGATTTGACTATAAGAATTCTCATTACCCTTCAGTTTCGTTTCAAGCGACCTGTCACGCAAATTGTAAAGCCTTATGCGAGAGTCATTACTGGTAATCAATAGTCTACCATCGCTGGATACATTCTCAGGGGAAGTCTTCAAGATGTTAATGCCGGTGATCTTCGAGCCTTTTGAGTTCTTTCCTCGTGAGCTACGCACATGCATTCGCGCATGATAGTTCAACCCTTCTGTCTCGTAAAATAAGCATAAGCCAGTAAAACAGCCCGCTATTGCCATCTGTCCATCATCTGTAAAGGCGACTGATGTTATGAAGTCGGGAAGCTCATTAACGAACACTACCATCTTGTCCGGAATGCTCCATAATCTGAGCCGAAGATCCAATGAACCGGAGAGGAAGAACCTATCATCAGATGGATGAAATGCAATCGATGTCACAATATCACCATGCTGGAAGCAACATAGGCATTCGTTCCGTGAAATATGCCATAGCCTTACGGTTTTATCCATGGAAGATGAAAGTAGAAAATTGTTTTTACTCCAGCTCAGATCAAGGACGTCATCAGTGTGTCCAATAAACTCTTTAACGGGATTGGGTAGGAAAACCGGAGCATGCAATTTCCCGTGTCTAGAATGACGAGAATTCTCAGATTCAGACTCGTTGGCCATATTCGAATCTTCTTCTTCTCCTTCATAGGCTGCTCGGTCCTCAGATGAGCTCAGTACCACCCAGACACGCACCGTTCTATCTTGACCAGCAGCAGCGAGAAATTTACCATCCTTGCTGAATTTCAATGACCATATTGCTCCGGATTTGTGAGAAGGAAGATGGTTGGTTGACTCATGAGATGACAAATCGTCATTGCGTGAAATAGGGTCCTCATCACTTCGCCACGAAGACTTTGTGGTGAGTTCCTGTGCGAGGAAGAGCCTGTCGAAGTCTTTTGACTGCTTACCACGTGACCTCATCCGAATATATTTCGGAGGCTCCGGAAACTGTGGAACGTAGCCGATGGGCTGTGAGAATACATTTGCGTAGAAACCCTCGTCGCGCTTCTCTCCAGTAGAACTATCGGCTTCGTCATCGCTGTTGTGTGATGTGTCGTGATGACCTCTAAAGACTCTTGATAGCAATGACGGTCTTGCCTTCTTCTTGTCAGGATGCACAGAGACAGTCGGAGATTTATTGAAACTGACTTCTTGATCTTTATTGCCTTGAGAACCTAAAAAGTCATGACTTCCAGTTCTAGACGATGCGGAACTTGGCGAATTTCTGCCGCCTCTGATTCCAGGCCGGCCCGCGAAACTGCTAGTTCGGCTGTTAGGCACCGCCCGCAGCTCAGACAAACTGCTCGACATATCGCTAATCTTTTTTAGCACATCTTGCTCTGTGCCTGTCCGCTTGAGAATATGGCGCGTTAAAGGGTCGATACGAGAACTAAGATCAACATTTTGCGTGGACAAGCTATTCGTATAGTTGCTGCGGGAGGTGTTATCTCGAGCTGAAACAGAGACAGCAGAAAACGGCAGCGCTATATCTGAGTCGAAGCCTTCCGGTTGCTGAGCCGCTTGATCATCTCCCACTGCATTGGAATCTATATCATAAGAACCAGGCAGTCGAACTTACAAATCGGTCATGTTAACAACGATAACTTCTTTAACTTGTGCTGGACACTAACATACCAGAACCCCTATCCGAAGAGCCTGCATATGAGGCATCTCGTATAGTAGCTTGGCCCTCTCCTAGTACTTCACATCGCTCATCATTTCCACTACTAAGGAACGATGTCCAACGGACTGATGGAAAGCTGATTGACGGAACGACGGAGGTTAAATTGCCCCAGATACCCATTAAGTCAACAGAAAGTTCACAAGCCGCCGAAGATATGTAGCTAGTTTTTCTCAAGTATTTTTATGCTATACCTATACCCATAAATATACTTCTTCTTTGGAAGATATATGAACCTGGAAATAGTGGCAAGATATATATGAATTTAGCGCTGTCGAAAGTTTTACGTATGGACAGTTGATCCCGGATCGATGATCATTTTCACACCATGACATCGTACGCTGTTGACAGCTGATTTCCTACTTACTCCGACTCTTGACACCATTAAAAATTAAGCTTACTTTTTTAATTTATGAGATAATCGTCAAGTTTACCATATGACTTCATGTAAATAGTAGATGATTTTCCTGAATATATACACAAATTACATTAGAAAATTATTTAGATTTAAGGGAGTGAGACGAACACTGTATTTCAATATTCTAGTTCTCAATAAATATTTACTGCAGGGAAGGCTATAGTTGGAAAAAACCGACAGTTGCTACATTACGAATGTTAATATGAATGCTATTAGTGATTGCTGCAGATT
Organism: Babjevia anomala; assembly: GCA_030580435.1. Taxonomy (NCBI): domain Eukaryota; kingdom Fungi; phylum Ascomycota; class Lipomycetes; order Lipomycetales; family Lipomycetaceae; genus Babjevia; species Babjevia anomala. The sequence goes on along the minus strand of JAKTSW010000019.1, from coordinate 56,826 downwards.
TACATAAATATGTACAGAATCAAAAACTCCGAGCTCAATTACACAGATGCACTCAGATTTCTAGCTCTATCTTTGGCGATATCGCACATAGCCTGATGTAACTTGATTAGTTTGATCATGGACTGCTAATCTGTAAATCAAATAGACTCTCTTACCTCAACGGCCTCAACTTTCTCCATATCGTAGTCGCCTCGCTGTATTCGCTGCTGCATATTCTCAATTATCGCCTCGCTGCTGCGGCCATTTACAAAAGCTATGTATCTAAGTCCAGGGAAGGTCTCCTCGTATCGTCTGTTCAAAACACCCAACTGCGCAGAAGTTCCTTTCAGACTCTCCTGCTCTTTCTGTGAGTGAGCGCTATCAATTTTAGGAGCGCCCAACCTGGGATGAGCAGCTAAGATGACCAACAAAGTTTCCATATCGCCCTTGCTTGTCTCCGATTTTTCAACCAAATCCAGTAGTTTGGCGCGAGTCTCACTGATCAGTGCACCATAAGAATTCGACCTGTCAAACAGAGGAATTACTAGATCTTGAAGAACTGGAGAAGGTTCAAATAAGTGAGTTAGCACCTCTCTTGACTCAATGTCTGTCAACGAGGGGAATATCGAGGGAGGTGGAAGTTCGTAAGTTGCCATTGCGTCTGTATCCAAATTCTTAATTGATTCTCAGCAATCAGTTGATATTGTAGACTTGAAAACAGTATAGATTAAAAATTTCAACGATTTACTGGTTATCCTATGGGAGCTTCCTCGTTATTATATCTTGGAAGAACGCATCTGGTTGATAAAGCTCTTTCTAGAAGTGGCATAGATATATTTCCGTGCTGTGATGACATCAAAGGGTTACGCTACTTCACTATTAGAACTGGCGGTATCTGCTGCTTACAACAAAACTTCTCGCGCATTTCGAGAAATCCTCAACTAATCTGACGTCCTCGTCGTTTTGGAACACTAACTCTATTACATTTCCTTTGCTCCAGTATATGATCTACGCGTTAGAATAAGGTAATTCTAGGAAATTAATAGTTCATAATATTTGTGAGCCGTCTCTGGTGCGAAATTTATCAAGGATGGCTTCTTTTTCCTCTATTCCTCATCAGGTACAACCTCATACCCGCCGTCTTTCTTCCGAAGAATTGGAGCGGGCTATAGACCGTACCATTCAACCTATTCCGCCTGCTGAAGAGCTTGACGAGAAGAAATACTTCGAGAATACGCATCCTCCTGAGTACTTGGAGGAAATAACGAGGCAAGCGGAAGAGTTCGTCCGGTGTCATGCTAGCGGTCGTGTTGCGTTGGTCACTGTAAGTCGTAGCATTAACAACGCAACGTGACTATCTACGAGAATATGTTAACATGACGTTTAGTCTGGAGGAACTACTGTCCCATTAGAAAATCAAACAGTGAGATTTTTGGATAACTTCTCTGCAGGCACTCGCGGAGCTACTTCAGCAGAATACTTTTTGGAGCAAGGTTATGCAGTGATATTTCTCCACAGACAGTTTAGTCTACTTCCTTACTCCCGTCATTACTCGCATTCGACAAATTGTTTCCTAGACTACATGGAAGAAAAGGATGGCTCGGTAGTTGGTACGCCCTCTTTTCGTCGTGACCTCTTTGATCTATGAGTTATCGCTGACCGTTTAAAAAGTGGATCCGAAATATCAGTCGGAAATGCTCTCTGTTTTAAGAAAGTACCATGAAGCCAAGAATAAAAACCTTCTCCTACTACTCCCTTTCACCACAGTCAACCAGTATCTTCATACCTTGCGAGCCCTCAGTGTCACGCTGCAAGTGATGAGCTCTCGGGCTCTGTTCTATCTCGCGGCGGCTGTTTCGGATTTTTTTGTCCCGCCCAGTAGAATTCCTGAACACAAGATACAATCGATAGTTGGCGGGAATAAACTGGTGATGAACCTGGATCCAGTTCCGAAGTTTCTACACCGATTGGTGGAAAATTGGGCACCTACTGCAATGATCATCTCTTTCAAACTTGAAACTGACTCATCAATTCTCGTCTCGAAGGCAAAGCAGGCACTGGAAAGATACTCTCATCAGTTGGTTATTGGAAATCTGCTACAGACTAGGAAGGAAGAGGTCGTATTTGTCTCGTTAAAGAAACCACAACAGGTGTGGATTAGATTGTCAAAGAAGGAGGTGGAAGAAAACGTAGAAATAGAAAGTCTCATCGTGCCCAAAATTATAGAGTTACATACAGCATGGATGAGGTCAGTTGAAGCAAAATAACGCTGTCTATTCGTTTTGGAAAGTCACATATATATTCCTGTTGTCGTCTATAGCAAGCTTGCTAATGAGATAATCATGTTGCATCATATACATCTTGGAAAAAAAGTCACAAAAATATATGCTAAAACCATGTACAGGCCAATATTGCGAATAAGGACAGAGAATCTAACATTTGAGAGTGCCGTGTAATGAATTCTCAAAAAAATCTCCAATAAAATCTCTTTAACACTTACACCTACACAGGTGCCGAAACTGTCGCTAGAATGTCATCAAGCACAAGGTCCGTATCCCATTGTTGGAGAAATGCTTGAACCGCCTCGGGATCACTTCCCCACAAAACACTTCTATCGTCATTAGGCTTTTCGGCAACAGAGATTCTATGACCATATATTTTACGAGCTGCAACCGCAACTATCGACGGATTTGCGAAGGAGAAGCCATTCAATAAGCATAGGCATCGGATAAGTTGTTCGAAGTCACGAGTCGCCCGCGATGATATTCCACCAACGACAACCCTGTGCATGCGTAGGAACACCGTTATGTCGTGCATATATTGTTGTATATCTGTGCTTATGAAAATCGTTTCTAAAAGCTTCGATAACATTTCAACGTCCTGTTTATTGTGTCAACTTTTGCAATGATACCAAAACCAGCAACCAGCAACCAGCAACCAGCAACCATACCTTGACAGGGAATAGAGCGTCACCAGATAAATTAGATAAATTGCTTGGTGTTTTCAAACTAGAGGCCAAATTGTCTGAAAGTAACGGTTCATAATGATGACTTATAAAGAAGTGATCAAGCTAAGAAATATGAGCAGTCTGTATTCTATAATAACATTGTTTAGTCTTACCAGATAAGGAAATAGATTCAACCTCATATCTTCCTTCACCATCAGAGGAATAACTAAGAAATGTGCAGGACAAATGAATTTTCCCTTTGGAGTAGTTATAGGTTTGGCTCGCAACATCTATTCGCATGTCAATATCATAATTTTTTTGGAAGAAAAGTATTGCGGCATTACCTCCAGTATTAAAGCTTGAATAGAATCATTGCCACGATCCAAGTTTCGAATAACTAGTATATGTGGTAAATAGTTCTCCCCAGACTGCTTTATTTCGTCAGATTCTAAAGTCTGATCGCTGTCGAATGCTAAATTTTCCCGCTTCAAGTTTGAACAGTTCTGAAATGTAAGCAGCCGATCTTAGGACCTGACGTGTCAAATAATACATACGGCAGGAAAATTGTCAGCATATTGTAAGGCATAATCGGTAGATCGGCGTATGTCGGACCAAATACTCTCCAGAAACGCCTGCGTTGTTGTCTCAGCAGTACAAAGTACAGATGCAGTTGTAAATCCGAATATCTTCGATCCAATCTGCAGTAGAGTTAGTGTTTATCGACCAGCAGATGAATGAGCAAACGAGCGTATTACCAGTGAAAGCATCTCGTCGGCATTATCTAAATCTGCCTCTTCGTTGACTGTTATTATAGCATGTTTCTGAGCAATCAAAGAAGCCAGTACGGCCACAAAGAAATCTGTATCAAATTCCACTCCCGAAGCTTTATTCAGCGAAGATATTATCGTAACTAGGTCCATGTTTCTCCAACATTAAACGTTGACAACAGGCAAGTAGCGGATTAAACTGATTTACATAGAAATTAACAGTAATCTTGGCAGTCTTCCCATCTAAAAACACTTAAGTCGAGACATGATATCAGTGAAATTTTAAATTGTGAAATTGTGCTGTAACAGAGTCCGCAATCTGATGCGCGACTACAACTTGGGAGATTGACACGAATTGAACATCACTCAACCCTTCCAGTCACAAAGCCACGGGTCACAAATAATGAAAAACAAAACATCACTAATACCAAGGGAACATATCTCAAATCTAAACTGAAAGATAGACTCCAGGTCTCTCTTTTTCAGGTAGAGGTCTTTAAGTTGCTGAAATTGCATTTACTTGAGCGATAGAATCAGTTTAGCTTAAAATTTGTTGTGCAGTTAGATTACAAAAATGACAGGTTAGTTGATTTATTGACTCTGCAAGAACGATTTGCCAGAACTCCGTTATCAGAGATGCAAAGGCGAGGATCTCGAGCTGATCAGCGTTTTTATAGTGAAATCATTGGACGTATTCTTGTCTGAGCGTCGTTTGATTAAAACATCAAATCTTTCGGTTTTGAAGGATGTGACCTTGGGAATTGATGCCGACTATTTCTTTAATCAGATCATGTCGATTCCTGGGAAGAGAGAACCTTTGCTGTTGGCCATCGGAGGACTGCCTTTTTCTTTCAAGACGACACTAGAATCGTACCTTACAGTCTTCAAAAGTGCAGGTGTAACCCCCTTGTTCGTTTTTAAGGGCATAGATATCTTTAAAGACGAGAGATCAGATCTGTCGGTTTCGCGTGCGCAAAAGAGAGCGGCAGCCTGGGATGCGTATGATAAAGCCAGAGGGGAGCAGGCAGTCAATATCTTTAACGAGACAGGTAAAATTTTTGAATCTCTTGAGTATGATTCTCGAATGATGCAAAATGCTAATGATTCTTCATTTGCTTTATTAGATACCGCCAATGCCTCGGAACTCACGCGATTTGCCATGAAGATACTCAATGAGAACGAAATTGAGTTTATGGTCGCTCCGTACAACTCCTGGGCCCAACTGGTGTATCTCTTCAAACATTCAGATCGATATATAGACGCGATTTATGGCTCTCACGAAGTTTTATTGTATGACGTCGATCGTTTGATCACCTCTATAGATGTGAATACACTCAATTTCAATTGGATCAACAAACAATCCGTCCTTGCAGAACTAGGAAATATAAACAACGAGCAGTTCCTGGATCTCTGTATATTATGCGGACTAGATATCTGTGGTACATTTCCACTACTAGACCAAGGATTGCATGGAGGATCAATGGCTATCCGAATCTCTAGAGACTTGCTCAAGAATTATGTCAGTGGGTTTGGCGCTGTTGCAGCATATGCGGAGAACTCACTTGTCAAAAATGCAAATTATTTGGAGGTATTCAAACGTGCATATTGTGCTATTAAATATCATATCGTGTTCAGTAGTGACGGTCGCTCCATTCCTATATCCACTGACAATGTACCTAGTGATGTTCACGAGTTTATGACTCAACGTCTACCTGATGAGCTGTATTTTTATCTCTCAAAAGGAATTGTTGGACCTGAAATCTTGAATACTCTTACTTCGGGTGTTCTGTCTCAAAGCATATCTCTAGATGGTGGTGAAAGTTCTGAATATCACAGATTTTTAGAAGAGCTTGAAGGCATGCAAGCGCAAACGCTGGGATTACTGACGCAGCCTTTACACAGGTTCTATCAAGCAAAGCGAGTTGTGAGTACTCTTTGTTCAATTCAAAAACATTTCAATAAAATATGCTTACAGCTGTTGTTTAGTATGCTATTTATTGGTATGACAAGGAACGAAAATCAGAGATTCCTCACAGAGTAGCTAATTCTACGTATGAGTCCACATCCCATTGGAATGTGCACGAAAAACTTTTGGCCTCAAAGCTTTCAAAGGATTTAGTGACCGTATGTTTCGATTAAAACTGTTGAAAGATAGATGAAGCTAATTATATCAGGATACTATTGACATTAATTTTTGTATCTCTTCTCTTAAAGACCTATCATTTGCTGAAAAGACCATTACGCCAAAAAATAAAGAAGAGGTATGTCTGCATATATGCATGATTAAAGGCTGAATGCTAACTTGTAACTTGTACTCTAGCTATTGACAACTGTGAATGAAGTCACAGCAAATGCCTACTGGAGGATGCTGCAACTGCGATCATTTGTAACTGCCAAGCATGCGCTGACATCTTGGGGACTTGCTCTAGCAGCTGCACTAGCAGCTTCGCAGCCAGTAGACCAGTTTGCTGAGCCATTATTGATCGCCATGGAACTTATTCGGTCAAAGGTTTTGACCTCCAAACCTTACAATCCGCCTTATACTGGGCTACCAAATCATGGGTCCGAAGAAGAGCGCGGTTACATGCTACTGATATCGCGAGTAGCTTGCCTACTTTCAATAAAGCACAAGCCGATTGGATTCTCGGGTCCATTGGGACGAAATCTTCTAGCTTTCAACTCGTTCATAGTCAGATATAGTGAGAACGCTAGAATGATGATAGAGACAATTGTGTTCTCAATATTAGCCAATGGTGATGCCAATAGACTGGCACTCAATCATAGCTGGAGTAAGCTTGGGTCTGTGTAAGTTCATTCACCATACAGGTATTAGGCGAAAGTTAAGCAGACACTAATTCTTACTTGACAGGCTACCGTTTTCTGCTCCATCAAATACCGGTCTAGGTATCGCTATGAAAACATATCTGAATGAGTTATCCAGTAAAAAAGAACCTACAGACAGCTCGGAAAGACTGAAAATGAAGTCTGAATTAAAAAAGATGTTTGCTCATGCCATTGATGTGGTGTCTGATCTTGAGCGTGCCTTCAGACTTTGGGATGCCGTAAGTTATACGCTTGAATTTGCACAGAAGCCTACGTTTACTAATTTTCAGGTCGTCGAAGGAGTTAAAATTGCCCAAAAGGAGGGTGTTATGAGCTCTAGTGAAGCAAAAGTCTTCATCGACGCGAATATCTGGGTGCAGGAACGTCGATGAGCATTTATGCCGGTCATATCTACGCTATGCGAGCATATCTCCCAAACATCAAGCTCCAGTCTTTTTCACACATGCAATCTTCGTTGAACCAGGCGACGTGCGTGAGCATGTTCTTGTAATATAAAGCCTTGTAAACTATATGAGATTTTAGGTTTCGATTAGTATTAGTATTAGATCGGAATCTAATTGTATACATATGGCTTCTCGTGCCTGATACTATTTCCCTTGCTACCTGAAATTAATTTATTGTTGCATGATGGTTTTTATCACCTCTCAAGCAGACGATCAGTCTCTGTGAACAGGCAATGAAGCCTATCGATGGCAAACTTTTCCTGCTTAACTTGGACGGCACTACCACAGTAAGATTTGAGAATTAACATATGTGGTTTACCCGGATCATACCTTTATTTGTAGACGCTATTCTATCATAAACGTCGAGAAAGCCTCTTTAGCTTAGTTGGTAGAGCGCAGCACTTGTACGATTATGTGAAATGCTGAGGTCAGCGGTTCAACTCCGCTAGGAGGCAGTTCTTTTTTTTTTTTTAAAACTACATTCGTGAATTGAAATTTAACTTGTTGTTTTTAAATTTATTCGCCCTGTTTTAAAATTCTTTTTGTACTTTAAAAAATGCGATACATTTCCTGATTATTACGGTTACTGGACGAGGTCGGTTTCATCATAAAGTGACTGATTGACTTTCTTTATTGTCGCCGCTTATCGATTGTTCGGCATGTATGAAACATCAAAGTTAGGGGAGAGTGAGGCATAAATGTAATTATTCACGTTATTTGTGGCTAAAATCGTTATTTTTGTACGCGGCTTTATCATATGCTAGAAAGTACGATGGTGCCTTGAATTTGCTGTAACTTCGCTTTCACTTACGTTAACTCCTCAATCATTCTGTTACTAAGTCCATATTATACAGCCTTATAGGGCTTGAAAATCTTGACATAGACATTTTAGCTCTCTTTGTTGGAAAATAACCGAGTAGAGTTGGTTTCTATCCTTGGTTTCACGAAGGCCTTATGATATACTTTAAGGTACTATCAATATAGCGATAACGACGACCATATTGACCTGCCGTTGAACTCCCGCTTTATCTCTGTTTTTGTTCTTTTATACATATATATCATATTTCATCTTTCTACATATTCGATAGCTCGGTCGCAGTATGTATTTTTTAATTTTGGAGTTGTCATAATGTGACTCCGGCAGATACCGAATATCATTTTGATGCTGCTGAGTATTCTCTAACTTTTAACAGATCTTAATTCCGCAAATGGCTAATCCAACTCTGGAAGATGGGGTCAATCTACCTCTCTTGGTCGGGCTGGTGTCAACTTTTGGGAGTATAGTTGCGCTGACATTTTTCTTTGGCATACTATACTTTCTGTTTTACACTCGACAAGGGCGCATTCTGCTTCATCGAGGTCGTCCTGGAGAATATGACGACGAGCAATCTTTCCTCCGTGAGGAGGAGGAGGGACTGGAAAGCATGGATACGTTAGCACGTGCGTCTTATTTTCAGGCGAAAGGTAGGTTTTATTATGTCAATTTTGTCTAAACGGAAGAGTTTATCTAATTCGATGAATAAGCGTTCCAAGAGGCAAATCCTCCCGATAGCATACCTACTGATATTAGTCTATCTCAGTTTATGGCAATACAAGAAAAAGGTGTTTCAGCTTGGGAATTCGAGCCGGACTTTGAAAATGCGAACTGTTTTGTCGAGGCTCGGACGGAGATCGCATTCTACGATAGCGAGTGCTGTGTCCAGACTAATTTGCCAGTTCCAAAGGTAGGTCGACTTTATAACGACCAGATATTTGGATTTCATGGTAATATTTTCCATGTTGCTGATATCTTTTATAGCAGAATGACGTTTATTACTGGGAAGCTAAACTCTATGACAAGCCGGAGCAGACGCTGGTATCGATCGGCATGTGCACCAAACCTTACCCAACATTTCGAATGCCTGGATATCATAGATTTTCTGTCGCATATACTTCGCTAGGTGAACGACGAAATAATCAGCCTTTTGTTGGTCATCCGTACGGTCCGAAGTTGCAGCAAGGAGATGTTGTTGGAGTAGGTTTTAGGCCTCGCACAGGCACTGTGTTTTTTACTCGGAATGGCAAGAAGCTAGATGAAGCAGCGCATGCAATGAGATTCAACCTTTTCCCTACTATCGGTGCGAATGGGCCTTGCACTGTTCATGTAAATTTTGGACAAGCTGGATTTGTGTTCATCGAGGCTAATGTCAAAAAATGGGGACTGGCGCCTGTAACAGGAAGCTTGGCGCCGCCTCCACCTTATGGTTCTGTGCAAGGATCAATACTTCTGGAGATCGGTCGAGTGGCAGCTAGCGCTCGAGACGGCCTAGGTTCTCATATGAGTAGTCATGGCACCGGAAACTATAGGAATCAGAGATCGCCATTTCCTCCTATAGATAACGATGACCGAGGAGTGGGCGATCGAATTAGTCTCGGTCGCATCAGGAACACTAGCAGTAACACACTTCATAATCGAGATATGACAGAGGAAGGATCTCCATCGTCACAAATCCCTATATCGAACAAGCCGCCGAGTTATTCATCCGATAGCGAAGGTGGACCGCATGCTGAGACGGAACATTTATTGGGACGATCTCCTCCTCCTGCATTTGAGCATCATATTTAAAATTTGTCATTTTGGTTGTTCCGGGGTGGTTATAATTGAATCAGTGAGCAGTTTTTGAACATCTCCTTTCAGTTCTTTTGACTTTGTTTCTGGAGTGACAAACAATGAAATAGAAGTGTAGAAGAATCCTGGAAACAGTTTTACTTGTTGCTAATCCTTCGTCGGCGTCAACGTCTTTTCCAGGGCGTAATCTCTGCTTTAGTTTAGACAGAAACGCTTCGGAGACAAGATGAGATCACTTGCTTTCTTTCTCAGATTTTATCCAGGGAAAGCAAGTGTTTTTTGCTAATTTTCGCTTTCTCGTGTATTTGGTGGTGCTTCTGTTCATATTCTCCTCAAAAGATGCGTGCTTTGTTCTAACTATTTCATATATATTTTTATTTGTTCTGTTTTGCAATTCATGTAATTTGGTGGCGGCAATTACGATAAAAGAGGATGCTGCTTTCATTCATATTGAAAGGTAGCGCTGAGGAAGGATTAATAACTTTCGGGGGGGAGGAGAATTCAGCGAAGCGAAGGGACAAGGATTAGTTTGGGTTGGTGGAAGTTGCATAATTACATATAGGAAATTCGTTCAATTCTATACGAATTACTATAAGTACTTGTAGAGGTATAAACTAAAGGCGTTTGAATTTGAGGTTATGATTATGTAGTGGCTGATTTGATATATGATATGGTTCTCTCCTAGTTGTGTATCCTTCGTCTTTTTAGGAAGAATTCAAATCTTACTCTCCTCTTCCTATAATCTAATTATTCTTCAATCAGTTGGAAGCCGATCTCATTTGCCATGATACGACATCATTTTCACTTATTTGTTTATTTCTTGGATATTCTGGAACAATTGACCAATAGATAAATGTGAGATGTTCACTTGTAAGTAAACATATATACAATGCAGCTCGAAAAGGCGTCGTCTCGGCAAGAATTTAAAAAGATAAAGTAGCTTATCATAATTTCAAAAGTTGCGATCAGAAATAGTACTCTTCGCTTATCCATAACGCCAATCGACAGACCTTTCGATTAAATTCGTTGTATCCTCATCGCGTAAATTGCTGTTGCAAAGGCTACTCAACTGTGATTTCATCTTACTGCCATCAGACAAAACCTGCTAAATTTCAGGCTGCTTCTTGCGTGGAGTTGCCTCCAGCGGCTGCAACTACCTCCGCTTCGGTATAAGTATCGACGATTTCTGCCGTAGCAGTAGCAGCAAGAAGTCCTGCCATCGTTCCAATGCTGTTCATAATCCTGTTTACATCTTTAGCTCGAAACGTCTTGAAGCGGAAGCAAGCTCCGGAGATCGGGTCGAATGTTTTGACTGTGAGTGTTCCTTTCTTGGTCTTCTTATTGGTATTGTACGAGTAAGTAACTTTAGTCTAATAGTCGCATGCGACGAGCGGCACGAGCACGTTAGCCAGCATTCGCTTACATCATGTAAAAAAAATCAAGAATAATGGCACGAATTTCTGCAATGCAGTGCAAAGCAAGTTAATTTCAAAGCCGAAAGCGCACAGAAGAAAAAATACTAACAGTCGTAGGTCGCGCCTTCAGCAGGCGATTCGATTGCTCGATAAAAACAGGCGCTGACGAAACTACTGGCATGGCAGCTACAGTGGTGAAATTCTCGGTTTACGAATATATCTAGTTGTACAAGTATATATAAAGTTCGTACGTGCAAATAGGACGAGAAAAATCTGAATGTTTTTAGATGATGGTACCAGATGCGGTGTTGACTTTTACGTGGATTCAATATGCAAGCAGTATTCGTTGATGTGTTACATCAGCAATAACTTCAGAAAACCAACTCAACAGCAAAAAAGTATAAGAAGCTTTTTTTAACCAAATACCCAATTATTAAAATTTCTACTGTCCGGAATATAAATAAAATAACAGAAAACATGATACTTGGTCTTCGGCTTACATTCAATTGCTCTCTCACTCGGTCGAGAACTGACCCAGTTCTATCCTCGACCCACGCTAATCGTCCTTTCCGCCTTCCTTCAGTCTACGTGTATCTACTAGATCCGACTCGATATCGTCATCTTCAGACCATCGATCGTAGTCGTCGTCTGTAGCTGCAAACATTGTTTCTCCATTTTCGTTATCATAAGCCTGATCTTCCGATATAACCCTGTGATTATTTATGCCATTGCCTTGTTTTCCTATATCGATATCCTGCGATAGACCGTCCTCCACATCTGAGAAGTCATCGATATTTTCCGGAAAATGTACCGCAGGTTTCTGTGGAGCTGGCTGAGCATAGGCAGTAGTGTCAGGCTGCGGACTTGCAACAGAATCTACACCGGGACTGACATTAAAGCGTGCGGGAGTTACTGCACGAGACGAGAAATTGCTAAGTTGGTTCTCTTCGTCATCAAATGAACCAGCGAGAGACGCGATTTCGAAACCATCGTCGTCGTCCTGAGCAATTTCGTCGGACATTGCAAATCGACGGTTATTCCTTGTCGGACGCCACAGAAAGGCGATAATGGCAAAGTCAACGAAGTAGACAACGTTAAGCCATCCATCCAAAATAAACCATCGTGATTTCCAGTGTTTGGGAACAAAGTCAGGTGAGCTCCTATCCGCAAATATCAAGCTGTTGATAAAGAAAAAGCCAAATATGACAATAATGCTGAACAGAAGAAGGTACCATAGTCGACGATACATAAGAGCTTTTACACTCTGCTTGCGGGCTGTGAGGTCGCGTATCGTGGAAGTCAGTGTCGAAAGAATCCAAAGATAAAATGCAGTCATAGTCGATGCCAACGGTAGAATCGCCAATAATACAATGGGGCCTATACACATTAAGTTTTCAGACCATAAACCTTTCCGAACGAGTAGAATTATATCATACCAGCAGTATCCGGAGTCACCAAAAAGCTGGCGATGGCATAAACGACACCGAACACAAAATGTAATCCAGCAAGAATCCGGACTTTCAACATCATAGGTCCAAGGGTTGGTCTTTTTGCTTGTTAGACAGAACATCACATCAATCAAAGAATTTATCAATACATACTTGACTACACCATATCCCATGCATACAATAAGCAGGAGAAAAAAGGAGAAAGCGTTTCTAAAAGCGTTGAGAACGGCGATGAAAACCATGTAGAACCTCGAAAACAACGTGTGGCCTTCAAAATTGACATAGTCGTAATATCCTGTGGCGGGAAATAAGAACGAAAACATTCAAATAGAAATTAATGTATAAAGACTTACCCCAGACTATAAGCATTTCAACTGCAAGAAACCCAGCACAAGCGGTAATGTAGTTTTGAACAGCCACTAGCTCAGAATTATTTAGCACCAAGGACAGGAACAAAAGCATTAAAGGAATGCGAGAAAGAAGCCATACATATATCACTTCTATACTGTACATATAGGAACATCCAGAAACACAGCATCACAAGGTAAGCAATTGCAAGCCCACCGTAGAAAGGAAGCTTTGCAATCTGAGAAGCCGGGAGTTCTCCAAACGCATTCTGAAAGGTGACAACACCAATGTACTGTGAATCGGTCATTGAATATGTACCAACACAGTAGAAGCCCGATCTCTGAATCGCATATGTCTTTTTGTTTGGATCGTCTAAGGAAACTACCGATGTATATACGCTTGCCACTGTCCCATTTCGAGATCCTTTCAGAAGAAACTCGCCGTAATGATCTTGGTCACAAAAGTCCATATCTATTGCGATCTCGTCGCAAATATATCGCGGCTAATTACGCAAGACACAAAAATCAGCCGTAGGTCCGTTAAAACAGAAAATATTTCTTCGACTGTGTTACCATTTCTTCACCAGCAGCTGTTATGCCGATAAGGTCCACGTCAGCCCATTCAAAAATCACCAGGCTGACCGTGCTAGTATCGTTCACCACTTCGTCAAAGACCACTGCCATAAGATTCTTTTAGTAATAAAATCTACTGCATTCGCCCTAATAAAATTAACGTACCATTTATAAAAGGATCTCTATTTCCACCCCAGTCCTTCCTGCCAAACATTCCACTGCATTGCTGTCTAGTCGCCTGAGTGTTCGACTGTAATATTAGCCTGGCGGCACAACCACATATTCATTAGGCTTATCGAGCAATGACTTACCAATTGAGCCTTATTGGCAGTAACACTTCCTATGAGGAGGAAATGCAGTAGAAATGCAAGCCAAAAAGTGTGTATGCGATGCCTGAAGATTGTTGTAGACATTGTGTCTAATTTGATAGTCTTTAACTTGATCTTTTTTGATATTGAATATTCGAAAAGTGAGCAAGACACGTCTACGGCCGTCCTCGATCAAACCGAAATAAAATTGGCGTTACAATTAGAGAGCAAGATGAGATGAGTTGAAAGAGGCCAAATCAATCTGCTATTGTTAATTGCGAAGTGTAGCCCGGTAGTCGAAGCACTGTGTTGATCTTGACCAATTCTCAGTGAGTCCAGAATTCAACGCGATAAGCAATGACTTAATGCTCTCTCTTCCGCACGATCCGAAGTAGCGAGCTAGAGGTGGATGGATGAATAGTGTTTATCAGCAGAGAGTTAAGGGTCACTTCACAATCAAATTTCGCCGCTATAACGTGAAAAAAGGTAACGTCAGTGTTCGCACCTGTCAAGTAGCGCATTTTCTCGCTCTCCCAAGAGCAAGCTTGACCTGCGATTTCCTTAAGGATCTATGTACAATAACTGTTCTATAGAACAGCATATGTTGCGAACCACATGTCCAAATGAGAGAGGCCTATCTTTGATCCAGAATTGACACAAAATCTTTAAATTCAACGATACAGAGCACATACAGATACCGGTTGGTCCAGAGATCGCAATGCCGTTTAATCTCTCTGCGACGTTAAATGCATCTCGTCTGTTCCTGCGGCCTTCTCTATGTCTGCCTCATTATCAGATTGAACGATTCGACCAATTGCCTATTCCGTTGAATAGTGAGACTCTCCGAGCGATCAGATCACCATATCTTCTAAAGCTTCAGAGGGAGGGCAAAGTCCCAGAGGCTGCGAAGTTGGATATTCGCGCTATCGTTCTTGACAAGGACAATTGTTTTGCAGAACCAGAAGGGAAAGAGGTCTGGCATGAATATAAGGTCTGCATAAAATTTTAACGCCATGTTGATTATAAGTAGTGTCTGGTCTGACTTATTACAGTCCAAATGGGAAGAATTGAGACAGCATTATCCAGGCGACAAGCTTCTGATTGTAAGCAATTCTGCCGGAACAGAAGATGATAAGGATTACGCTCAGGCGTTGCAGCTTGAACGTGAGACTGGTGTGAAAGTCCTTCGACATTCTACAAAGGTAGGTCTGATATTTGCTTACATTGAGTGACTGGAGCAGAGTACCGAAGATGATATCATGTAGAAGCCCGGCTGTCATGCAGAAATCATGGATTTCTTCGTTATGTCCTCCTCGGCGGGTGTTGATAGTCCGAGCCAGGTGGCAATAATAGGTGACAGACTGATGACTGATGTCGTGATGGCTAATATGATGGGATCTCTTGGAATATGGGTTGCTTTAGGGGTGAAGCCTATGGCTACCCCGGTAAGTACTTCTTGCCAAGTTACAAAATCAATTTTCACAGCTAATATTTCAAGCCGATTTTGTTCGAGAAGTGGCTTTACAAAAGACTTATGACTTGAGCTGAGATGTAAGTGCTGGTATACTTTAATGTTATTATCTCCAACATCAACGACATTTGGACAATATGCTTAGAAGCTCTAGAATCGAATATAAAACGAATTTGCACTAATGACGAGTGAAATAGAATGATAGACGGACAAACATTTCAGGCATTCTTATCATCACTTAATAATGTTTAATTAACAATATGTAGATATAATGAAATGTGTTGGATACGCATGTATCTATTTAAGAGATATAACATCACAACTCCAAAAGCGAATTATAACAAATAAATGACATAAGGAGAAGGAAAAAAATAGACGTAGAAGAAAAATACAGACATATAAGTTATTAGCAGTGAACTAAAATAAACAAATTCACATAATATGTTTATAAATATATAGTAACCAAACGGAAAAAGGCCCTCCATTCCAAAACCCAGAAATATTATTTTAAAGGCGCAAATAGAAAATACGCAGGTATACACAGATAATCTTCTTTATCTACGAGAACAAGAAGTTCATAAAAACAAAAAATAGTAAGATAGATGCTTTTTCAATATATGGAACAGCATGATAGACGATGGACACGAACTAAAGTAAATTGAGCAGAACCTACTAAATCACTGCAAAGAGAAAGTATTTGCATGGTTCATAGACAGATCTGACATATCGGAAGGGATTTTGTGGATGGAACCTTGCCTTGAACCATGCGATGCAGGAGCCATTCCAGCCTGATTCATGATCATCGGAGTGGCAACGCTGGAGGAAAGTGACGGATGAGATGGCGATACCGGTGAGATAGCAGAAAGAGGAGAAGGCATGGAGGCCGAAGACGTATCAGGGAGCGACAAATAGGGAGATGCCACAGTCGTGGGACTAAGAATCATTCCCATGCTATTCATGGACACCGGACCTGAAACAGCGGGATTCTGCATCGAGGAAGTCATGACTTGATCGGACACTAAACTTTCATCGATCCACATGCTCGACGCAGGTACAGATCCATTAGGATGAAATGGATTCATATTAAGCATCTCACCGGTGAGAGCTCCGACAGTCGGAGTCATAAGAGGATTTGGCGAATGCAAGTCGACAAGATTTGTAGGATCTATGATAGAAGTTGCACCCATGGGATAGTTGAAATAACTTGCTTGCATCGTGTTCAACCGCAACTGGCCGGTGTCTGCAGAGAGCGACGACGCCATACCAGTTGCATCCAGCACCATTCCACCATCGGCTAGGTGAGTAGACGAAAGTGAGGAGGGATTGTGTGGTGTAAACAGAGGTGCGCTTGGAGGGGCACCGTAGAAGGGATAAACTGGACCGGTGTGCTGTGGAGTAATATACGAAAAGTCGATTGCTGCCGGGACAGAACGGCTTCGCGTTCGCTTGTGAGATAGATGAGCGGGCGTGAAACTCATTGGATGAGGTGCTACTTGGCTTAGTCCAGCTGCTGCAATGTTAGCTTCGTGGGTGAACTGAATCGAAGCGTCGACCATCGACGCGTCAGGCGAACTCAAGACGACTGGCGACACCGGAGTAGAAAAAGGCATAGAAGCCATAGACCCAATGGATCCCATAGAAGTGAGAGAAAGATTTGCCGGCGCCTGCATAGCAAGGGAGTCAACCGACTGTGAGGCATCGTTTACTGTCTTTTGATTAAGCAATTGAGCAAGCTGCTGTTCGAGAAGCTTTGTAGGTCCTGTGAGGCGGTGCTCAAGAACGAATGAGGCCTGGTGGTCTTCGGTGAAATCTTGGCTGGCGAACCATCCACCATTTGAGTTTGGAGATTCGATAAAAAACAAAGGAGGCGCAGAGAGCGAAACAACAATGTCAGCTGTATCTGTGAATGAAGCACCGTTTTGGTGTAGGTCAAGATTCCGATCAGGCTGGGAGCAGGCAAAATGAGGTTCTAGATATATTTGTTTGATCAACGAGAAAGGATACTCAATCTTGAAGCCGATGGACTCGTTATTTATGTAGTATGTAAATCGAGACTGGGAAGGTGAATAGAAGACGACAAGGTCCATTGTGTTGCATCCTACACGACGCCAGGAGCCTATTGTCAGGGATTCGCAGGCAAGACGGTTTATCACTACAGCTGACGTTAGTTGCGGCGGTCCCTTTCTGAAAGAAAACATGAATATACCTGTCTTTCCAGCGGAGATAGGGTCTAATGGCATCGTCATGATCGATTCCGCCGATTTCATGAACCTAGGATCATTCATGCTGCCGAAGCTGGCAGAACGAGCAAGAGGCAGCCGGCCGTTAGACTGCACTGCCAAGTACTGCCTCATAGAGTCCGGTATCGAGTCGCATTCATCTCCATTTTCGATAGACTTCTTGGCCAGGAGTTTTATTTTTGCACGTCTGGCGAGTTTTAGAGCGGTCAACCTCAGTAGATACCAAAACAACATACCTATTTTGAAACCATATTTGAACAGATCGTTCCGTCATATTTATCTGGTCTGCCACTCTTTCTCTGGTTTTTGAATTCGGAGCCGGATTGACCTGGAACTCCGCTTCCAAGATAGACAACTGCTCGAAGGTAGCTCTCTGACGTTTGTTATTTTTCTGTTGCTGCGTGAGCGTACTTTTCCGCGATGCACGCCTGGCTGCAGACGGGCCGGAAGTGTTTGTGACATACGTCGGAGACGGCGGCGAGGACGAGCCGCTAGACATATCGTCTAAACATTGTTAGCGTAGGCCAAGCCAGTACAGAACTAGTAAATTTCCATCCTACCTGATGGGACCGGCGACTGGTCGTCTGCGATATCTTCCATGACTTAAGAGACAAAATAAAATAAAAAGAAAGTGGGCACGTCGTGCTGAAGGAAAGACAAGATTCAGCGAAAGGAAAGAATGCAGTTGGAGCTGAACAAACGAAAAAGAATTGACAACTAAACAGTCAAGCTAAACATAGACAGACAGGATTATCCGGCAGGGCTGAATCAGAACTAATCTGACAATCGATTCGATCTGCGGTATACCGGACGAATTAAAAATTCAGTAAAGAAGCGACTAGGATATCTGAATGTTTATCGAACAAGAGCTGACCAACTCAGAACAACTCAAAACAGCTCAAAAAACTCAAAAAACTCAAAACAACTTGACAATTGATCAAACGGCCAGACGGCTTCGCGTTGAGGGTCTGCTTTGCGAAAAAACTGCCAGGAACGACTGAAAAGCACAACTATTGAAAGGCTTAGTGTCAGAAAATCTAGAGAACTCGGTCAAATCAAGTGCTGCAGATACCCATGGAACGACAAAACCGGCGATCGAAGGCCACAAAGAAACATCAATCAATCAAGAGGCAAGCCGAGAAGGAATAACGAGTGGCAATCAAGCTGAGAATCAATAAAAGAATAAAGAAGAGCAATTGAACAAAGGAAAGAAAAGAAAAAACAAAAATAGAAAAGTTTGCGAAAGTATAGAGATAGCAAAAAAGATAGCGTTCCAGATGATGGTGTGGTTAAGAAAGCGGTAGTAATCCTGGCGTGTGCGAGCGTACACGAACAAGCAAGGCATAGATACTTTTCTATGCTGTCTTTCCCAGCGGAAAATGCTGGATTTTGGCGTGTGTTCCTGCTGCCAAAGGAATGGAGTTTCACTGTGTCCACACTGTCATTCAGATGGGCGGTCCTATTCGGGACTGGCAAGAGAAGCTACCAGGAACAGGATGCACGTAAACGTAGTTCCGGGTAATGGGGACACAACATCGCGCTAGTCCGGATAAGATGCGTACGTTGAGGGTTCCGAAAAATAGCAGCGCTTAGAACCGCTTAGCGGGTCTAGCGCGCCGTAGTTCGACTTAGCGTCGCCGATAATAGCCTAGCCCAATTGAACACTGAGACATTATCTGTTTATGAATCTACGCTAGCCAGAACAGGAATTTAGAGTCTCACAACAAGGTTTCAGCCTGTTTAGGAAACCTGGCTCTTTGCGGGTTACACGAGCACACACGTCCTACAGAAATTCCAACAACACCATCGTGAGAATGGAGGGGCTCTTACCAGTTCGCAGGTCCGACTATCCGACTAGGTCATAGAGAGCAGATCGAGAAGCAGTTGCTTCAAGATAGCGGCGGCCGACGTGTTCAGCGCCGCGGCTCAAGGGAAGAAGGCTCGGGATAAGCAGCGTGGAATGGGTGAGATTGCCCGATACGGCGACGAGTCGAGCGAAGCCTGGTCCGGACAGAAGCTGCCTGGCTTTCTTAGATGTCCAAACCCAATTACCCGGAAACACTTGTGCAGGGTAACAAACATCACATCGCATCTGCCCGAGGGACTGAGTTTTGGAATATACGTCGCCCGCTCGAGTGAACTAGCGTTATGGCGAGCGAGCAGATCACAACTGCTGGCGGTTACTCCCTCAATGCCCACGGCGTGCACGTTATCGATACCGCAGCTTCGTGGGCTACAGTGTTAGTGTGGAGAAGCACTTTCGCCGGGCAGCAGAAACGGGCTGGCGTCGAATAGCTGGCTGATAATGCATATACATATCTCGAATGCAGGTGAAGCGGCAATCGGCATCTCAACCAGACTTGCACTTCACCAGGCATTGCCATGGGATTCGCCTATTGTCAATCGTATCTGTCGGCATCTGTCAGCGCAGCGCATCCGCCTGCTGCAGCTCGGCCAAAATTGGTTACAAATACCGGAGTCCGGCTGGTTCGACTGCTGGAAAACGCTGCGATTCTACGGCAGCGCACGCGAGAGGTATCACGTGACTCGATGCAGACACCGGGCAAGGTTCTTTGCTAGGTAGGTCTGTTTCCTTCTACGTCAGGAGACGCATTTTGGATGCAAGTCTAGACACAAGTACCGGTCCTGGCGGCGTCGATACGGCGATGGTAGAATCGAATAGCGATCGACAAAACTTTGGCGCGGCGGTACCGACATATACTGGAGCGGCATGTTCTGCGCCGAGAAGAATCTTGTAGAGACTTCTAAACTTTTCAGTGCGGCAAAGCCCCGGATACTGAGTTACCAGATCGATGTCGGAGACCATTGCCAGCAGTTGAGCCGTTGGCTAGTTGGCCAAACCGTGATCGTAGTAATTCGTCTACCACGTGCGCCCCTGACTAGGATGGTCTTCATTCTCCATATCGTAACCAGCATTGCCCTACTATACGTTCACTTTGGATCCAGCCCGCACGGTGCTCTGCGAGATACATTAACTGAAAGAACCAAGCCATGGCGTTAGCTCGTGAATTTTTGCGAGCTAACGAGTGTGCTAGTACCAATTGTAAAAATAAACAAACTCCGACCGGCAGTTCATAATCCAGTGACCTCTGCACTGACTGGCCATCAGCAAACGTTATGTCTTAGAGAACGATGCAAAGCTGCGAATGTGGAATGGATTTGAGACTGTAGATTCCAAATCAAAAGCTAGAGGCCGAGGATCCAATTAGGATCCAATTGGGACTCTAGAATCGGCATACCAGATATTTCTCAGTTAGTTTAGCTGGCTTACTCCGCTGCTCGGCTGCTCGACCGCTTCTACTAAAAATCGTCAGATTTTACCAGGACATTTCAGCACAGCAATGCTTGCCATCAGATCTGCAATAGGTTTAGCTATCCCTGACAAGCTAGCTAACCGAACAGGACTAGCTGCAGCTGTCTACCCTGAATAGCCGAGAAATGGTGGGTATCACCGGTATGGATGCGGTGCACTCTAATTTCGGAGTTTGAGCCAAACTTCTTATTCCAGATAAATTCAAGCTGCAAATAGGTATTATATACAAATATAGAAAACAAAAATACAAGATTCGACGCAATATTGCAAGCCCAAATAGATAACGTTCGTACCATTCTATATCCAACTAAATAACATAATCCAAAATCATAGCTGATTAATTAAGCCCAGTCTATAGGCCATCAATCAGATCTCGCACAGGCTTCCTGTTGCCTGTGCCGTCGAAACTGAACCTTACCTTCCCACTCTGGCTCAAGGGGGTTGGCTTCCACGCTTGTCGATGTGAGCGGACTGCCAAGCTCTCGTCCGTATACAGAGATCGGCCCAGGATACGTGCTTTCGTGGTCTTCCAGATCCAACATTGCACGGTTATCGAAATACCTTTTATCATCATGTCTGCCGTTGTAATCATACGCCGTTTTGATATCTCTGGTGTGATTCATATGACTGCGCTGATCGAATGGACCTGCCTCACGCTTCCACAGCATCTCACTGATCGCCTGCTCGTTTTGCGTCTCCAGCGCCAGCTGTCGCTGGCGCTCTTCTCGCTGTCGTACGCGGCGCTGGTCGCCTTCCCATCCCTGATGCAGCTCAAGCTCTGCCTCGAGCTCAAGCCGTGCCCTCAGAGTCTCATCCTTTTCGATCTCTTGGAACATTTCTGTATCGGTAGGGAAAAATGCTGCTCGTAGACATGTCACCATTAGATCTAAAACCCATGCACAAGTGATCGCAAGCAGCATAGTCAGCCACCAGCTAGGATCCGTTCCAAAAGTTTGCACAAGCGTATCCTTAACTATGTATCGCGTGTAATTGAACGTGTAGATGGATGTCAAAAACAATGTCCATAAAAACCTGCCAAAAGTTAGACAACCAACAGAATTAAGATAACGAAAAACTCCTACCATCCAAAAAAAGAGACAAGCAGTGAGCCAAAATTGAGCATGCTCTTATTGTGAGTCTCAGAGAAATTCAGTTTCAGTGCAATGCTGGCGATAATCGCTGCGAAATTCATCGTGCCCATAGGATACAATCCATTGTCGATCACAGCGTCCAAGCCATACACATAAAACATCGTGTATGTCACAACAACAGCCTGCGAGCTCGCCATAGTCATCCACGCCAAGAAGATCTTAAAACTGAAATGTTGACCTTTCTGACTAGTCGAATACAACTCCGGCACAGCTATCAGCGTCTCAGGACTCAAATCCTTCAGAAAAATACCTAGACAGAGAACCGGCAAACTTGTGAATAGCGTGTTGTACATCGTCAACGATACAGACTCATACAAACTTGTACCAGAATACATGGTAAAACTCTGGAACATCGCCTGTGTCAGATAAAAGAAAAACTCTTTGTAAAACGTCGCAAGCATGTATTTTGCCAATCGTATATAGTTCCACCGCCCATGTACCAAAAGTAGCTTCACCAAAAACCTGAATTGTCCAATCGAATAATCTGAAGATCGTGCAGCTTGCAGGCCCTCCTTTCCAGCTATACCGATACCCACGTCGGCTGCCTGGATCATCGCAATATCATTCGCGCCATCCCCAATCGCAAGCGTTACTGCCGACTTGTCCTTCGACCGAATCGCCGTAACTAGAAGCGCTTTCTGACTCGGGCTCACGCGACAACAAATCACAGAGTCCGCCTTCACTCCAAGATCTACAAACAATGTCATCAAAGTCATATCAGACTCGATCTTCGAAAGCGTTCCTCCATCAACAACGACAACGCAATGTGCGACACTGCGGTCGTCAAGTTCAAGTATCGCCGACGTCAGCTTGCCAGCCAGATCAGTATCTTCTATACGCAAGATCACAACAGTCGAATAATCATGGATCAATTTGCAGGAATGGCCAACACTAACAGCTGTCTCTCTTTTATCACCAGTCAACATCCACACCTTTATTCCGGCTCGGCGTAACTTTTCAATTGACTCCGGAACACCATTTTGCAGCTTGTCTTCGATGGCTGTAGCACCACACAGATCGAGTCCTTGCTCAACCATCTCACCCGCCTGCTGAATCCTTTCTTGCCGCTTTTCAAGACTAGAAAGAGCTTCCTCGTACTTCTTCGACCACAAGTTGTACTCGTCTTCTCGCATAAATCTATATGCGTACACTAACGTCCGTAATCCCTCTGTCGCGAATTCGTCTATATGTGATATTGTTCGCTCTATGACTTTTGATTCATCCAGAACTAATGTATCATCAACCCACAAATCTAACATCGAATCTCCTGCTTGCTCAAGCGGAGCATGCAGCTCACCATAAGTAAGTGAGTGACGCGGAACAATTTCTATCGAACCCGCACGTGGTTCCAACACATCTGTGCCTGCTTCTCGAGCTCGCGCACGATTGAGGAAACTGTCTAGATTACCCAAACTTGCCTTGTGGTGAAGCATTGCACTCGGAAGATTAAGACTTGACCACTCACTCGACACTGAGCTCTTCGGTTGATGGCGAAAGACGTTGGTAGATGTACGATGCTCAAGGATACTCTGAGTGCCTTTTTGATCTATGCTAACACGAGGCGTGCTCAACGACATACGACCGGCGAAATTGAGACTCATATTGTCCCTCGCAGCAATCGCTCGCTCAGCCTCGATATTTTTGCGAATGGTTACTCGGCGCTGCACCTGTTCTTTGGCAGATTGTACCATAGTCGCCGATTTCAGTCGTTCCAAGATCACGTTGTCCGCGCCTTTGCAGATGAGCGCGATTCGACCATCCGGAAAACGCAAAATTACTGACATACGTTTACGTGCGGAAGAGAACTCGATGGTGTGAAGAACTTCGTAATTGTCGACCTGAGCTTCGTCGTTATAACCCAAGGGATAGGTTTTAATGGATATCAACTTCAACTTTCGATCGATGACAATATAACCAAGATCTTTTGCGGCATTCACTAGAGCAAGCTCGTCGGGCGATGCAGTCTGATACTTTATCTTCTGCGTATCGTCGTCGATTTCATCGTTACTAAGTGAATCACTTTCTTCATCAACTGCTTCTGACTCAATGCTAGACCGACTGGGACTATCGCGGTATTGACCACTTATCCGTCGTTTGCGTCGCTTCTGCTTGTCAATCTCGTCCTCGGAACTATCTGATTTCTCAGACATCTTTTCTGGAATACAAGTATGACACAGAGCAATAGACAATAGAAACATTCGTGCTCGTCTTGCAAACAGACTATGTGGTCGAAGTTGCAGGTATTTTATGAGTTTTAAGGTCGAACGGCACATTGTAGGCTTGCTAGTCGTACCTCGCTCAATATTATCAACTGCCGATCGCCCGCCACCTAAAAAAAATGAACTAGGTATACTAGCTGAGCTTTCGTGCATACTCATAGCCGACGAATTGATATCCATATTTTGGGTTTTCCTAAGCGCCTTTGGAACATATTTTGAATCACTGAAACTAGTGGATGTGCGTCTAGGATTGATAGTCGTTGGAACTGGAATCGTAGATACCCGTTTCTGTTTGTTGGCATGATTTCCACCAGCTTGTTGGCTTCTGAAGCTTGCAGCCATTGATGAATCGGACTTCCGCCTCGGGCCAAATTCTTTACGAACACAAATTTCTTCATCCTTCACCAACTCCTGCTTAATGTTTAGATCATGAAGCCACGCATGC
The DNA here is from genome assembly GCA_030580435.1 of Babjevia anomala. Taxonomy (NCBI): domain Eukaryota; kingdom Fungi; phylum Ascomycota; class Lipomycetes; order Lipomycetales; family Lipomycetaceae; genus Babjevia; species Babjevia anomala. The sequence goes on along the minus strand of JAKTSW010000019.1, from coordinate 32,287 downwards.
CCAGCCACAGTTAACTTTCGAAAGACCATTATATTATCTGTTAAAGTTCCAGTTTTGTCGGAAAAGACATAACTGACTTGACCCAACTCCTCATTGATGGAAGATGTATGCGCTTCACAAGGTGTATTTGTGCCTTCGAAGTACATATCAACATCCCAGGTGAGCATTATTCTTTGACTGATCTTCACGATTTCCATACTCACATATAGGGACAGAGGGATCAAGGTATTAAACATAATAACAAAACTGATGAATAACGGTACCAAACCAATTTTCTCTGACGTGAGATACCACGGCACTGTTTGATGCTCTTCGATCTTTTCGGCAACAGTACAGAATACCGATAAGAACACGACAAAACAAACCATGTAGATGATAATTCTGTTTACCTTTTTCTGTAAGCGTGGTGCCTTTACTCGCGCCTGTTGAAGTGCATTCCGACGAATCTTTGTCTCTTGGCCCGTATATATGACCATTCCGATAGCATTCCCTGTGTTTCTTAAAATACTACCCCTGTATGCCACATGGTCGTTTGATAAGGCGAATTTAACTGGCTCAGAACCATCCTTTTGGTCGACGATAATAACGTTTCCCTCAAAATTATACAAATCAAGGTTAGGATCTTCCGCTGTTACACTTACTTTGACGTCCATAAGAGGTTCGAAAGACATATTATCGCCACACAGTTCTGATAAAGCAGGTAACGGCACCTTACTTTTCAAATTAGTTTCTCCGTCCAGGGCTGCAGTTTCTACGTATGCCTGGTCACCCATTCCGTCAGCTTTCAATAGAAGTATGTCCGCAGGGATCCAGTCATTCTTTTTGAGTCTGATGACGTCACCAACTCTGATCTGATACCATGGCTTTTCAGCCCATTTAATGGCTTCAACATCACTATCTTCTTGCTCTGATGACGATGAGGCATACTTGGCATTCATGCTCGAAATTTCGGCGACATACGCAAGATTATTATTTTCGGATTTATCTTGACGATGTCTCTGCCAGTCATCAAAGCCTTCTCGTCCCATTGAAATAAAAGTGAAGATCATGAAAGTAATTATAGTGTTAAAAGTTCCAGTGGTAGAAAAGGAAGGAACCAGTTGAAATATTGATACTACCAGGAAATAGCTAATAATATTAGAGTTTGTCATTGATACATGAAGAGATTACAACCATCACTTTTTCTGAACTTACACATTCGCAAGCTTCGAAAACTGTGCAGCCAACAACAGTGGAAAAGCGTTGTATCTATTGTATATCGAGGAAACAATCACGTTCGTCGCATAGGGCGCGTCAGTACGCTCATCCGTCAACAGAGTGCCACCTGCCGTATGGAGTTCCAGAGGAATAACTCTACCACCTTTCGACGGAGGAATTTGATCAATCTGATAAATGAAATTTTTAATAGATCTGACATGGCTTTCAAATTTGCCTCTTAATCCGGATTTAAACAAACGGTTTTCCTTCCAAGAGGAGTACTGCTTGCTGGCCCTTGACATCGTGTCTCGAAAGTCACTAACGCCACTATCAAAGCCCACCCAAACTGATCTTTTCGAAGGGACAGGACGGCGTGCAGTTGATCTGCTTAAATCGTCACCAGAATCAGACGAGAAGTAATTGCTTGTACTTGATCCTATACCGATTGCGGGTTGCTGCTTTTTGTCGACATTATTTAAATTGGTGAGTGGTAACTTAGGAGTAAGGTTTTCAGTCATTTCAATTGGAGAAAACTGATGGTTCAGTCCCTTATTGATTATCTGCGTTCGCAGACTGTAACCTCTTTTGCGCGATTTGGACATTCCATCCTCTGGAGAACCTATCGACTGAGCTGAAGGTGAGATCGGAGCAGCTAGATTCGAGGCGAACTCAATTGACGTGGAAATCGTCGACGCATTGCCCGAGCTCAACTGCGATGCTCTGTTCTCGTCAGATCTGATTATCGGCCGACCACTCGACAGACTTGGTCGGACACTGTCTATTGAATATCTTCCAGCCTGATCATTTGGCTGTATCGGGTACTGCTGCAGAAACGACGGCTGATAATACATCTCCGTAGCTGATGATGGGCCGGGCTGATGACTTTGCCGCGAGGGCAAGGAAGTGCGTGCTGCTCTAAACGGGTCTGAACCTGCCACATGAGAACTCTGCTGGTTAAAATGTGCCAACTGTTCCTGCCCGGCAGACACAGTGTTGAGGCTGGTCACCACTTTGAGACGCATAGGCGCCCTACCAGTATGATTCCGCATCAAATTGCTGCCGGCTTCCGGAAAATTATCCAAAGTCAGGGCTGATCTGTCTACATCAGTGGGCGCCTGCGAACGATGCTCAGACAATGAGTCCCGCGCAACCAAAGGCTGTGGCCTCTGCGAACGATCGGAAGGCGATCCCTCGGAGGACATCTTTGGAGTCAAGCGGGCGGGATAGTAGCACAATTGCAAATTTACAGTAAATTGTGGTGGTGAAGAGTCAGGAAGCTCAGCAAAGTGTATTTGGACCTGCGTCGTTTTATGTTGCACCTTTAAACTTATTTTGAGTCTCCACACAACGCCAAAACTTACGCTAAACAACTAACTACCAAATTTCCGTAAATAGATCTATATCCAAAATTATTTCGCACACTATATTCGACCTCGACTTGGTCGAAACCCAATACGAAAATTCTAACATAGATCCGAAAAATTCACCAGTTTCATGAAATCTGGACCGCTGACAAATTTTTTTGCTGTCTAATGGCCACTACCGCGTCTCTATTTGCACTAATCCACGTTAAATGTTGGCCGGCTTGCCTGACCTCATTTTTATTTAAGAAGCAAGCGCCACTTCAAATTCGCGCGTGGCTTAGTAACACGAGTTTTAGCCTTTTTTTGGTCTATGCGTTTACGAATATTTACATAACCATCACAGCATGTGCCCCAAATCTCACAGAGCCGCATTACCATGAAAAATACAAAATATGCCGTATCTGTAGAATGTTGTGATACACGTCTATGCACACATTTTAATATGCATATATTCTACAAACGTCTATATGGCATTACGATTGTGCGTATTACTTATTTTAGACACATATGGCATAAAGGCTGCGCAAGATCCTCCTGTCAAATTTGCCGCCACCATTCGGATTCGGGTTAATTTGTGTTCTCTTGTGTAATTCGGATTTCTGTTTTGGCCTACTTTTGCCAGCCTCTTGATTTCTTCGCCATACTACTATTATCCATTAACCACCATTTTCGCAGTCGTCGCCATAACTTCTTGGTTGCTAAGCTTTGTTTCTTAATTTTCTTCTTATTTTTGCTCTATTGTTATTTCGTTTCTCTATATTTTCTCTTGTCCACTTGAGATTAGGTGCGATTGCGGAAATCCCCTGTTGTCACCCGCTCATTTTATCCCGATTAATAATCGACACCTGAACTGAACTCCTCTTTTTTCGCCATCACCAGTCTCTTACGGGCATCACCAGCAATCAGCTTTTTCTGTCCAACTACCTCAAGTTGTCGCAACACACTCTTCTAACAGCATCCTAGTTCATTCATCTTGTGTATATTCTACATGTAAGTTCTTGTAGTTAAGCATTCTGGGCTCGTGATGGTTTTTTCTTTGTTTTTTATTATCCGGCGGCATTCTTATCTTCGGAATGTGGCAGCGCAGATTTTTGAAAATTGTCATTCTTCGAAAACCAAAAATCAAAATATAATTTGCACAGTAAATTCTATAACGGAACTAAGAAAATAGTTTCTGTGGCTTGTTTGATTTTATTTGTGTTTTTTTCCTTGTGTTTTCGCTTCTAGCTGGACGTTTTACGTTTTACAGAGAGTTATGATCGAGTGCTTAGGTTGTTTTGTTTACACATATTTCAGAAAAGCTAACACATATATTTAGGAAATGCGGGATGTTAATTTCAACTCAGTTGTCAACAGTAAAGCTGCTGTGAATGTGACGTCCGGCCTCTACGATCGTCGCGCCCTTGATTGCACGTCCGACAAGCCGCTAATCAATTCCCTAAATCATTTGACATACCTTACATCTTCGTCCGCTAGAATACGAGAGTCGCTGACTCTGGATGGTGGAGTCGAGCGTCTCATATCTATTCTCAAAGACTGTAAAGGGTCTCATTCAAAGGATCCCTTAACCGCGTGGAAATGGACGCTGGCATTCCAATGTTTGGTCAGCATAGGTGTCCGCGGTACCGAGACTGTTCGAAGACGAGTGGTTGAAGCAGACATTGTACCTGTCATAGCTACTGTCCTGGACAACTTCTTGGAAGCGCTAGATAAGCTCCGTCTGTATCAAGATGCATTTGCTGAGCGAAACATGGGTCATGCAAGTTCTACTTCTAGCGTCGGAATCAGTTCATCTACTTCTCAGCCGTCTGCGTCAAACTCAACCCATCGCCACCACAGCCATAATCACTATGTTAGCGAGATTGGCCAGTCCACTCCGCTTGCGAATGCGAATGCGAATGCTGGCGCTTCTTCCGATGTGACTATCGATGTGTCAAGTTTGACAAACGAGGCAAGCTCGTCGAATAACTCTGAGAACTTAGCAAGCTCTCATAATATGCCATTGTTTCATTTTTCTGAGGAAGCTAACGAGAGAGCGCATTCAAGCACGGGGCTTTATCCTCGATCTTCTAACAACGCCACAAATTATCGGACTCATTATCATCATCATCAACAACTTACAAACTATCATCAAGCGGAACAGTCAAGGACTGGTCAGATTTCACAGGTTAATTCCGACAATGTCGGATCAGGAGACCACATTATCGCTGCTCCAACAAATTTGATAGATTCGCACACAGGTCTTTTAGAGGAAGACAACGATACGATTATCATAGGGGTCGAGAGTGGAAATACTGGGAATGTTAATATGAATATGAGTACAGAGCCTGCATCATCCACCACGTCATCATTTTCGTCAATAGAGATCCCGGTTAGGCGAAATAATAGGACACGTCAATTTGCGCAGTCGTCTTCACTGCAAGCTGGTAACGAGTTTTCTGATGATGGTGGGGCCGATTCTGAGGAGGCAACAGTATCGGTACCAATATATCGTGATGCGGAAGCAGGTTTAGCCAATGAAGAGACTTCTTCCGATGCCTCTAGTTCAATGTTAAGATATACGTTAGATGTGACTGTTGACAGCCGAGTTGCTAGCCCGAGCAATGTGAGCGAGATTCCTTCAGTGATTAATCAAGAGATGATGGACACTGTCGACATGTTAGATGGTGGAGTCCTCGGAGTAGATGATAGAAGCTCACCATTTGATGTCATGCACAACGAATCAGAGAGCGATATGACTGGAATCATTCACGATATTATATACGAACCTGACCGAGTAGGTCCTTCTACGCTTGTTTTGGGTTCAACAGCCACGACTCCAACTGTCGTTGAGCAACTGCCGCCCTCTCAGACCGATTCGGCAATGACGAGTAGCTTTACGACCGACATTTCCTCAAACACTGATAATACTACTACAGACGACAGCAATACTATCATGTTTAACGCATTGGGCCAGGACAACAGCAATGAGGCAGAAACAGGCAGGTTTACCGACGCAATAGCTGGTGTTCCGAATAGATTTGGTACCAACGTGTCGCGGACGCTGCTATTTGCACCTGCAAGTGGAAGTGCCCCACACTCACAGACAGCAGAGCATGTCATCCCATCTTCCCCACTCAACATCTTGGCATCGTCATTGTTAGGGTCTGAGTTCCATCTGCCGAGGGAAGAGGACGTGTTATGGTCTCTGCAGTTATTGGCCTATGTATCTAAGTACACGTACTTGCGACCATATTTCCAGCAGACTCATATAGTGCCTGGTCTGTCTGTTCGAACGAATCTGGCATCTTTCACAAAATTATCGGCTCACAAAATTCAGCAGTCACCTTCGTCACATTCACCTGTGGACGCATCTACTGATATAAGTTCTACGTCCTTTTTAACATCAACTGCATATATGGCACATATACCGTCATATGAATTGGTCTGCAGCGACATTTATCATGATGAACATTCAGAATATCATCAGGATGACGAAGATATGGTTCTCGAAGATGACGAGAATATGAATGATGACGCTAAATCATTTGCAGAAGATTCAAAGTTCCCAAGTTGCTCAATGCATCGCCACCAAAGCCAGCATCGATCGGTTAAGTCCTTTATGGATCCGTGTATCGACCCGGAGCTAGACGATGAGTTTATTGACGACGAGTACAAGATGCCAATTATCAACGTTTTTCCATTAGTTGAACGGTTTACTGTGCGAACTCATCCGTCGGAGATGCAATATTGGGCTGGGGTTATTATGCGCAATTCTTGTCGCAAGGACGAAACGCGGGGTGGAATTCGTCAGTGTGCTTGCTTCGACTGCGGAAAATGGGAGGAATATCCTCGGCAATTTGCAAAGTGTCGACGTTGCCGACGAACAAAATATTGTAGCAAGGCCTGTCAGTCTAAGGCATGGTATTTCCATAGGCATTGGTGTGTTAGTGCTGCATGAGACTAAACTTGGTTTTTTGAATGGCATTTTTTTCTAAATATTGTTAAAAACTTTTTTATCTTTCAACTCGGCGTTATCATGTAGTAAATCAGATCAGATATCATTTATTCGTCTTATCTTCGGTCTGCAGACTGAATTTGTTTGTTATATCATGCTTCATTTAGTTCTAATACTATTTTCTTTCATCTTGAAATTTCGAAATCAGTTCGTTCCGAAGTCTTGCAAGGTCGATGCGATACTTAAGTCAAATAATGCTCGTTCTATCTGTCGTTTAGCTAGTTTTCTGAGATCTGGTTCAATATGGTCTATATTGAACATCTTGATCTCGTATTATTGCGAGTAGAAGTCAAAATATTATGATATTGCATCCAATACTAATGTAATCAATCCAGTTGCTAATGACGAATGATTTATTTTCTGTAGTAATCGGTGATCTGTCCCATAATTAATTTTGAAGACTTTATCGGATCTTGCCTTTCATATATTTTATTTTGCTTAGTTTAGAGCAGGTGAGAGCTTTTTCTCTTTTTTAAAATGAGTGCATGGCAAGTATTTACAGCAAACTATATATATGTACTTAGAAACCACATTGTTGTAGTGCGGACTGGCCACTATTAGCTGTCGCGGAATTGATAGTGCAAATGGTCAGAACATGGGCCCTGTCGTTCAGAGAAGTCTAGAACTCCGCATTAGCTTACATGTCTTTTAGAGATCATCGATCATCGATAATCACGCGAACTTATAATACTGTTCGGCATTGTCATAATAATGCAAATTAAGAGAATAGGGAGAGATAGACATTCAAGAGGACTGGTCATCAATATATCATAACCAATACTGCACTCTCTCCTCCTTCTGCACCGCTGTTTGAAAGAGGACATCTCAGATATCTCGTCTTGTTAGTTCGTCATGTCACGAAGATTTGACCACTGCCCACTTCGTGGATTCAAATATTAGCGTACATTCTCCAAATGATTCATTTTTCAATTCTGTATATGTTTACAGCATACGGCTGGCACAGGTCTCATCTATCTGTGCGATCGGCTCCTTGTTCACGTTTTCGAGCTCACTTTGTTTCTTTGCGACTGACATTTCTTAAATACGACACAAGATAATCGTTCATATATGAAAAACTGACAATCTAATGTTCGTCCAGCTAAAAGAGACTTTGTAAGCAAGTTTCGAGCGAATTTTAGGATGTAGATATGTGGCAGTTGCCTGTGTGCAAATCCTCACGGCACATATACTAATATTTCGAAGAACTGAAGAATTCACTAAACGTTTAATTTACAGCCATAGAGCAGTCTGTATTCATTATTATGAGTGAGGAAATTATACATTCAGGAATAAGAAACTAGACCCGATGGAGGGTCACAGTATAGAAAATATCTCTATCTCCAAAATAGATGCAATTCAGTCTTTTATACGTCCAACCCATGCCTCAAGCGGTTCCCTATACATTGAGATGTTAAAATCGATTATGATTACCTCTGAAATTTGACATGAACGGCAAGAAATACGAACCTCCAAAAATTTATCAATGAAACCCTTCTTAACGTATAGCTCAGGGTGCTCCTCTTGCCTAAAGTATTTATAGAAATGAGACGTCTGTTTCCAGAAATTAAGTGTTTCCTATACAGTGCCGCGAAGTTAATATCTCAGAGATGACAGATCGCGCATACTCAATCCAAATTCACAAATTACCTGATATTCCATTTGTCCCTTAGCAATCAAGACACTAAGTACAGGTAGATCTTTGACGAATCTGTGACGTTCAAACTCTTGTCTCATTTTAGATCGAATAGTCGCTTTCGAGACGTTAGGCTCGTACAGTTTAATTATCTCAGGAACCTAAGAGTAAGATTTAGCTACTACAGTTGCAAGAGTTGAAAGGTCGAGACAAGTTCACAATTGCTCTACGCCTTCATAAGATATAAATAACATACTCCTCGTAAGCAACGGCGGTAGAGGCTAAGAGTCTCACTCCGAACTTGCGCCATTGAGGCCAATGATTTTGTAGGTCGGCTGAGAGCTGTGGCTAAGGTAGGCATGACGATTTTTCCTCTTACGGTGAATGACAGAAAAACTTCGAGAGAATCAGCTGAATAACTAAAAGACAAACCCTATATGGTTATTCTTGTTAATTGGATACACCAAAGTCTCGGTGGTTATCTAATACGAACAAGTCCTTACGGAAGTTTAGAAATAATGAAATCGCTTCGGGTTTTCGGATTGGACGATATAAACCCCAACCCTGGTTGGACTATTTTCCAGCAGGCAACTCTACTACTATATCCAATGCCTTGATGGCAAAGAAGCTTGCAAACGACATATTTACGAAGGTACTCCGAGGTTGCTTATAATATTTGTCGTGAATTGGATAGATATCCTGATGTTTTAACGGATTGTTTGATGCAGCTCGGACGACTTCTCTTTGTATATCCAAAAAGCTTGGCCAAAAATAATTTCCAGGAAACTCGTCGATATAAAGATCCCTAATGTCATTGTGGAATCTGACTAGACCGGACCTCCGGTTTAGGTCCTTTTACTATAGATCTATTGATATGCTCCAACAACCATACTTCCCTCAAAAAATTTTGTCAATACGGTTTTCCTCAAAGAACGATCTACTGGATACTGGCAAGCCTTTAGATCTAATTTTTCAGAAGTTTTCCGCGTCAATTACTTCATCTGATCGGAGTAGCGGTTCTAAAAAAGCCCCTATGATAATATTGCATGGTCTATTAGGGTCGAAGCAGAACAACCGGACAGTAAGCAAGTGAGCGGTTTAGATCTAGAAAATGTGAGATCCGCGGCTAATGTCTACAAAAAGAATCTTTGCGCGAGACCTCAATAGAGATGTCTATGTTTTAGTCAGTTTTTAAGATCCAATGCAAACAAATGGGCTATGTTCTGACGTCTCAATTGTAACTAGGATCAAAGAAATCACGGTCAAAGCCCTCATGTCGAGAAGCACGACTATCCAAGCCTGGCGCTCGACGTGGAGTATTTTATCGAGAAGCACAATCTGGGCTCAGCCATTATACTTGGCCATTCAATGTATGTGAAAATTTATCGATTGATGTAAATGCTGATGAAAGTAAATAAGGAATACTAATTTTATTATAAAGGGGTGCGAAGACTGCCATGGCTGTAGCGCTGAGGAGACCAGAACTCGTCGAGAAACTTGTTGCAGTGGATAATGCACCCATTGATGCCGTACTGAGCTCAGATTTCACCAAATACGTTCGTGGATTGAAGACTATTGAAAGGTCGAATCTGTCGAAGATGAAAGATGCCTATACTGTACTTAATAAGTTTGAATCAAATATCGACATACAACATTTTCTGCTACAGAACGCCGAGATGAAGCCGAATGGAACAGTGGGATTCAGAATTCCATTAGATATCATTTCCAAATCTTTGGATCATATAGGAAGTTTTCCTTTCCATCCTGATAAGGAACGCTTCGTGGGACCTTCTCTTTTCATTCGGGGCACAAAATCTCATTAGTATGTTAATTTTTTGAACCATTTTAAGAGAAGCTTTCAGCAGAAGGTTAAGGACTAATTCTCATAATGTTATCAGTATATCGGATGAAGCAATACCCGTAATTGGACAATTTTTCCCTGGTTTCATATTGAAGGATATAGAAGCTGGACATTGGGGTAAATTTCAATTTAATTGTTGTAGTAGCGGACTGAACTGATCGAATCATCTTTAGTCATTTCTGAGAATCCAAATAAATTTGTAGAGATTGTAGAGGAGTTTATTGACTCCGAAACTGATTAGATATGTAAGTTAAGTAAATATGATTAGAATGACGAAAGCGTTTCGTGGCTGTTATAGATTTTAGAATTGTTCAGCAAAATGTGGAGTTGTACCAGGTATGGATTTTTGCTTTTGTTCACAGAAATATCTATTTCAAGCGAGGAACAACCGACCATCCTACGTGAAGACTGCTGTTTATTAAAATTTCGACTTAGATACAGGCGTACATACAATCTCATAGTAAATTGAATCCTTTTGGAGTTAATACCTACAATTATCTGAGTTTTGTTATGCTTTCTCATGTTTGGTTGGTTGCTGCTTGAGTCCAGTGCCGTCCTCAAGTAACTGACTATTAAATAAGGGCCTATCAACCACGTTACCACTGTTCTCGATGTGCAGTTTCTCTCGGGATATTTAAAAATTAGCATCCGAATTGTAATATGAGCTTAAATAATGAGATCGCCATATTGCTAATACCTGCTGCGCATGTAACTTGCGATTTGGTCGGCTCATCAGTCGGTTTCATGATATCCAGTCTATTATAAAAGCAATCAGCAACCCAATTCTCTTTTCATTTGCCTCTATCACTGAGATAACAAGAAAAATTGCTTTATTTCTGGGTTCTTTTTTTGTGAAAATGCGTCTCTCATACTTCTCGTTATCGTTGCTTAGTGTTTTGTTGTCCTGTCATCCTACCTATGCTGTGACAGCACCAACTGAAGGCACACCGGAAACCACGACTGGAGCACTCGGTGATGCCGAGGTCACCTATAACAATCCTTATGGTGTTGCCTATGTTGCTAAGTTTGAGCGTACGTCCCAGTCGGATCTCGAAGGAGATATCTCTTTTATCGCTGCTGAAGGTGGAGTTGGAGTTGAAGTGACAATTAATCTACACAATATCCCCAGTGAACATGGCCCTTTCCCTTATCATGTGCATGTGATGCCAGTTCCTGAGGATGGAAATTTGACAGGGACTCTTATGCACTTGGATCCATATGTCGTGAGTATCTGGCTTCTCTTGAGTGACATTCATCATGCAATTCACTAATTTTTGCCTTCACGCAGAGGGGAAATGCTATTGCCGCCGATCCAAACCACCCTGAGCGTGCAGAAGTTGGAGATCTTTCAGGAAAGCATGGCAGGATACCCATGAATGGCCCATCTTTTACTACCACATACGTTGACTACTATATCTCTACCGAGAAAGGTCTTGGATCCTACGTTGGCAATCGCTCAGTCATTTTCCATTTTGCAGACAATACTCGCTATGCTGGGGCCAGTATTCACAAAGTTAACCATGATATTAGAAGCAGCATTCACGAATTTTCCTCAAATAGCACCGTACTAAGGAATAGTACCCTTACAAGCAATGGTACTGCAAATAGCAATGGCACCTCAACTAGCAATGGCACAACAAGTGCCACTCCTAGCTCGTCCTCTTTCGAGGCCAACTCCGCTTCTCATAGCACAAAGTATGGCTATTTAAGCGTCATGTTGTGTGCTGCACTCTTTTACGCTTTCTTCTGAACTGCTATTATCTGAGCGAAGTGGATAGAAGGGGCAAAGATATGAATGACTGAAATATAGCCTTTATTATTTTTGGTAGACTCTACACTTAGCTAGGGCTAAAAATCTTGTTTCTACAACAATGGGTTATTATGATTAACGCTGAGTCGACAATGCATTAATGAATACCCCTATTTCTTCTCTTAGTCTTTTACTGTTCTTTTCTTGCTCTTCAACATGCAGAAGGATATTATTAATTTTGTATCGTTGAAATCCAAAAAGAAATTTCAAACTGATAACTAGTTCACTTGGCGATAAGATCCATTTAAACTTCGCAGTTTAATTCATTGGCTGAAATGAAATACGCCAGCTAGTCAATCCAATTTCAATATGTTCGAGTAAATCTCAATTTCACAGCTTTTCAACAATTCTCTTCCTCGACTGTCATTATGCAATCATAATGGTATAGTGTGAGATAGGTCCTAGGTTACACAGTGGTGGATGCCATTGTTTAGATTTACCAAGGCAGGTGCCCACTTAGAAGACTGGCCATCCAGGTAATCAATTGTAATGCTCCGCCTTCAACATCCGGTTGCAAAGCACTTTCCATTCCTGATATTGTTAATTCTGACGGTAGTCTATGCCAAGTCCACGATTTAGTCTATGTTCCACGGTAATTGGCCTTGTAACCTTCCTCTGTTTCGGTTTAATAAGATCGGTTGGGAGCACATCTCCGGTTGACTGAAATTTGGAAGTTCTTGATGATTTAACAAAATCTCACCACAGTAATAACTCCATATTTCCAACGAGAGAACTAAAAAAACCATGAGGCCTGGAGCCTTGAAATATCGTAATTCTTGTGCTCACGTTTAATAGGTAAAATCGAGCAGTCGTCTTGAGAAGTATATTCTACAATTGCTGCGAGTTGCTCAATGTTAATCACATGACTTCACGTGATAAAGCTAATCGCTGTAAAATTTTTTAAATATTCTAGTCAAATTGGATAATTTTTTGAACCCGCTGCACGAAAGCGATAGACTGTAACGAATAGACGCAACCAGACGCAACCAGACGCATCGCAGGTCGCAAAGCTATTCAAGTATGAATATATCAAAACCCGTTGGGTCGGAAATCACCCAAGTAAAATTTGGGTATTTTACTCCGAAGGAGATAAAGAGGCTTTCTGTTAAGCAGATCACGAACCCTCAGGTTTTTGATAGCCTGGGTCATCCCATATCTGGAGGTCTATATGATCTAGCGTTAGGGGCATATGACAAGACACCGTATGTATTTTACAGTCGACCATGCATGAAATCGAGATAAATTTAAGTGTATTTTGAGTTAATAGAATTCTGTGCTGACGGACTGCTGAATAGATGTTCTACCTGCCGACTAGATCAGAGATTCTGTCCGGGCCATATTGGACATATTGAGCTACCAATTCCAGTCTATAACCCATTATTTTTTAGTCAAATGTATATACTTTTACGAAGCGCCTGCTTGTACTGCTATTCTTTCCGTCTTAAGGCGTTAGAAGTGCATAGATACGTTTGCAAGCTACGACTATTGCAGCACGGCTTGATCACCGAATGTAAAGCCATTGACGACCTACGCTTGGCGAATTCTGATGGTGATAGTGAGAATGAAAATGACGAGGCGATTGAGGTCAACAAAATCTCAGATTCATCAGGAATTCATACCGACAAGGAAAAGACATCAAAGATAAACGATGCTGATCTTATTAGAAGACGCAACAAATATGTGTCTAACGCAATCGCTAATGCGGTAAGCTCCTCAACTGGCCAGAAAACTGCTGCCGTCCTCGAGGAAAGAAGACATTTGATTCACGAGTTCATGAAGTTGTTGCTCGCGAGACCGAAATGTGATAACTGTGGAATGTATGAATGAGCTGTTGCTGTTTTCTTCAACTAGGGAATTTTAAATACTAATATTTTCAGGTTCTCACCCAGTTTCAGAAAGGACGGTGTGTCGAAGATTTTCGAATCTACACTGAAGGACAAACAAGTTGTGAACAATACCATGAAGGGTGGTTACCGGAAGGATGCTGTTCTGGAGTCTCAAATAGGAGCCAGTATTCCCAGAAAAGATGAGAGACGTGACGTTCCGGAAAACATAGACATAGACAGTGATATGGAAGTGGAACAACATAAGCTAAAGCAGACAATGAAGTCCGGTGGTCGTTATATATTATCGACTGAAGTACGAAATCATCTACGTCGTCTGTTCAAGCAGGAAAAAGCGATTGCACAGTTGCTATTTCAGTCAAAGGTTTCTTCAGCATCAAGCCTTGTTGACATGTTTTTCCTTCAGGTACTAGCCGTTCCTCCAACAAGGTTCAGACCGCCGTCGAGAGCTGGCGGTGAAGTTCATGAGGCCGTTCAGAATGAGTTACTTGCTAATATTTTGCAATCTTCATTGAGAATCCGCGACTTTAACTCTCAGATGGCTGAGATTAAACAAAATAAGTTAAGTGACGGATTAGAAGCTCGACAAGTTTTGAGCCAACTTATGAACTCATTTGTCACCATTCAAAACAATGTAAATGCCTTTATTGATAGTACTAAAGCTTCTCAAAATACTGCTCGAGGAAGGATACCGCCACCTGGACTGCGGCAAATGCTCGAAAAAAAAGAAGGACTTTTTAGAAAGCACATGATGGGAAAGCGCGTGAACTACGCTGCTCGATCGGTAATTTCACCTGATCCGAATATAGAAACAGACGAGATCGGTGTGCCTCCGGTTTTTGCACGCAAGCTCACCTATCCCGAACCTGTAACATCATACAACTTTCAGGAGATGCGGAAAGCAGTTATTAATGGACCTTCTGTATGGCCAGGTGCTACGCATATCGAGAGAGAAGATGGAACCCTTATTGCACTTCATACAATGTCGATTGAACAACGAACTTCGCTTGCAAATCAGCTTCTCACGCCTTCATTTGGTGCAACTGTCGTCAATAAAAAAGTTTACCGGCATATCAGGAACAATGATGTCGTCTTAATGAACCGACAGCCAACTCTGCACAAAGCTTCCATTATGGGACATAAAGTTAAAGTCCTGCCTAACGAGAGGACTCTACGTCTGCATTATGCTAACACCAGTGCGTACAATGCTGATTTCGATGGAGATGAAATGAATCTTCATTTTCCTCAGAATGAGAATGCCAGAGCAGAAGCTTACATGCTGGCTAATACTGATTCGCAATACCTTGTGCCGACTTCTGGTAAACCACTTAAAGGTCTGGTTCAAGATCATATTGTGACTGGGGTATGGATGACGAACAAGGAGACGATGTTCTCAAAAGATGAATACCAGCAGCTGGTATATGGTACTCTACGTCCAGAAGATGGCCATACCACTAGTGGACGTATCCTCACTGTCCCACCAGCTATTATCAAGCCTGTGGCCTTGTGGACAGGAAAACAAGTGGTATCTAGCTTCATATTAAGTCTTTTTGACTGGATTCGATTACTGATTAAAATATAGATTACAACCATCTTGCTTAATGTGAAGCCTCTTGACCGTCCTGGATTGAATCTAGTCTCGAAAGATAAAATCGACGATAAGTATTGGGGTGCAGGTTCACAAGAGGGTACGGTAATTTTTAGAAATGGAGAGCTGTTGACTGGTATTCTGGACAAGTCTCAATTCGGAGCTTCGGAATTTGGTTTCGTGCATTCCATCTATGAGATATATGGTGGTAACACTGCTGGAAAATTGCTGAGTATACTTGGAAGGTTATTTACAAAATATGTGCAAAGTCGAGGTTTCACTTGTGGAATGGATGATCTGAGATTGACTGTTGATGGAGATAAGTGGCGTACGGATATCCTGACCAACAAACAGAACGTTGGCTTGCAGGCAGCGATTGAGGTTGCTAATTTACCTGATTCAACAAAAGAAGATGATCCACAGCTGAAAGCGCGCATGCATGAAGTCTTCTTAGACGAAGGAAAAATGGCCGTAATGGATGCAATAGCACAGAAGCACGTTAATGCTGTGACATCCGAGGTTGTGGCCAAGTGCATTCCTGATGGAACTCTCAAACCTTTTCCCAAGAATTCAATGCAGACTATGGTTCTCTCCGGAGCCAAGGGTTCAAATGTTAACTTGTCCCAGATCATGTGTATGCTCGGTCAGCAGGCGTTGGAAGGCCGCCGTGTACCAGTCATGATCAGTGGAAAAACCCTTCCGTCCTTTAAAGCGTACGATACGTCGGCGAAGGCCGGAGGATATATTTCCAGTCGATTTTATTCTGGAGTCAAGCCGCAAGAGTTTTATTTCCATTGCATGGCTGGGCGAGAAGGACTGATTGACACCGCTGTTAAGACTAGTCGATCGGGATATCTTCAACGATGTTTGATTAAGCAGCTAGAAGGTGTGCGTAGTCACTATGACAACACAGTCCGCGATAGTGATGGATCGCTTATCCAGTTCTTATACGGAGGAGATTCTGTCGAAGTTATTCAGGAAAGCCATCTGCTTAATTTCGATTTCTGTGCGCAGAATTTTCAGTCTTTGCTACAAAAATACCCTGCCAAAGAAATTGCGGAAAGCTTGGATTCGGTCACTGCTTCTTCCTACGCAAAGAAGGCTCGACATCATCTCAATAAGGAAAAGGATGTTCCACATTATAAACAATCTACTAGGTATGATCCGGTTATCTCGAAATATGCACCTAGTAGATACCTTGGTAGTGTCTCTGAGGCTTTTCAAAAGAAGCTCGATGAATTTGTATCGAAGAATAAGGAAACTATTTTTAGCAAAAAGTCTGGAAGTGGGCTTACAGATAAAATGTTTAAGGCTCTGATGCAACTAAAATATATGCACTCTTTGGTGCAGCCTGGAGAAGCAGTTGGAATTGTGGCTAGTCAAAGTATCGGAGAACCCAGCACTCAGATGACGCTGAACACTTTCCATTTCGCAGGACACGGAGCTGCCAACGTTACATTGGGTATTCCACGGATGCGAGAAATCATCATGACCGCTAGTGGCCAGATTAAGACCCCACAGATGCGACTTCCTTTACGAGCTGACGTGTCGAATGAGCAAGCAGACAACTTTTGCAAGATCATTGCGAAGGTAATGCTATCAGAGTTGATTGACGACGTGGTCGTCACAGAGCGTCTGGTGCAGAATAGAAGTGATGGAACATTAGCAAGATCTTACAACATCATGCTGAAATTCTATCCGCAGTCAGAGTATCGAGAGGAACATGATGTCACTCAAGGAACTCTTGAGTCTGTTCTAACAGAATCATTCCTGCTTCGATTGACGAATACGATTACGAAGGAATTGAAGAGGCAAAAGCGTATTCATTCTTCTGCGGTTTTTGGTGCAGATGATGATGCTACGCCGGAGATAGGCAAAGCAAAGAAGAGCGTAGAGAGTGTCTTTAGCGAGAAACCAGTCGAGAGCAAACGCAAAAGAGACGAATCCGATAACGAAGAGGAGGACGATGACGATGGAGACGCAACTCATGAGAAAATGAGGTTGCGTGCTAATGAGGTTTCCACATATGATGAGCCGGATGATGAAGACAAGGAAATGATAAAAGAGTTGGATGAGCAATCTAGTGCTGAGAATGACGATGACGACGAAGATGACCAGAAAGAGGAGGAAAAGTCGAAGGATAAAGACGAGGTGTCTAACTTGCCTATTCAGCGAACTGCAAGATCGAAGGAACGTCAACTGGAGGTCGTTAGAACGTACGGTAATGTAACAAAATTCGACTTTGACGACGAGAATGGGCAATGGTGCCAGTTAGAGCTTATGTATTCCTCTGAGACGCAAAAGCTCTTGATGGTGAATTTGCTGGAGGAGGTCTGTAGAAGGGTGGTTGTCCGAGAAGTTCCAAAGATCGGACAGTGTATTCGAGTTGCACCCGCAAAGGGTACGACGAAGGTAAAACTTTTTGATACTTTGGAATACAAAGCTAGAACTAATTTTGAAGCAATATCTTGTCACAGAAGGTGTGAACTTTCAGGCAATGTGGGATCAGGATGATTTTATCGACGTCAATGGAATTTTGTCAAACAATATTGTCGAGATTCTGCACACATATGGAGTTGAAGCTGCACGAAATACAATTGTGAATGAAATTGGAGGTGTTTTTGAGCCTTACGGAATCAAAGTGAACATTAGGCATCTGGAGCTCATTGCTGATATGATGACACGAGATGGCGGCTACCTGCCTTTTAACAGACACGGTGTTGATGCTAGCTCGTCTCCATTCTTGAAGATGAGTTTCGAGACAACGTTTAACTTCCTCAAAGCAGCGGTTCTGAACGGAGATGTTGACGAGGTGGATAGCCCTAGCGCTAGACTTGTGGTAGGTAAATTGTCAAACGTGGGAACAGGAGCATTCGATGTCCTTACTAGGACTGCATAAAGAGAATTTATAGAGTCGCAAGCCTGTGGACTTCGAACAAAAGTAGGATGCACATAGTTTTTGGAGTTTTTGTTGGATTGATCAAGAATTAAAAGCAGAACTTTGCATGTCAAGTTTAAGATTAGTGCTTCACTTAGAAGGCTTTGTCGACGTTGGTCAATGCATTATTTAGTCTTATCAAAATGATCTAACGATCTAAGGCCACCTCGATCAGTAAATGTTGATATCGTTAGATGATTCTTACAGGCGTCACGATTACGCTCATCGGAAGCCAGACTTCCTCTGCAATTTAACACGTCTATGATATGCCAATGCGCATATATTCTACAGCTCGTCCTATATGTCGTAGATGTTCTAAGCAGAAAACACAAAAAGTTTACGAGATTCGTGTCGACACATCGTTGTCCGCCGCTAACTCCTAGTAGATTCCAGAACCCGCAAGTAGACCAAAATTCCGAATAGCAACTTCTCCAGTCGGAAGCCAAGCACTCAGTTAATTACATTTCGCTATCCACTAATAGTCATGACCCAAGTTTAGCATATAAATTTAGTCTCTATATGCCGCAATGGCTTGTTGCGGTGCTGGGATTTTTTTCCGTTGTGGTCGAATCAATCTTGTCAAAGTTCAGATGATTGTGGGGATGTGAGCGGGTAACAACTATACCAGGTAGTTCGTTGCTATGGACTCCACGAGTAAAGGAATTCAATTCACTGGCTCAAGACACAAGTCAGACGGAAGCGTTCATGCAGTCTCAAAGGCACCAGCAGTAGTGAACCCGCTGACCTATCTGAATATACAGTTTGCAAATAAATAAGAAGCATAATTCACTGGAGACTCGTAGCATTTTATAGCGGTTAGTAGCATTTGATAGCAATATAGGAAGATTATAAAAGTTACATTGGCTGTGTATGCTAGGAAATGTACAAAAAAACAAGCTGCAAATATCTGAAGAGAACATATTTGTAATGACAGTCTACCAGATAGTTTAGACATGTAATTTCGCTGATTTCCGGCAAAAAGTGCGACAGTTGAAGAAGGTGATGATGGCCAAGAAATGAGTCGATCTTAATCGTTAAATTATATTCTTTCTGCGTTTGAGCTCTAAATAACCAAAACTCTTCGACCGATAATGCCTTAGTAATCATATCGGGAGTGTTCCTCATTTTTTACAGACAACTCAAAATCGCGCTTGAACACCTCCACATCAGGACTCTATGCCACTACTCTCCTGTTAGCCTATATTAAGATCCTACTTCAGTATACGAATTGCAATCTTGCGTTATGGACTGCGTAAATGCAGAAGAACTGATACCGGAGGCAATTCTTGATGAGATAAATGCGCTTCCAAACTTCTCGTTTGAGCCATTCTCGGGCTATTCGTCCTTTTATTCATGCTGGCATCTGAAAGGTGTCCATTTGGGCGTCACAGAGACTCCAGTACTGGCCAGGCTTTCTCTGGACTCGCGGTCGCTTCGGATCGAACAGGAGTTCTCGACAATGCGGCATATCCAAAAGTTGGATCCTACTCATAGTAAATTCATCCAAGCCTTTGATTTCGTTAGGCTGCCCAAGTCGAACGCTGTTCTTTCGGTGTTTGAGTACCTTGGGAAAAATGGTCTTTCACAATTTGGCCCCACCACTGCTATGACGGTTCCACAGTTTCTCGATTTTGCGATTGGTGCGTGCGAGTGTCTCGAGCTCCTCCACCAAGCCCATTCGATTGTCCACGGCGAGATCATGGACGATGCGTTCCACTTCAACACTGAAACTAGAACCGTCAAAATCGACCGGTTTGGCTGCAGTGCGAAGACTATGCAGGAAATGCTATCCAGCGGGAAGATGTCTGACTTCAATGATCATGATTTAGCCTTCTCTAGAAGACTTGTCTACCTCTCTCCGGAACAAACGGGGCGTACATCTTTCGTAACAGATTATAGAACTGACGTATACAGTTTGGGGGTTGTTTTTTATTCAGTGTTGGCGTCACAACCAGCCTACTCTGGTACCCCAATGGAGGTATTGAATCATGTACTACACACACCGATTCCTTCGCTCGATATTATCAGACCTGATGTCCCTGCAACTATCAATGAAATAATAGCCAAAATGACGATGAAACAGGCCGATCTACGATACCACTCTGCCAGCGGTGTCAAAAGCGACTTGCGACAGCTTCAAAAGTACTTATTATCATCAGACTCCAATTCTATCAGCTCATTCGAAATCGGCAAGAATGATGTCTCTTCCGTATTCATGTTCCCCTCATCCTTGATTGGTAGGGAGGCTGAATATGAAGAGGTTATGAATATTGTCAAAAGATTTCATAGGCGTCGACAACTCATATCATCCGGATCAAGGAGAACAGGCTCGAGCAACGTTTGGAGTTATAGCGCCTCTTCGGGTTCTGGCCGACGATCTTCCCATTCCAGTATTTCAGCGGCTACGACCATTGATTATTCTGGTTCCAGATTAAGCCCATCAATGGCAAGCTCATCCATGCGCTCTGAAAGACGCAAACCTCGCATGGAGATAATTTCAATTCGAGGCTTCGCGGGAATCGGAAAATCTAGTTTCGTTTCGTCTTTGCAAGCAGGAGTTAGGAGGTACGGCTATTTCGCAACGTCAAGGTTCACCGCCGAAACAGTGTGTTCTCAGTGCGTAATACTGTCAGCCATCAGGTCAATATTCAAGCAGGTTCTTACCGAGCCAGAGGAGATAATAAACAAGCTGCATCAGAACCTGCGTCACCATCTGGGTGCCCATTGGTCAAATCGTCAGCTGATAAAAACACTGTTGCCTGAGATTGAAACTTTTTTATCTCGCGAGACGAAGTCTCCCCTTGCTCCGGTTGCTGAAGAATCTGTTAATCCTGGAATTTATTTTTTTGAATCTGCAGATCGGTCGGCTGAATCTGCCAGCATGTCGCAAGTTACTGGTACTTCATATCGACCTTCGAGCTCTGCATCGTCGATGGCAGATTCCAAAATTTTTGGTGTAGTCAACCAACCGATTTCTGGCGATCAGCTTCAAGTAACTTTTGTACTGATTGCAATTGTCAGAGCTTTAAGCGACTTGTTTACAATTACTTTCTGCTTCGAAGACGTTCATTTAGCTTCAGATGAGTGTGTGGACGCGATCATGAGGTTTATATCTATAAAGACGGAAATGATTCTTATCTTGACTCATTCCGAATCGGAACGCTTATCGACTAAATACAAGGATTTCATTGAGCAAGGTCTGCCACGACTGACCAAAATTCGTCTGAAGCCTCTGACGAAGACCCAGACTGAGAAACTGGTTGCTTTAACTCTTCACAGACCAACAGACGAAATTAAGGACTTGACAGATTTCCTTTATAAACAGATTGTAGGAAATCCATTCTATCTTCGCGAGTTTATGACTGCTTTGCATGATCATAATGCAATTAGATTTGATTGGAGAACATCACGGTGGATATATGATCCGCCGGTCCCAAATTTACAGGAACTGTATTT
Organism: Babjevia anomala; assembly: GCA_030580435.1. Taxonomy (NCBI): domain Eukaryota; kingdom Fungi; phylum Ascomycota; class Lipomycetes; order Lipomycetales; family Lipomycetaceae; genus Babjevia; species Babjevia anomala. Next base: position 10,599 of record JAKTSW010000019.1, on the reverse strand, counting down.
GTTATTTTCAAGAGAAGCTGATGTTGATCAGGCCTTCATTGTACGACGACTCAAGGATCTGCCCAAGCGTGCGAGAAATTTTCTCATGTGGGCATCCTTTTTGGGACATTCGTTCTCGTTTTCTATTGTTCAGAAACTCATAAATATGCCTGGCGCTTTGTCATCGAGTGATGATTCTGACGAGAAGACAGCTATAATGCTCGTAGAAGCAGAAGATAAGGCAGTATCGAGTCTCCAGACGTTACTATCAGCTGGTTATATAATCTCCTCAGACAATGATGATAAATTTGAGTTTGTACATGACAAGTACTTGCAAGCTGCTATGAAGCTTGCACGACCCGAAAATCTGGCAATGATGAATTTAGTCATCGCGCAACTCCTCTTAACTAACGAGAGTCATAGTGTGGCTACTGCCTGCGATCATCTCATCAAGTCGTCGTCTCTTCTGCGTGATCACAAGGCTCGTCGAAGGTACAGAACTGAGTTGGCTTTGGGCGCTATGGGTCTCAAGGAGACCGGATCATATACCAACTCTTTGAGTTACTATCAGCATGCCGTGGACTTACTCCAAGATGACCCCTGGGATACCTCTAACCCAGATGTGGATCTAGAGGAGACTTTTAGCTTGTATCATTCCATTGCGGATATGCATTTCTGGCATGGAAATATCAAGCAGGCTTTAGATGTCCTCAATGGCTTATTTGATCATTGCACTACCGCAGAGCAGAAAGGATTATGCTATATCTCCTTAAATAGAATTTACTATTTCCAAGGCAGACATATTGATATATGCAAGTCAATATCTACTAGCCTCGCTGATATGGGGTTGTACGAAGGTTTACATATCGACAAATTACAATTCAATCACGAATTCTGGCAATTTTACGAGAAAATAGAAGCCACGCCGGAAGAGGAGCTGGTTGATCCTAAGCGTACTAATTGTAAGGTTCTGACTATAGCGGAGAACTTGATAGCTGAGAGCGTCTTCTCTGCATATGTTGGTGCTCCAGAATATTTTTACAATTTCGCATTAATGTTCTTTAAAATGGAATTTTGTGAAGGTGCAGATGATGCTATTGCGATCTCCTATATCTATTTGGGCATGATTGCTATAACTCGATACAAGCTCTTCCATTTTGCAGATAAAATTCGGCGTGTGAGCTATAAGCTTCTGGAGAAAAGCTCCAATCCGACTGTTCTGGTGACCGGATACATATTCTATTTCTATTTCTTGAATCATTTTAGTAACCACATTAAGTTTTGTTTGGACAAGTATCAACTTTGCTTGAGCTCTGCACTATCTGCCGGTGATAAAAATCGCATGACGTTGCTTTATTCACAACATCTGTCATTGAGATTTATTCTTGGTCAGGTAATTGTTAATTTTGTAGAAAGAAGCTTATTAATTAGATATTTTTAAAGCTTTTGCTAAATCAAATAGCCCTTAAAGGCAATTATAGATCTTTGTGATCAGTTACAAACGACCCTGAATTCTTCTTATGAGATTTCAGATAGTTATGCGAGGTTGTTGTCCGTTTATCAGGTGTGCAAAGCCCTTCAGGGAAGAACACAAATTGATGATCCTGAGCATGTCCTTACAGACGAAACTCATGATTCCTATCAATTCCGAGCTAAGAGATGTCCACTCGACAATCAAAATATCTCAAAATATGTCTACTACGCCTATTATGTTTTTGGCCTGTAAGTTCGCAACTTTTCACTAGATATCAGAGGTTTCATATGCTAGCGTTGTTTGTATCATTTTATACGAATGCTAACTTTCTAGTTTTTTCTATGGTCATCATGCAAAGGTAGTCGAGATCGCGGAACAAGTGAAAGATTACGCAGACAATTTTTCATGCACAAGGTAAACAAATCTCAATATTATAGTTGTCTAGTCCGCAGCTTTTTACGGTTACGTTGTTTCTTTTGAAGATACGCTAATATCTTAAATAAAGAGATTTTCGCTTCATGCATTGTTTACAAAGTATCTCCATCACGCAGATTTTGAGAAAGGGAGGGGTAGATATAAGAAGACGAGAGAAGCTATTGGCAGTAGTCAACGAGAATCAGCACGCAGTCAAAGACTGGATGGCTCTGTCGGATGTGAATTACTTCATGCTATGGGCTCTGGTAGATATGGAGGTACGTATGTTTAACTATGTTGGAGATTGGTATGCTAACATATTAGCTCGAGGACTTAGCAGGAAGATTCGACAAAGCTGTGGAACGTCACGAAACTATAGTGGATCATGGTTTGAAGCATGGCTTCAAAATTGAGCAGGCTATTGGATCATGGCTCTGTGGGGAGATGTTTTTGCGTCGAAATATCAAGAGTATGGGACGACATCTACTCCAGAATGCAATGGGATTTTTTATGCAATGGGGTGCCACTGGAGTTGTCGCTCGTATCACTCGTGAACATGCAAATATATTTAACGATGTTGATGAAAGTAAATACAGAAGCATTGGCGTGCAAACTGTCACCACGCAACAACAAGGTCCAGGAATGGATGATCAAGTTGATGTCATTGCGCGAGCTTCTCAATTAAATCATCTTGCTAGAGACGAGCAAGATGATATTGCTAATGATCTCAGAAGTCCGATTGATTCTAGAAGTGGTCTCGATAAGGTCATTTATAGCCAGGAGCGTCAGGTTAGTGCTCACAAAGGATTTGGGGTGGAGCGACCAGATAGAAGAGATTGGTCAGAGAGGACTGATTACAATGAGACTCCCTTGGAAAGTCCAAGCTCTGCTACTCTTGATATTATAGATCTGACGTCAGTGATCAAAAGCAGTCATATAATCGCGAGTGAGATAAACGTGGAAAATCTAATGAAGAAAATGATCCAAATTTTTCTTAATACTACTCGCGCAGATATATCAGCCATTGTCGTCCAAGAAGACATGCATTATCGCGTTGCTGCAATGGGAACCAATGATTCCATAGAGTCGTTTAAGTATCCGGGGGTGTCTCTAGATACAGTTAGCGACAACATTCTGTCGGGCTCTGTCTCATATACCCTTCGCACTGGTGAAACGCTATTTATGAGTGATTCTAATATGGATGAGCGATTCAGTGGTACAGGTAACGGGTGGCTTCAAAAGTTCCCTGATGGGCGAAGTATTCTGGTACATCCTCTAAGACACAAAAATGTTATTGTTGGAGCAATTTATCTGGAAGGTCCTCCAAATTCGTTTAATACTCGACATCTCGAAGTGATTGCGCTGCTTGGTCAACAAATGGCGATCTCTATCACAAATGCCTTGTTATTTCGAAATATTCGCAAAGTTACTTCAGCAAACTCAATGATGATTGAATCTCAGAATGCTGCGCTTCAAGCTGTTCGCGAATCTGAAAGTAGATTCGTTACACTACTTGAGACTATGCAGTGTATTACTTGGATGGCGAAACATGAGAATGGTGGCCAACTCGAATATTTTAATCAATTCTGGTATACTTTCTGCGGACCAAATGCGCCAGGCCCAGAGAACAACGCCTTTATGGGTCAGGTTCATCCGAATGATAGAGACTTGTTTGAGCGAGAACTTGGAAACCGTCTTACCTCAGGTGTTTTCAATGCCATTGAAATTCGAATAAAGGATGCACAAGGGAATTACAGATGGCATGTTGGTAAGAGTACACCTCTTAAGAACGAACATGGCAAGATCATGAAATGGATTGGTGTACTCTTTGATATCGATGCTCAACGAACAGCTAGAGAAGATGCATTGAAGGCGATGAGATTGAAAGAGGAAGCGTCGAAATTGAAGTCGGAATTTCTCGCCAATATGTCGCATGAAATTCGAACTCCAATTGCAGGAGTAATTGGAATGGCAGATTTGCTAATCGGCACAGAATTGAACAATCAACAGAAAATCTTTGCAGACAATATTAGACTTTGCGCTGATGCTCTCTTGACAGTTATTACTGATGTCTTGGACTTCAGTAAGATTGAAGTCGGAAAGCTTGAGTTAAGTAATGTGCCATTTAGCATTACGCAAGTGTTAAAGGATACTCTAAACATTTTATCATTCGCAGTTTCCAAGAAAGGTATACGATTAGAAGATTGTATCGGTTTTTCCGAGGATATGTCACTAGTAATCGGAGATCCTGGTCGCTTCAGGCAAATAACTATGAATTTACTTTCTAACGCGGTTAAGTTCACACAACGAGGGAAGATAATTTTGACCGCAACGGTAGATGAGGAGGACTCAAGTTCAGTAACCACAATTGTTAGGGTTCAGGACACCGGTATTGGAATCAATCCAGCTGTTATGCCGAAGCTTTTCCTTCCATTTGAACAAGGTGACAACAGCACAGCCCGCAAGTTTGGTGGCACAGGTCTTGGTTTGTCTATCACGAAGAATCTAGTTGAATTGATGGGTGGTACGATCAAACTAGAGTCTTCGTATGGTCAGGGCACGACCGCTTCGCTAAAGATTAAGTTTCCAAAAGCTCCATCGGGTTCTATAGCCGTGACTGAAGTTGATTCTCGGCCACCATCTTCTATGATCGTTGATGACGGTGTTGTTGCCCCTCCTCTGGAAGTTCAACGTAGTACTGATGATGTATTCGAGCCGAGAGACAATAATATTGAGGACAGCCGGTTGGTCAAGGCAAGCCATGAGACTTCATTGAAAATTGCTAAAAATGGCGATACACCTTCTTTGACATCGACAAATAACACCGAAAATAATCGAGAAAATCTGATCCTGGTAGTTGAGGACAATATGATCAATCAGCAAATAGCTCTCAATATTCTGAAAAAATTAAAATATAATGCGGAGGCAGTTGATAATGGACAAGAGGCTCTGATAGCGTTAGAAAGGCGTTTGCAGGAAGGCAAGCGATATGATTTGATACTTATGGATTGCCAAATGCCTTTAATGGACGGCTATGAAGCAACAAGACGGCTAAGAAGTCATGATCATGCAAGTATTCGCAATATACCGGTAGTCGCGATGACTGCAAATGCGGTCACGGGTGACAAAGAATTTTGTCTTGCTGCGGGAATGTCTGATTATCTTGCGAAGCCAGTGAATTCTAATGTACTGCAGACCGTAATTCACAAATGGCTAACCGCTAAGAATGATGAAAAAGGATGCGTATAAGATCGGTTTCTGCACTGTGTGTTAATATGTATCAAGGTCACGCTGGAGCCATTTTGTGTTTTATATTTTTTATTCGCTTTTTGCTTGTTGTTTTGGTTATTTCGGACTTTTGTTTAGTTGCATTTGGCTCTTTATTTGTTCTAAAATTGTACTTTTTTCAAAGCACTTTATTTTCTGTATCTCGGTTGTATGTGATTTTATTTTTTCAAAACCAATATGTACGGCTTATGTTCAATTTTTTTTTAATACCTACTATTTTGTATTTGTAAGTTACAAGATGTTGATGTAGTGCCACTAGCAATGAACTGAATGCCTTCTATATAATGGTATAACTAATTCAATTTCGAGGCCTTCTCGTACAGCAAGTCGACGACATTTGACATATTCTTAATAGTATCAAGGGCAGCATCATAAGTAGCATCCACACGAGGTTCATCAAAGACTACCAGCCATCCGTTTCCTTGATCGAGTACTCCATGGAAAACCTTATCCAAAATCATCTGGCTAAGCTTTCCTTCCACCTGTCGAGTATCTAATCCCACCACTTCAGCCACATGGCCAATCTCCACACAAGAAAATGGTTCAATTACACGGACTAAGTTTTGCTCTAATAAAGTGTCATAAAGCGCTGTAAAATGTGATCGAATGATTGGGTCAGAAGAAAGCTCAGTCCGGTAATCTGCAAGCGCGAACTCAAACTCTTTCAGTGACCTGTTTGAATGAGCCGATGCAACAGCCTTCATTGCGTCAATATCTCGACCAGCGTACTTCTGTGCCATCTTCCCAACCACGATAGAATGTACATCCTCCGAAAGATTCAGCATTATCTTAGATAAGAGCATGTACTTCAAAACTGCCACTGCTCGGGGATCTTCCTGAGAAGAGTACCCTTCCAACGCTTCGACAAAATATGAAAACGCGGTTTTGAAGTCCTTGTCCTCCGCATGAAGAATACCGCTCTGCATATCAAGTCCAGCCTGCATCAAGGTAGGGCAGTAAATGGCATTGGCACTCGTACGTGCACTAGTTAATGCAGCACGCGACTTTGGGATATTTCGGAGCGCATGATAGACTTTTGATTCAAGCAACTGAACTTCTACAAGCACCATTTTGTCATCCAGTCGTTTAAGCTCCTTAAGTAAAGTATTGATGAGCGCGACAGCATCATGATATGCCGTCTTCTCAATATAAAGTGAGACCAGTCGGGTCTCAAGAGCTTGGCGGAGGAAATTACGACGTTCAGAGATTGCCCACGAAATACAATCCTTAGTAACAGCGATTTGCGTGTCGATTGTATCAGGAAGTGTAGAGAACATATCAATAAGTGTACGTACTATGATCGAATTAGCTTCTATTCATTCAACAGATTCAAATCTAAGACATTATTTCACGCAAAATTCATACTTATTTTTGCAGTTTTAGCCTTTGCAAAGCCAGACATAATGGTCCGTGAAGTGTGAATCAATTGCTCTAGTTCTTGCACTTTTCTAGAACGGTATCAGCAATGAACCAACGAGACGTACAATACAATCGCACATATTAGAAAAACTCGGACCTATGACTGCGGTACAACTCGCCCAGCCCAGTAACAGCGATCTCTTGGTTGCGGATAGATTCGTCGGATGTGCCTTTCTCGGCAGATAGTACCTGCTTGTACAGGCTCTCAACCTTCTGAAAATCATCGACTTTCTCGGCTTCCCGAGCTTGTTTGATTAAATGAGCCGACATTTCTCGAAACAGGAATGCAATAAAATAATATGATTGACTCTATAACTGAACGGATGCCAGCGATGTAACGAATGAGACGTGGTCACTCTGCTTACAATATATATCAGTAGGTCATTGAATGAATGATCTTGCCATGTTTTGATACTTCTAGTATAAAGCTTACGCGGTGCTAAAATATACGGCACCGTCTTCATTTTCGCTCACTTCTGCGATTCTCTCTACCAATTCGTCGGCCTCAAACACACTCTCAAGAAGACGATGAGTTATACTCCGCGACCTTTACCGATGGGCTCGCTGCCAGCTGCGACTCCTTATTCAGCTTTGTCTCGCAGTCAGCGCAAGTCCCAAAAGCAACATGCACCTATTCCACCGCCATCAATGCAAGGTGGCCAAGTTCGGGGAGCCCCTCCGGGATTGCCCACGCCAACGCAAACTCAAATGGAGCAAAGATATATTCGCAGACCGGTAGAGAAAAATCTCTCTGCGAAGTTAGAGGCCTTAATTCCGGAATCAAAGATGTATAATGAACTACGAGGCGTTGAGCAAAATTTGGACGCGTGCATTAGCAGAAAGAAGCTCGATCTGGAGGATGCATTAGGGAGGCAGCTTACTCAAAAGAAGACTCTGAGAGTGTTCATTTCAACGACACCCATCGATCAGCCATGGCAGACCGTTGATAGAATAGATGAGAATACGTTTGATTTTGATATCGGCGCCATTCCGTCGTGGATGTTGAGATTGGAAGGTCGATTGTTGGATGAGTCCGGAGCTGAGCATGTTGATGATCCTAGTAGAAGAAAGTTTAGCTCTTTTTTCAAAAGTATAACAGTTGAGCTTGACAGACCCAGGGAATTATACGGGGATGGAAATGTCATAATGTGGTCACAACCTGCTGGACCTACAGCGACACCTGCGCCTTCTTTTGATGGACTGGATATCAAGCGCAAAGGCGATACAAATGTTCGAGTAAGAATACTTCTTTACTTGCAGACATCTCCTGAAAGGTATAAACTCTCGTCAGTACTCTCGAACATTCTCGGAACTCGAGATGCAACTCGACAAACAGTGGTGATGGCTTTGTGGCAGTACGTGAAATTCCATGAATTACAAGACGAGGACGAGCGAAGAACCATCCATCTAGACACGTCATTACAGGCGCTATTTCTTCCGTCTCAACAACAGACAGAGGGTTATGATCGCGTACTGTTTTCACAGATTATAGAGCAAGTTACTACTGTGCACCTTTTGCCGCTGGATCCCATTGTGTTGGAATATACTGTAAAAGTGGATTCTCCAGATACAGAGAGTGTAGCTACGTATGATATCGAGGTTGATGCTGAAGATGTGCAACGAGCGTCTTTGGTGGCAGTGTTGGCAGAGTGGACGAATGGGCAGGATGAAATTTTGTCGCTTGATGATGAAATAGGCATTTGCATCCAAGCACTAAATAGCGCGAAGTTGAAGCGAGATTTTTTTGTTCAGATGGCACATGATCCAGCAAATTTTATCAACAGATGGATGGCGTCCCAGGCACGCGATTTGGAGGTTGTTCTTGGCGATAGAGATCTTAATGGCGAGGAGACTCGGAGAGCTGGCTATTATACTGATGAAGAGCTTAAAGAGAGCATTTTCCTCATGCTTAACAGACGCCAGGCAGTGTAATATACGATTCAGATATGTAATTTATAGTCCGCTTTATTTGTATATTTTCTCGGTTGTACAATCCATTTAAGATAAATTCTACGCTCCTCCGATTTGTATAGGAGGAAGGTGTAATATGTTGTCCGGGTAACAATGATATATTTCCAAAATCGTTGATGCCCTGCAAAGTTGAGCGAACGATGTTGGATCGAACTACTTCACAGCAATGAGACCAATGCCAATGGCATGTTTTCGCGAGAGGCAGTGCTACTTTCTCACGACAAGAGCTTATGCCTCCGCTGCAAAGTCTTCGATTTTGCTGAAACCGCAGTATAATTACAAGGACATTCGCGATAGAGCAACAGTACACGAGGACAGCATACTCCACCGGCGCCTACCTTCGCGAATACATGGATCTGTGAAAAGGATAGGCGAACTGTATACTTTGAAAAATGAAATTGAAAAGTCCAAGGAACAGTATTTCCGGCTGAGAAAGCAGTTAACGTTGGCAATGAGGGATAAGTCAAAAAAAGACGCGGCTCTCAGTCAATTGGCTGCGGTGAAAACACTGTTACAAGGTCTCGACGAGCAGTATCAACAATTGGAAAATGAGATGGAGCAGCTTGTAGAGGATATCCCGAATGTTTTATGTCCTACATCTCCTCGCAATGACCAACCGAAAGTGATACGCTATCTCAATCTTCCAGAAGGGTTTGATCCCAATAAACTTGCCTCTTATTCTGAACATAGCGCCGCCCATGTAAAGACGCATGTGGAGATCGGGACAGAGCTAGGATTACTAGATATCGAGAAAGCTGCGAAAGTTTCCGGGAATAAGTGGTACTATTTATTGAACGACGGCGTGCTTCTAGAATTGGCACTGGTGCATTATGGTCTTTCCATCGCCAGAAAATATGGATACAAGATGATGGCACCACCTTCTATCGTCAGATCAGAGATGGTACGAGCGTGTGGGTTTAGACCAAGAAATGGAGATATGGAACGTCAGATTTACGACGTAACAGCTGGCGAGGACGAGGAAAACCCCGGGCTATCCCTTGCGGCGACTGCCGAGATCCCAATGGCAGGCTGGGGTGCGAACACACTCTTTCAAGAGCGTGACCTGCCAGTCAAGTTGGTCGGAGTAAGCAGGAGCTATCGAGCAGAGGCAGGATCAAGAGGGCAAAGTAGTAAGGGAATTTATCGTGTCCACGAGTTCACCAAAGTGGAAATGTTTGCTTTTGCATATCCTGGTGGAGACAGTAATTGCAACCTCGAAGAAAAGGAAAAGCACGAAGCGAGAGAGAGACCAGACTGGTTTACGCAATCTATTCACGAGGAAATGCTGGTAATTCAAGAAGAAATTATCTCTGGTTTGGGACTCTGCGCTCGTGTGTTAGATATGCCTGCATCTGATCTAGGCGCGTCTGCCTATAAGAAATACGATATAGAGGCTTGGATGCCCGGCCGGGCTGCGTCAGCGGGTCCAGAAAAAACAGACTTGGGTTGGGGTGAGGTGACGTCTACCTCCAATTGTTTGGACTACCAAGCTAGGAGAATGAATACAAGAGTAAAGCCGTTATCTGGCACCGACAAACCGGTTTTCGCTCACACGCTAAATGGCACAGCGATCGCTGTGCCGCGAGTGATAGTTGCAATTCTAGAGAATGGCTACGATTCGGCACGAGGACAAGTCAAAGTACCCGACGTTCTCAGGGCCTGGGTAGGCAAGGAGTGGATATGAGAATGTATACTAGTTCAAACACCGAGGAAGGAGAACAGATTATGCTTTAATACGAGTGTGTCTCTAGTCTGCAGATAGACAGTTCCATGTACATAGCATGCAGAAGATCTGAAAGATCAAAGTTATTAGAAACAAAGAAGAATAGCAGGCTTGGTTTGTTCCCAGTTATGTTCCAGAGTTTCATCTTGAATTATGTTTACAGAATCTACTGGGTCGGGCGCCTTACTTCCCATTCCACGACGAATCTACGCTCGTCCATTTTTAGAGTGTTTTCGTTATATCGAGTATCATTATATCGACAGTTGATCGTATTACCCTCCTTACTCGATATCTAATCATAAACACCGATTTATCTAACCTTCGCTCTCGT